>JAFMSR010000006.1:27709510-28309510 GCA_022818135.1 Saxidomus purpurata
GATTTGATTTCTACATGGAAGGATATAAAGTTTCCACTCCAGCAAGCATGCCGGCTGATATGTATATGTAGCAACCAAAGACATAGTTCAGGCTTCCAAAACTTTCACTGCAGATGTATTTATATATACATGTATGTTTCATGCACTGCCAAAGCAAATGAACAAGGCACGGCGGAATTATTTAATTAGTGTTGATTTTGAGTGATAGTGGTCGTCGAATTTTTACTGATATAGTGCTGAAGATGAGAATTGTTGTCTGCACGTCTGCTGACTGTTTTAGTCTCAGTTAATATACAAACGTGCTTGATTTACTACAAAATTAACACGGGGTAAAACCAGAAACGACAGTTAACCAAAACAGACGACAACTAGATACCATTTTCCGCAAAACTCTTCACAGAGACACTTCAACTTGCTTTCAAATCTAATCACTGGACATGCTCTGGATATAGAGTTTCATGTTTTAGAGCCAAATGTTAAATCTATAAATGTTGTGCAATTTTTATCTGCCAGGTCCGTTAATTTTGAGGACCATTGATCCAGTTTGGATGTTATACTTACTCTTGATATTTATATTATCATGAAAGATGACGGTAAACTGGCTGTCATTTGAACAAGAAAAACAAATTACAGTAAACACCGGTTATAACGAACTTCTTGGGGTCATTTAAATTTGTTCCTTATGTCCGGAGTTTGTTATATCCATATTTTTTCATGTAAAATAAAGAAGAAAAAAACTAGGGCGGAGAAAATTTGTTCCTTATATCCGGATTTTCGCTTTATCCGGAGTCGTTATATACGGAGTTTACTGTATTTCTAACCTTGCTGTAGAAATCGATAGTAGACTCAAAGGCAAAAGAAACGCATTTTTTTCAATTTTTTATTATATATAGAAAATGTAAGCACGCATATTTTCGTGAAATCAAACAGGTGGTGAATGTCCCTATCATACTTCTTAAAGTCAAGATGAACTGACTTATGCAAAAAACTGTTTTCATTATCACCACCACTCAGTAATTGAGTGCATAAAGTTTGAGCGCAGAGGTAAAGTTGCGTGTCTCTGGCCGGTGAGTATGTATGATATACTTATAAAGCAGTATTTTTTCAATGATAAGAAACGCTTTCTGACAATACTTAATATAAGTTCGAAAGAAGGCAATAAAACGTTCAAATTTATACAATTCTAATATATAATCTAGTCTGCGGTTTGACTTTACGTTACATAAAGTAGGGAAGGCATACGCATCTCTATAGATATTTCAAAATTAAATGTTTCAGATCTCCAATTTTATTCATAATTTTGTTATTTATATTTAAAGCTATAATACTGCTTAAAATGACCAGAAAAAGTACGGTCAAGAAAAGTTCTTAAAACATGAAAAATGTTTAGAAAATTTATTAAAAATAAGTTATGCTTAACCATTTCTTTCATTAGTACATGCAAACACAAATTTATCATATCTAATTGATGTAAAAATACTTTACGACCTAGCGAGTCAAAAACGATATTTGTCATTTTCAACTACATGTATGTTCAATAGGAATAAAACTGTTGTATGTATTTTTGTTATTTAGCTATAACTTTCGCAATGCTTGTTTTTCAATGATACTAAACCATTGGTGAATGTATTGCATAAAATTGCGATTATGAGTTGAAGGGTATGATCACTTTAAATTTACTGCTACATTTATCTCAATTTGAAACGGTGTTAGGTCTCAATGTTTTATTTCGTCGAAATAGTATTTGAAAAAGAAGCTTTTTCTTTAACCGTTCTTCCTGTTCACACGTGTACGTCGACATCCTCTGTTGCGGCAGGTTGTAAGCTATGCAGTTTAAACTAGAGTATGAATTAATAACAATGATAACAATAACACTGATAACAATAACACTGATAACAATAACAATGATAACAATAACAATGATAACAATAACAACCACAAATAACATAAGTCTACTGTAAACCATGTCAGTAATTTTCGCTCTTTTCATAGACTCCACATTCCACCGCACGATATAATATACAGAATCGTTGAACCTTGTTTTCAGAAATAAGAATTCACCTTCTTTTTGTTGTTTTGTTGTTTTTGAAGATGAAGTCGCAAAATACCCGCCCATCAAATAACGGAACGAAAATTGATCTGAAAATTCACTGGTTTACAGTAACTTTAAATTATGTATCTTAAACTGCGTTAGCTACACCCTGTTGAATGTGCGGCACTGCGGCTGTGGGATGATGACATACATGAGAGCAACAAGAACGTAAGTAAATTATAAGAAATAAGTGAAAAAAACGTGACTATAACTGTTGAAAGCTTTACACAGTTCAAGTTCAATCAAAAGACATGTACTACATTAATTTAAAAGGTCTAGTAATTCAATGTTGAAAATACTTGTAATAAACAATTTAATTAAAGTGATCTCACCCTTCAAACTAACTATCATAATCAAAGTTTAAGAAAAGCATTAAGCAATGGTTTTCACTGAGAAAAACGAGTGTTGGAACCAAAATTTTACCTAAAGTAAACGGATCTGTATAACAGTTATTTCCATTGAATACAGTTGAAATCCTTTTGGACTATTCTTGTGAATAATATTTACTTTGTCGCGTAATAGCATTCCATTTACGGTTAGTTGAACCGCTCAAGTTAAGAATAAGATTGTGTGTAGAGGGTGACCAATAGTCAATTGTTGACAATGATATTAAAGTAAAGGTGGTAAGGTAAATGTACTAGACAGGTTTGTCAGTTCTAGCGTGCACACCCAATACTCGTGTGCAATCAAGTTTAAAAAATTTAATCAAATAATATGTATAAAATTGTTAATTTTCGTGTGAAGTCCACACACGCCATTGAGAAAAGCGCTGACTGTTTTTGGACACAGGTTTTCAGAGTTCATGCTCTGTTTTTTCCTGGACCTCGCGTCTTTTCGAGGATATGGTTTTTTTTTCCGATATGAACATAGATAAAGGAAATAGAGAGTATCTTGTATTTTATACATTTGTGTACGCATTTAGACGATAAATAATGCATCTCTTGTATTATAAGTAAAGAAAATATTGTATTTTTCTATTAACAGGGATTGTTTATGTAAAATGCATTCAGAGAATTGTTTGGTATAAAGCCAATGTATAGTCTAAGGTTGATGTAATACATCTACATGATTATATAATATAGAGGTACATGTATAAAATAGTATGTATGTGGAAATAAACGGTCCCGTAGCCAGTTGTGCACGGCTACTGGGCGAAACATATTTATGTGTTACTTCATAATTCATTTTAAGTGAAAACTTGAAAATCTACATACAGTAAACACCGTATATAACGAATCCCTGGGTCCTATTAAATTTTATTCGCTATATCCGGAGTTTGTTATATCTGTATATCATTTTCATATTATAATTAAGAAAGAACAAGAGCTGTCCCTCCCAAGTGACGAATGCCCCCGAAAGAGGTGCCTCACAGTCTGTGTCCTCTCCATGTGCTCAATAAATGTGCTATGTAATTTTAAAATCCTTCCATGTATGACAGAGTAAACACTAAGTGTGACCTTGACCTTTGAGGTAGGGACTTGGGTCTTGCACGCGACACATCCGCTTGATGTGCTAGACATTTGTGCACAGTTATTTTAAAATCCTTCAAAGCATAATAAAGTTATAGTCCGGACACAAATGTATGCATATATACAGGATTCCATTACCTATAAACTCTAAGTGTGACCTTGACCTTTGTGGTAGGGATGTGGGTCATGCACGCGACACGTCGTCTTGATGTGCTAGACATTTGTGCCAAATTATTTTAAAATCCTTCAAGGCATGACAAAGTTACAGTCCGGACACGAATGTGTGCATATATGCTTATATAGAGGAATCCATTACCTTCAAACTCTAAGTATGACCTTGACCTTTGAGGTAGGGACGTGGGTCTTGCACGCGACACGTCGCCTTGATGTGCTAGACATTTGTGCTAAGTTATTTTAAAATCCTTCAATGCATGACAAAGTTACAGTCCGGACACGAATGTGTGCATATATGCATATATGGAGGAATCCATTACCTTCAAACTCTAAGTATGACCTTGACCTTTGAGCTAGGGACGTGGGTCTTGCACGCGACACGTCGTCTTGATGTGCTAGACATGTGTGCCTAGTTATTTTAAAATCCTTCAATGCATGACAAAGTTACAGTCCGGACACGAATGTGTGCATATATTGAGGATTCCATAACCTTCATACTCCAAGTGTGACCTTCACCTTTGAGGTAGGGATGTGGGTCTTGCACGCGACACGTCTTCTTGATGTGCTAGACATTTGTGCCAAGTTATTTTAAAATCCTTCAATGCATGACAAAGTTACAGTCCGGACACAAATTTGTAAGTGGGGACGCACGGACGGACGGACAGACGGACAGACGGACAGACGGACGGACGGACAGACGGACAGACGGTCAGACGGACAGACGGTGCGATTTTAATATGCCACCCTTCGGGGGCATAAAAAACATTGGGTCCAGAAAATATGTTCGTTATATTCAGAATTTCGTTATATCCAGAGTCGTTATATACGGAGTTTACTGTATTGTCACTTCTGCTAAGATCTGCTTAAATGATTAAAGTCCCTTGATCACGTTTGATGTATTATCGTTGTTGTAGTTTAACGCCCATTCCAAACGTTATTTTGATAATTTTAACACGTGGACAGTTTATCTTACAATTCTTCCTGGGAAGAATCCGTACTAAACTCCTATCCTCCGTAAGAAACTGCCCAATTTTTCAAATTACGAAACATTGTTGGTACCAGGGCTCGAACCCATGACCCTAAGTCAAAGAAAGGAAACCGATTTCAAATCAACTACTCCAATCACTCGATCACGAGTTATGTCTTATCGGCAAAATAGACCCTTATTTATACTTTTTGCTTTTTAGAAAGAAGATATGTGTTATAAAAACAGTGCAAAAAATGCTTCCTGACACTATTTTTTCTTAAAGAAGTGATATTGATACGAAAGAATGGTATGTACATCATTGTTTAGGGTAAATAGAACGCAATTAAATTTCTATTGATAAATTCATATATTCTTTTTGAGTAAGTCCAAAGTGATTATGGGACTTTAAAATTATTTAGTTCTGTTGAAATGGTACTCAGGATCAGGGAATATACTCAGTACCGTTAAGTTCCAGCTTTTTAGGTGTCGTAAAAAGTCTTGATTGGTGGTTCGTTTTCTCAGACAAAAGGTGAATAAACTGTTGAAAGATAATTAACAGGCACTCATTTATAAGTAAATAATTCAGGATAAACCCGTAAAGCTAATTTTCGGTTTCCGAACATTACGAATAAAATCATGCTGGGTTTGAAAACAAACATATATTTTAAACTAAATCGAAGACCCCGAATAGCTCTGTTGGTAGAGCCTTAAGATGTAAATGTCTGAGGTTCCCGGTTCGAATCTTTCATCAGGCCTGACGTTTCAGGTTTTAGTATCTTAACAAATAAGTTTGTGTATATTTGGCCATACAGCAACTTTTCAAGATTCGTGCAATTTCATTTTTCATCCTTCTGCAGGTATATAGGAAAAACAGATCTCATGGAATATAAATAATCAAAATTGATGCATAAAAAAGTGTCACATAGCCATCCACTTTAAATTAAAAAAAATGAAACCATTTGATCAGGATTCGGACTACTGAAACCATGCCTACAAGTTAGACATCTTACCTCTACGGAACTGTCTATATGGTGCTGAAACGTATGTGTTCGATATATAATCAACTGAAATAACGAAAACACACAACCGAACGTAACCGAAGAAATGAGTGTCATGTAATAATTGTCACACAATAGACTAATTATCAATGTTGTGCCATGTCAATATGCTGTATATGCATACGACCTATTAAATTATCTGTTCTGTTCTGTTCTGTTTTGTTCCTTACTATTATATATCTACCCATCTCAATTGCTAGCCGACAAGAAGATAAACCACCAGAGCCCATAACGATTGTTTTAGTGTCATTAAACAAGACAGTGTATGCTTGATCGGCATTGGAATGGAAATGTCACCATTTTTTCAGTCTTAAAAATTGATATGTGTTATCCCGATTTGTTCATGGTACCGCGGTACTTAGTGTTTTCATAAAAACAAAAAGACAATATATACATGTATTTTGACAACTTTAGTAATGATTACCTTTATAGTGTTATTTCTTTCTTATGTTTGATTTGATAGTTTTTTCTTTATTATCCGTAATATCCTTCAAAGTTTGTTCAAATTATGCCCCTGGGGTCAAAATTGACCATGCCCGGGGGGGGGGGATCATTTGTTTTGCAAAGGCGTATATAGGAAAACGTATTTGGTATATAACATTATCTAGTGATCTTCCACCAGGCAAGTGGACTTGTACCAAGGTGAGCGATATAGGGCCATCTTGGCCCTCTTGTTTAAGAGATGATACGGACATTAAACTTACAAAACCTCTTCCCTTGAAAATCCGACCGTTTCAGAAATCAGGCCAAATTTGCCTCGCCGAGGGCCGGCCAGAGTTTTGAGGTTTTACTGTACCACCTGGTGGTCACTTGTTTTGCATTTAGTTATATAGCGAACTCTTCTTTTCTAAAACCTAAAGTCACAGAGCTTAGCAATTTAGTGTGTAGCATTGTCTATTTGTTCAAGTCACACCCCTAGGGTCTAAATGGGCCCCGCCATTGAGGTTACATATATCTAAATATTGGAATCTTTAAAAATCTTTTTGTCCAAAATCGCAATGTCTATCGCTTAGATATTTGGTTTGTAGCATTGCCTAGTGTTCCTGCACCAATTTTGTTTAACCCATGCACCCAGGGTCAAAACTGACCCGGTGGGGATCACTTGATTTTACATAGGCTTACATAGAAAAATCTGCTTCTCAAAGCCACAGGGCGTAGACCCTAGATAGTTGGTGTGCAACATGGTAGAGTGGACCTTTACTAAATAAATGTCAAAACTGTGTGGCCCAAATGATAAAGCATTGTCTGGTGGGCTCCTGTGAAGTTTGTCCACATTACCCCAAGAGTCAAAACTGACAAGGTCCATGGTTAAACATAATATGTTCGACGGCTCAAGAACCATTGGGACTTCAGTGACAAGTTGACTTTATCTACTAGGTGACCTCTCTATTAATCACCGGGTCAAAGGTCAATGTCAGATGTGTTATATTCAATAACTGAAAAACCTTTAGGTCTGTGATATTCAAACTAGATGGCGGGGTAGGTCTGGACCAGTAAATTACGCATAGAACCAGGGTGAGTTATCGTGACTGCTGTTCGTGTTTTCAACAATTGCTTTAAACGACATCCCGGAGGTTGCGGGTTCGAGCTCCACCAGGGTCACGACCGTACTTCCTCATATGACACCAATACTGGTTCGTCCAGGAAGAGGTCTCGAGAGTGACTCGATAAGCTGCAAGTTTTCTTCACAATCTAGCTAAAATAAATTAGTATAAACTAAACTACATCTCCGACGAAACCCAATGTTAATGACAATTGGCAGGGATGTGCCTTGTTTGAACCTCTATTAATATTCTCAAAGAATTCTGATCAATGCAGACCTCTGGTTGCTATGGTAACCAAAAGGAAAAGCTTCGAATATCTTCTCTGAAGCTACTGATCAGAATTTAATGTAGCGTTCCACAAATGATCACCAAAATTGATAAAATAAAGTTGATTCATAAAAGAAATAAGGGCTCCAGTGGGTGGGATTGTTTTCTTTATAGAGTCTTTATAAAAACATAAACAATCTTCCTCTCTGAAACTGCTGTTTCTCATCTAGAGATGAACTGGTTAGAAACCCAGAGGTAGTATCGCAATGATGCCTTTTATGTGAAAACAAACGTTCTTCAGATGCTGAGTTTGGTAAAGTGACGTCACATTGTTTATAACGTTACGTGACAAGTAATTCACGAATCTCATGTTACATTGGCAGATGTGATATGAGATTTTCCAGCACTGGTCGACAAAAGCAGAATGTGTTTCATCATGGTGGTCCTGGGATGTCGTTTGAAGGAATATGTAAGCGGACGGTTGACGCTGAGCAATTGTGTCATAATTCGTGCTTCTGTCGTATTTTAAACATCCATTTTATTCAATATAGCACAATCTTAAACTTTGAAGTTTCGGCTGCTGATCTGCTGATCTGCTGATCTGCTGATTTGCTGAGCTGCTGGTCTGCTGAGCTGCTGGTCTGCGGAGCTGCTGAGCTGCTAGTCTGCTGAGCTGCTGGTCTGCTGAGTTGCTGGGCTACTGGCAGCGAAAAGTCTGCTTGCAACTTAAATGAATATAAGATATAAAATATCGAAATGAAAGGGCGTGTATTTATTGTCTCTACGCATGATTCGTGCTTCTAAAGTATCTTAAACATCCATTTCAGTCAATACAGCACAATCTTAAACTTTAAAGTTTCGACTGATGAACTGCTGGTCTGCTGAGCTGCTGATATGCTGAGCTACTGGTCTGCTGAGTTGCTGGGCTGCTCGCAGCGAAAAGTCTGCTTGCAGCGAAAGCTCTTTAGTAACGGAAACTAATGAATATAAGATATAAAATAACAAAATGAAAGTGCGTGTTTATTTATTGTGTCTACGCATAATTCGTGCTTCTGTCGAAATTTTGAGAAAAAAAAAAACATTTCATTCAATATAGCACAATCTTAAACTTTAAAGTTTCGGCTGCTGAACTGCTGAACTGCTGATCTGCTGATCTGCTGAGCTGCTGGTCTGCTGAGCTGCTAAATGCTGGGCTGCTGGCAGCGAAAAGTCTGCTTGCATCGAAAACTCTTCAAGTAACGGAAACAAATGAATACCGGTATAAGATATAAAATATCAAAATGTATATTTATTGTATCTACGCATAATTTGTGCTTCTGTTGTATTTTAAACATCCATTTCATTCAATATAGCCAAGTTCACGCTGCTAGGTTGCTAAGCTGCCAGTCTGCCAAGTTCACGCTGCTACGCTGCTAGTCTGCCAAGTTCACGCTGCTAGGCTGATACGCTACCAGTCTGCCAAGTTCACGTTGCTACACTGCCAGTCTGCCAAGTTCACGCTGCTAGGTTGCTACACTGCCAGTCTGCCAAGTTCACGCTGCTACGCTGCTAGTCTGCCAAGTTCACGCTGCTACGCTGCTAGTCTGCCAAGTTCACGCTGCTACACTGCCAGTCTGCCAAGTTCACGCTGCTACACTGCCAGTCTGCCAGTCTGCCAACTTCACGCTGCTACACTGCTACGCTGCCAGTCTGCCAACTTCACGAAAATATTGAAAAGTGGTGTCTGAGCAATCCATAGTATAGGCGCGTTTCCTTAAAGACTAACAATTGATGGTGGTGTCTTATTTCTGTGCGAAATTCCTTCACAAAAAAAAATGAAGGTTAATCTATACCTATTCGCCGTCTTATAATGTTGACTAATTTGTTCGCCGTGACGTCATTAGCCTCGTGTATCGCATCTAAACAGTTTTGCGTAAATTAGTGACAACTAATGACAATTAATTGTCGCTGCATCTGCACGCGCGTTGCATCTAGTCGAAGTTTAACCCGTCAATCAATATCAATTAACGACCATTCATGACAATCATATTCCAATCAAATGTCAATCACACGTCAATCAATGACATGTGACGTCATGTCTGCAGGACTGCAGGTTGGCAGCGAAAAACAGTTCACTATACTACTAACAAGCATTGTTTACTAAAACATTATGTATTGTTTCCCTTAATTTATATTCATCAAACTGCTGATGTATACAACTGTTCAGATGCCTATTTTCTAGCACATTATTCATTGCAGGGTTCATGCTAACAGTAAAATTGTAATGATCTGCTAAAAAAAAAGAAGTGAAAATTATAATTATTTAAACACCCTCATGTCACTGACCTACCAAATTTGACATTTCTTACCAAAATGCCCGTTACAAATATCCAATGCTGCACAGTAATGTGAAAATTATACACTGCTGTCTGTTCATGATTATGCATTGTCATACTAAGTAATTAAACCTTTTCAAAATATAGAAATATTGTCTAAAATACCTTTCTCATAATACAGGAAACCAGAAACCCAAACGACTTCTGGGAAAAGATTAAGCAACTCGGCCCGAGAAATGATCAACGTATACCCGTAGAAATTATTGACGATGATGGTAATGTTTCACGTGAGGAAGACATGGTATTTGATAAATGGCGAAAAGACTTTGAAAATCTGTACAACGGAAAAAGCTATGATTCATTTGATAGTCATCATTTTCAACAAGCAAAAATACATAAAGTTCTCCTGGAGAGTACAATGGAAGATCCACTTTATGAACAAAATGACCTACTTAATAGAAATATAACTATTGAGGAAATCGCCAGTATTATAATGAACACTAAATCGCGTTCTGCTTATGGATACGATTGTATACCCTACGTCGTTTTAAAATATCCGTTAATAATATAAACTCTAAAGCGCATGTTTCAGCTGATATTTGATAATAATATTGTTTCTAAAAGACGTCTGAGTCAGTATTTTTCTTTAATCACCGTTATAATTTGAAGTAGGCCTAGGCCTAGATGCTAGTAGGATTTTTTAAAAGATGTCTGACACCAATACATGCGTAACTGTTTGAGTTTGATTCCTACTAATGAGGATGCAAACTTTATGATGGATATTATCGATTTATTTAAGATATAAAAGAGCCACCAAAGGCAGAGAGCAACGAAACCTGTACAAAGACTAAAATAACAGCACTTGCTGAATCAGACACTACAGAAAAGAAAAAGAAGAAAAAATGGAAATCTGTCCCTCTGAAGGATCTTTGTTTTAACATGTCACTGCTCCCTCGCCCTACACGGCCTGAACTTATAGACCCAGAGGAGGAAGATATAATAGAAAAGGAGTGTTTTTGGTAGCCGAGTCATTCGTAATATAATTGACATTTAAAGGTCCAATACTAAGGAAAGTGAAAATTCAAATATACTTTAAAAAGCACAGAAATATGTTATTTTTTAAAAATAAATGAAAGTTGGTATGTTGAAATTCTAAATAAATCACAATACATGTACAATTATTTTTCTATGCATTATGAAGAAAGTTAAAAAGACCTGGGTAGTCATTTTGTCGATTCACTGAGATTTCAACATAATACACATACTTTTCTTTGTGTTCCAAACACTTTCTGTAAATCTTCATTATTTAGTGTCTTGCATAAGGTAATGTACTTGCCATTGAAATAACTGTCACTTAATTTTCGCTTAGTAGTGGACCTTTAAAGTTTAACATGCATGCATTTTCCATTAAGCTGTCCTGAGATGCTGATGTTAAATAAATGCAGTATACATGTACGCTATAACAAGCTCGTTGTTTAATCTATGTAGTGTAACACCTAAACAATGAGATTGAAGAATATGACACAGTCGTGGAAAAGAACCGAGATTTTGATACAAAGGAAACTGAACTTTTCGAAGGAAATTGCAAGAAGAATGATAAACTGGCAAGGCCAGATAGGGACCTGAAAATCAGAAAAGCTGGACGGCAAGTGAAAGATAAATACTGTACAAGTGTTAAGAATAATAAAGGACGCACAAAGTCATTTATTCACCATCGCTTGTTCAAGCTGATCAATATGGAAGTTCAACGTCTGACACACTTTCTACCATCACACGTTAGCTACAGAAACATTGATCTTAGTTTAAATAAAAGTTCAAATGAAACCAAATCGAGATTAAAACCACACTCTCCTGTTCCAGCTTCTAATAACCGTCCAGCTCCAGTTCAGAATTTACGTTTCGCTCTTCAAAGGACCAATGCGGCATCTGGCCTTGAGGTGGACCTTGTGAATGTTCTGATTAACATAAAACACCGGGACTTAACCCCCGAAGACTATGAACTCCTCCTACGACTTGACGACTCTGTTGCACCAAAAACCATAAATGAATCTTTGCTTGACAATTTTAAAACAGACACAGTTGATGACACGTGTGCTGGCGACATCTGTCCAGTGTGTATGGATGCTTATGAAATTGGACAGAATAGAAAGTTTTTACCTTGCAACCATGTGTTTCACGCTAAATGCATCGATATGTGGTTGGAAAATTCTTCAAGAAACTGTCCTATTGATGGTTTACCTGTAGACGAGGGACCTGACAGGGGATTTTATAATGTATTATATATATTTTTAATTGATTTGCTTGTTAAACCACATGCGTATATTTACGAAATACTTTTGTGAACATGTTTTATAACATGTCATTAACCACGGTGCTTTTATGCTGTTATTTATGGTATTTACTGAAGTGCCTCTTTTAGACATGAAATCTCTTCGTTTTTCGAAGAAAGTTGTTACTGTTACGTACATTTGTTTAAATAAACTTGAAAACACACAACCCATTTCCTCCTAATGCTTTTTGCGACTATTGTTTTAATACGTATGGACTTTTTCGGCATTTTTTTTACCCTAAGACTGGTTTATATCACGAATTATTCATGATAACATGTACTTACATTATATTGTATACATGTGCGACATTCAATGGTAAGTTAACTGATATTGCCGAAAAAATCTTTGCATGTCAGTGTTGTCAAGATCAAAAAGACGTATTCTGACAGTTTGCATTGCGAATACAGTAAGACCACGATAAAATACTCCTGTTTGAATGAATATAGCCTACATACGTTACCAGAATTCATATAGGATTTTATCAGATATAGTCTCCTTTCATTATCCTCGAACCTAATTATTTTGTTTTCTTATATAAACAACGAATTTGAGAAACGCTTTGGATTATGTATACTATAACCGGTGATATTTCTTAAAACGCAAAGCCAAAGGTGTATCACTTTTCTTCTGCATTTAATGTTTTTAAACGGATGTTTGTGGCGGGTGGCGTAATTTTTTGTCCGATTAATATCTCCAGTATCAATAATCAGTGATAATCTAATTGTACTGTATGTATTTTAGAGCTTTATCGTTGGTACTGGATAATCCATATAACAAATACCTCAGAAGAACATTGTTATTTTAGGTTTTGTGGAATAGTGTACGATACAGAACGCGTTCCGTTCCAGAGACACCACCTGGTTCTTTAACATGCCCGGTGTACAGCACCGATACGTCGGGTCTCGGTTTTAGGTCTTATCCGAAAGACTACAAGTTATGTTACTGGAGGAGCGGGGGATCGAACCTGCGATCCCTGGATTACAAGTCCAGCGCGTGAACCACTAGACCACTGATCCACGCCTCAAATTGCAATTAAACTTAGTCATTATGTATATGGGCACAATATCTCGAACAAGTTCGATAGCAAGCATGCATGATCGGCTCAGTCACTTCATAGTTATTGTCCTTGAATTGTCAAACAAGTTTAGACCAAACTGACAGTGTTCGCTCTCAAACTTGAACATCTGTTTTCCAAACACCACATAATAGAGATGTACACGCGATAATCCGATGTGATGATGGACATCTGAACAGCGTCTGATATAGGGGACTGTCTCAAAATAGTTTGCGTTTAATTTCAGGCTTCCAATATTCCCCGTTTGATTCTTAAATGTGGATTTTGTCACATATTGGTTAAAGAGAAACATGAACCTTTTCAAAATAATGTTGTAATTCTATATGTTTTCTACGCGTACTTCTTCCTGTGAAATTTACTTTTAAGACATAAAATTACATTATAATTACATTTTTTTTGTACATGCATGTATTTACATACCCTGAACTGAACTGAACTGTCGAAAACGACTAATGCTTTTAAGGAATAGGTTTGCAATATTTTTAAAGGTTTATATATTCCTTATAATGATTTGAAAGAATTTAAACCTATAAATTTTAAGAAAAGACTTTTTAATCTTAAAAACAAATAGATCAAAAATTACATTCAAAAATACAACTGGGAGCGAAATACTATACCCTAAAAGTATAGCATATTATTAATTGATTCTTCCTTCAGGGCATTGTGTTATAGATATTTGTGAAGTTTTTTCCATTTGTATGACCATTTGACCAAAATCTGACGACAAATGACAAAAATCAGTGGCACGATTCCCTCAAGTAGGAAATGTGTCTGAAAGGAAACACAAAAAACCGAAATAGGAAACTACCCCGTGCTGTAAGTATTGCCAAACAGTGCTTATTATTTATAAACATTTTGAAAACGTGAATGAATAAATATAGGACAAATATAATATTTTTATATGTCTAGCGAATGAGCCTCAAATCGTCAAACTAAACTGCATTCTCAAACAAACAAAAAATGTGGCGTATATTGAGTCCAAAATAACCGTTCTGATCACCCAGCAGATTTTTCAATTTCTGCATATGACCAGGAACCGTATATATAGTATTCCTGATATGACTAGTATACTAGTATCCGTGTATGGCAGGGTAGCTGCTTTTGCCGCAAAATACGGCATAGGCCCCAACTGCCAACATGAGTTTTATTCATGTCAAGGAAATTATCACTTCCTTCACAAATCCCCAAACAGCTGGTTTTAACTCCTTTCAGTACTGCCCAACCGCTATGAAAGACGGATTTGTAAATAATAAAGTAAAACATTTATAACCGATCATTTCATGTCTATATAGGTAACAACTTTGAGAAACTCCCCCGTTTTTATCCATCTTCACATCAGTTACTAGCGTGTACATCTCTAATAGACATGTGTTGGCGGATACCTGATGTGAGGTTGGACATCGGAGAACGGACAAAACGAAGGGGTGTTCTCAAAATAATCCATTTATATTATGTAAGGCCAATAAACAAAATTAAATGTTTCTGTTATTTGTAACAACAATTTTCTTTTGTAATTGTAAAGATGAACAGCACAACGGATTCATGTTTGACGTAAAGTTTGTCTAATTGTCACGGTGAGTAACAAAACTATTCAATGCGATTCGGAATCTGCACTGCTGGTTCCTAGTGCACGTTACAATTTTGGCATTTTTTTCGCAGAAAGCGACTGTATATGTCATGGTTTGCTTTCATAATTTCTACGATTAGTCTCTTTCTTCTTCGACGATGTCCACCTACATTATCATCCTGCTCCTTGTCTGATGACTCAGACAACTGGGCCGCATCCTGGTCTCTGATGTCAATCTGATTGCTTGCTTGATTTTCCTGTCGAACAGGACCCAGTACAGACCCTGCAACTGTTGCCACGCCACCACCACGTGCTTGGTTGTGCTAGCGTACCGGAGCCACTGCAGGCCCTGCAATTGTTACCACGTCAATACGTGATATCACCTATTACAAAAGGTTGTATCACCTTTTAAAATGGGTGACATATAGTAATTCAAATTAAGATTTTGACGAAATTGATAAGTAATATCAAGTAGATGATGTCACCCTTTCGAATAGATGATCTATCGGGCACTTTTGTACTATTTGATGCACTTTTGTGATATGACCTACTCGATTTTTTCTCTAATAGATGATAGCACCCTTTTCCTTTGAAAAGATTATATCACTCATTCAAATGGGTGATATCACCTTTTCAAATAGGTGATATCACATATTCAAGGTAATACGTAATATCACCATGATTACGAGAATGTTATTGCACTATTTTGAATAGATGATATCACCAAATCTAATGAGTAAAATTATGCATTCCCTGTAAAAAGTTGATATCACTTATTTGAATATGTGATATCACCCATTCGATTAGGCGATATCACCTATTTAAATTGGTGATGCAAATAGGTTATATCACAAAAGTGTATAGGATAGTAAAACAGTGCTCCATAGATATCACATACTGGAATATGTTGTCTCACAAATCGGGTCGTACCGACTATACCTCGAACGAGGATGGTGGACCTAATAAGCACAATTACAAAGTTGTCTCACAAAATAGCTTTGAATAGGTGCTATCACCAATAGGTGATACCATGTTGTCACAGAAGTAATAAGTGATATCACGTATTCGAATAGTGGTGTCACTTACTGTGACAATTCGACAAACTATGCTGCAAAAAGTTGGAACAATTTATTTTACGTTACGTCACACGTGCACATGAATCACTTGTTTTGTATTTATACAATTACAGGAAACTGTAATAAATAACAGAAACAATTAATTTTGTTTATTGGCCTTACATAATATGAATGGATCATTTTGAAAACACCCCTTCGTTTTGTCTATTCTCCGATGTCCAACCTCACATCAGGTATCCGCCAACACATGTCTAATATGAGTACACTGTTTTTTGACACAACCCCTCGGCGAAGATCGATAACCAACCTGAACTTCACGGTTGTCAGTTTTGACCAAAATGACGCCAGCAGTTGATTGCGTGTAGATGCACTCTGACTCAAACTAGCTCCATGTTAAAAATATTACTTTGTTTACGTCACTGGTTACTACAGCAAGGCGATGTGTTGCGGCCGACATCATGTCTTGATTGAAGGTCAAATCGCTATCAAGTGCTTGCACAATTATAGGAGTCACATGTTTAAAGCACTACTTTGTTGCATATTAAATAATAAATGAGGTTTTTAAACTATCGTTATATTCAAGTCGGCGGCAAGACAATGCCACAAGCAAGCCTCAGCTGTCCGTACTTTAAGGCAGTTTTAACTTATTTGTAGAACAAATGTCTTGCAACTTATATTAACTTACTTCCGATCACGGGGCACCTGCGTGGTGTCACGACCTTGCCTATTTTAAAGAATGAATTATGACTTATGACTTATTATATTATGAATTATTTAATTTTATCTAAGAATATTTGTTTTATACATTGACATGGGTATATTAATAGCACCATCGTGACGTCGATATTCCGCGCTCCCGAGTCCCGATGGCAGAACACTAGAGTTCTGACCAGTATTCGAGACGAAATAAGGGATTGTGGAGAGATCACGGGGACATGTGTTGCTTCACCTTGCAACGATCCATTCACGTTATAATGAACCATAACGAGCTGTGTTAGACTAGTTATTAAACTGATTCCATGGACCATGGAAACAATTTCACACAGAATGGTCTAACAAACAAGCATAGCAAATATAGTACTGAGCATTGCGTTTTAAAAATCAAGAGATTTATCACATTTTCAAGACAGAAACAAGGATTAAAAAGACTATTACTTTTCATCTTTTCTCTCTTTAATATGATAGTTTGTACATTCAAATAAAACAAAAATATCTGTAAAATTGTATAACTATTACATGAATACTGATAACAATACGGTAACACTGATTAATCTGATTATTTAATGCTTAGTCACAGTCTGTTAGTCATCATCATCATCATCATCATAATCATCATCATCACCAATAATAATAATAATGATATTAAGAGAATAAAATCAAGACAAAATTAAATAATACTGATGAATTATCAACATCATCAGCGTCAGAACAACTAAGGCACAAGTATAAACAATGTACATGTACTAGGTCAAGTTGTATTTTCGGTAGAACAATGGAGACAGGACATCAGACAGTGCCACTTTACAAGTTTTATAGCACTGCCTTCATACATATCCTACATTGATCTACTGACCGTACTAACACAATTCTTTGTGATACTAGTACATATACAATGTTCTTATGTTCTTTCTTGTGTTATTATTATTATTATTATTATTATTATTATTATTATTATTTAATCTATATACAGTAATCATTTGATGGACAACGCGAAATGTATAAAAAAATAAAACTGTAGCAAATTGTTCAATAAAATACAGTAGTTAGACGCATACGCATGTGTATTATTTTGCATTCAGCATTCAGCGTCCGAAATGTCTACACATGTTTCTTTCAGTTCAAGAGAATTCCATAAGGTTCCATCCGGTTTTTCTTGAAACAGCAGTGTAAGCTAGCAGAGGTGTTGTTGGTATGGTACATATAGAAGTTAATCGAGTTTAATTTGCGCTAATTTCTCTGCCAGACTGTGTATTTCCTGGTATCTAAGTGTCTTCGCCTTCCAGCTGTCCGGGATACTTGACAGTCCATGCTGCAAAAAACAAAACAGGCCATTAAATACATATCACAGCTATCAAAACGTTTCAAAAAATATATTTTCCCATGGTATTATAATGTCGGTGGATGTAAAATGAAAGGAACTTACCAGAACGAGTATAATTGACAAGAAGTATCTTTTAAATGTATAGTCGATGCCTTTAAGACTGGGTATTGATATCGATAAAACTGTATGTATCACAATGAATAAAAACTCAATGATTAAAGTACAAGGATCACTTTGAATTTACTTATATAGAAAAACAAATTTACTGATAGAAGCATGTTCTATTCACTTTAAAAAAATGTTGACATTTTGCCCTTTTTCCGTATTAAAGTCATTTCTTCATGAAAGAGTTACCAGAAAGACTTTCTTTCTTTTTACAATATTATTGCAAAAAAGTTAGAATATGAGCTACTCGTAATTGTGCTCCTGGGACTTTAAATGACGGTACGGAAAGAATAACCCTGGGACTTGAATGACATGCAGAAGGTAGGGAACCATGTAAACTGTTAGACTGACCTACAGTTTTGTGCAAAAAGCCCAAAATATACGATGAATCTGGGGAAATTCTTTTACAATTCTTACCTGCGCAGCAAGGCATGCGCCGATAAATCCACCCCTAGATGCGTTGCAACCTCCAGCACGGAGAGTTGTCTGAACACCTGAGTTGTAGTCTTTACCGGTTATCACGCCGTGTACAGCAGACTGAAAAGCTCCCGGGATTACTAGAAAAGAAAGAAATCATTGCAAAAAAACAGCTATATTTCTCACAGCTATATACACAGGCTGCATGCAGTCAAACCGGTGACCAGAGAGCGCTGGGCGTACAACATTACTTAAATAACTTATTTTAACGGCTGTGTTTTAGATCAAAATCGAAACCCTATGCCAACGATTACTTTAGGCTAAACTGTTATTATGAAAAATATCCCCGAAAACTGTCTCAGATTGGTCAGTGATAAATCTGATTCATTTCCATTCAACCAGACGTTAAAAACTAAGCTTGACAAAACCAGGTGATTCTCCATATCGACTTGGTCATTTATCACTGAGTAGGTGTAAGTTTAAATCAATGATCTGTGAACAATATAAGGCGCTTGTACTACCTCAGTCAATTCGGAACGCTCGAGCCGTCTTCACATGCGGCTCGTCCTTCTTCCGGATCACTTCCCTCAGAAATGAAGCTAAAGCTTTGTCCAGATCTTGTGCATTCGATCTATTTTGATTGGACAAATCTTCAATCACCCGTTCCACAGCATCAGCCTTCACTCCATTCAAGATGTAATATTCTAATAGCCTATAACACAGAGATTAAGCACTTTCACTTTGTTGGACACAGACAGAGACGTATAAATAAAAGAGATTGGAAGTTTCCTGTGGACAAATAGGGAAGTCTCGTTCAATATCGTGAGGATGCTACGAGACCGGAAGTGCAAGGAAAAGACGCCTTTCTGCCGCATTTCTTTTTGTTTCACAACGCGGCATGTTCTCGGCAGTTATACTCTACCTTTACAGTTTTCATGAACAGACATGTATATATTTAAGTCTTTTGATGAATTCGCCAGTTTTCCCCACTATTACAAATTTATTGAGTAAAAAAGAAGCCGCAGCATCATGAGATTATGCGAGAAATAGATGAACTTCCAGTCTATGTTATTTATACGTCTCTGGTAAAGTCTGGGTCATTTAATTAGAACTGGACGAATGCATTATGTAAAATACATGCTAGCTTGGTCAGTAGTGGAACATTACACGGACTTTGAGCTTCTAAGGTCACTCTGAAGGTATTCAGCACTTCGGGACACAGTCAAGGAATAGAGTGTTTAACGAATACTTCTGGACACCGTCAACGTAACGAGTTACTCAGAATACTATGAAATTAGCAAACAAGCTTAGATATTAGATATTTCTAAAACATTACTGTTATCTAGGTTTAAACTAGGTTTACTGTAAATGAGGATATTTACTCTTTATGACTGAAAATTTGCGCAAATCTTCTGATTGTAATTTGAAACACACGATTGCCGAAAACTTAAGGACTGGTGTAAATTGTAGTTTACAAATACAAATGAATAAAACTCATGTACTGTACCTTGCTGCTGCAAGTCCTACGGCTACGCTGGTGTCCGAGTTTTGTGTAGAGCGGATCACCTCTTCGGCTTTGTCAAGCATTTCGGGGCGGCCTGCATAAAGCGCGACCACCGACACAATTCTTAATGTGCAATCCATTTGAGCGTCTGTTTCGGAGCCTGTAAATACAAAATGTACAGTGTATTTGTGACGATTATCTCCCTTGAATAAATATTGTGTTTGAAATATCCTGACCAAAGAGTTACTCAGACGTGCACTCAAGACTGCCGATTGCGCAACAGTTAGTCTACGATAAATAATGTAGTAGGGCAGTCAGCAGGACCAAGGTGTCTGCCGATGCAACGAAGGCTGTCGTTGACAAATCTTATCTACCTTATTACTTTTGTGACTAATGCATACATATTTTAACAGACAATACCAAAAGCGCCATGTTGGGCACGGTCAAACTCCCCGCCTACGGGCAAGCTTTTTGTGCGAAAGGTGGCCGAAGAGAGCAAATTTATATGATAGGATCTTAATACGATGAAATATCGTGAACCGGAACATGTTGGCCTCTTATTAGTGAAGCTTCCATTCTGAACATAAGAATGTCCAACTCTTCTTGTTAGTGAAACTGACTATGACGTTTTATCGATTTCAAGCCATGTGTTCCAGCAGAAAGGTGCTATACATGTACATATACTATGTACATGTAATAAAGGACAATAATTCAGTGAGGAATAATCACCGAATCGGAAAATGCTTGCATTATGCGTATCTCTTCTTGTTAGGAAAGCTTCTCGTCATGATTTGTTGAATTCCAGCCTGTGGGTGCCGCAAAATAGCACAGACATGAAAACGTAATCAAAGGGCAATACAAATATATGTAGCAAATAAATGAACTGGAACATGCTGCATACGTATCTCCGAGGTTCTTGACAGTGAAACAGTCTATGAAAATACACTGAATTGACGTCAGTGGTTTATCAGAAATAGTAGTAGCCCAGACAAGAACGTTTGACGGACGCACGGACGTAGACTATAACCCTACAAACAGGCATGGGGACATAGGGATAACACGTGGCTGCAAGTGACTTAACATGCACCAGAAAAAATGTCAATAGCACCCAGTTTCATTGGTTTTACTTGACAGCACCATCAACACCACGGGCTGGAAAAGCGGATGGTACAATGTACAACTGTAGTAAGTTTTGAAATGTCGTTTACCTGTGCTAGGTTTCTCTTCAAGTACATTCCTGATGAAGTCTTTAATACTGAAATGTCTCCAGGGTCCTTCTATTGGATACTTGGTATTTTGTGAGGCATCTGTTAAAAAAGTACATTTAGATCTATATTTGAATTAAAACTATCACTACGTATGGCGGTGCAAAGTAATTCGTACAGAAAACGAACCGATAGTCGTGATTGGTACTAATGCCAAAATGATACCGGAAGCCACGAACCACCTGGGTAGGCATCTTAGTCTGTACCCGTCAACAACGACATTTTTATTTCCTCAATCAGATGAGATTTAGATGTAACAAGAGCATCGTTTAATCACTTATTAATAATTCTAGTTTACTTCAGTCAGTTTTAAAGACTATTGAGTCATTTCTAATTACGTTTCATTGCCAAAGAGGAACTAAAAATCAGGTGTTTATGTAAAACCTGCGGACATAGCATCGTTGAGATTCGAATCCTCCGTGTTATAAAGCTTGCGCTTTTTTCATCTGCGCTAGGGCTGTAGTTGGTACTTTTTCATGTAAAGTAGTTCAAATTATGTTTTATTTTCACACAGTTAACTAAGTTTAAAATAAAGAAGACATATACCGAAACCTTTTTTAACTTTGTACACAGCATTTGTAGGGTTTTCATAGCTTGAATTTGGACCAAACATTTCAAATGTGGAATTCTTCAAATGTTCCATATTGAGTCCTGTAAAATGACACATGATAGTGATTGTAATACATGTATAAAACAAACAAATCATGACCTCCTACATAAAAATAGGACACAATGTACACCCATTACATAATAATTATTGCAAGGTTTAATAGCGGTATACATGTAGTTTTATATGCATCAGTGGAAACTGTGTCAAACTCGTCTATGTATATGGGCATCCTTGGTGACCCAGGTTATTCATTACCCATTTGAATATATGACGGAGAGAAGCGGCAGGAAATAACCGTGGGTTCCGACGATGGTATATATGTATATGGAGGTATATGCAAGAATAAGGACAACAGCACTGACACACTAGTAACTACCCCGGTAAGTGAAAACTAGGCCCTATTCTTATATAAAGACCCGCACGTCCATGATATTATTAAAAACTCTCTAGACGCTATGAACAAGTGCTAAATACTAACAATCGCTGCAATAGTACAATCAACTGCACAAATTTACGACTTTCATCCATGCCATTGAGAAATTTCTAAGGCTATAGGAGGACATGAACATGGAATTACCGACTTAATGTCTATTACAGTAATATAAGGACGGTCGTTCATGACATTGAAGAAGAGGACTGATGTCTATTGTATAAAGACTGATGTTTATTTCTAGAACGATGATACACGTGACATTGAAAACTGATGTCTATTATGAGATGGCTGCTGGCCATGACATTAAAGACTGATGTTTATAGCAAAGAGGACATCTGTCCATCGCATCTGGGACTGACGTTTGATTTGCAAGATGACTTTAAGGTCCATATGACTGAGGATTAAAGTATAGAAGAGGACAGACACCCTTGTTACTGAGGATTGGCGCACACTGAGGACTAATGTTTATTGCAAGGGTATTGGCGCAAATGGCATTGAGAGTTATGTTTAAGACATCGCGGACAAATGTCTATTGGGAGAGAATTGACGCCCATGACATTATGGATTAATGTTTAAACCATAAAGGAGTCGTATCTGTAACACTGAAGACTTAACATCCCCTCCTACAACGAAATCTTATAAACTTATCAGATGAAAGACGTATGGGAAATGGAATGTGTAAAAAACAATTTATACTAACTAAATAATCTAGGACATATTTTTGTTTGTTTCAGATTACAAACTGGTAAATAAACACTGTAGCATCAAACAAGAGTGAATGACATCGTTTTGTCACTTTGCTTGTCTTTTGGCTGAATATCGTTTCTAATTTTTTTTTTATGATTCTTTCGACGAAACTGAAATTTACCATATGCCAGTAGGTCTTCATTTACATTTTGATTATTTTTTTCTGTTAAATGAATTTACAAATTACCGCCATTTTGACATAAATGAATTTACAAATTACCTCCATTTTCTACAAGAGACTTCAGAATTACAAATGACTGGTCTCCATAGCAACTTTGATATCCAAGAGGTAGTTTGTAGAAAGGGTTAGCAGACGGTTCCCTGAATGCTACATCGTCTGCATCTTTCAACATGGCATCTAGTATGTCCACTTTGTAGTTCCAGTGTATAGGCTGAGCTTTAAGACACACCAATTTTTTAACGAGCTTTTTAAAATGAGCTTTAAAATAATAGTGTCATGACTGATATGCATTTTAAACGCTCTGCAATTTCAAATTTATAATGGTGAGCTTTAAAATATAATAGTTTCTACAATGGACTTTAAAATGATACGGCAGTGTAGTGATTGAACTGTTTTAATCCCCGAGTTGTGAAATATCACGCCACTGTATAGACTGAGCTTAAAATACATGATTGTATTACAGTTTTCAAAATGGGCTATAGAATGATATATAGCAGCGTAAAGATGAAACTGTTTAAAGGAATGAACGTTAAAATGTCCTCGCAGTGTTAAAATAAAGCCGAAATATATCATATCAATGAATAGGATGAGAAAATAAAAATCCTGTTCAAATTTCAATGTACTGGCCGTTTTCGAAATAAATCGCATAGGCCCTACATATTTTACGCAACACTATATCATATAGATGTAAAGCAGTGTTCGATTACAAGGATCACCTACAAAAACAAATTTTTAAACGGACTTAATTACAACTGCATAGTAAATACTATGGTCTCAAATTTTATCTTGTTAGTTATCATTCAAGCCTAATTCTGCTAGATTTTAAAACCTTTCTCTTCATTCTACTATAATTATAACAGGAGCCTGCGCTGCAGTTTGCAATGACCATGTTGCAGTTTCACGATAGTGAAAAATAGTCAAGACTAGTATCTAAAGCAAATAAACTTAATTCGAAATATTAAATAAATCTAAAACATACCAGCAGCATCTGCAACCAGCGCCCCGACGACGGCGGCAATCCGTCGGGATTGCACAGCCGTGCTCATTTTGGCGAACCACTTAAATTCCACTCATAAACTGTCGGCGTTGTTACTCGCTACCAGCTATTTAACTGTTCCAGTGTTCCATATTTTGCACTATTGAATTGCCTTTAATCACTGTGTGTAGTGCTACGCGATATTCAATAAACTGTCCGCGTCAAGTTATCTAAGTGTTCCATATTTTGCACTAATAAATTGCCTTCAGTCACTTTATGTGCAACCCACAGTACCCTGTGTGTGTGCAGCGTTGTGCGATATTCGATGAAAACCGCGTTGTTTCGTCTTGTTAACTTCTTTGTATAGCAAAAATTGAAAAGAAAAACCAAAGAATTTTGGTTTTAATTTTTGACGTAGGCCTATTTGGGTCCGTGTTGGCGTGTTGTTGAATTATTGCAAAGCTAAAACAACGAGTGCCCTGATAAAAAACAATAACAAACAAAAACAGATATAGTGAATATTGAACAGCAACACGACTTTCGGGAAAAAACCCGACGTCAATATATTTCAGAAAATTGTACAATAGTCCTATATATGCATAAACTTTTGTTGGTATTACACATTCTAACACAGTACCGATGTAACGTCGTTTCTGATTGGTGACGTCGTTTAAATTTGCGACTATTAAATAACGTATATGTAGTCGCAAAATTCGAACGACGTTTTAATTATCGCATTTAGACACATTGTGCGTTAGAAAAGGGATAACTATTTAGTGATTTTGATATTTGCGACCGTACATACGGTTTTAATGGTTGCAAACAGTTGCAAACATTTTAACAGCTCCGGCTATCGCCGTCGCCGTTAAAAATATTTGCGACCATTAAAACCCGTATATACAGTCGCAAATATCAAAATTGCAAAACAGTTATTCCTATAATAACCTTTTACGGCTGTAGGTATTACAGCTTTACTAGATTCGCACGACTGTGACCACAGACAAGAGAACTGTTGGGGATGTAATGTAAAGATCTACCATTTTAAAAGTAATTTAGAATAACTTGAAATAATCTGTCTTTAAGTAAGTAAATTTAAGTCTTTATGTATGATCATAGTAAAGCAGGTCGCTCTGTTGAACACAACGATTCTGGTCCCCTTAAAAGCACGAGAAGACATGTACTGTCCTCACATTTGGTTAATTGGAACTGAGTGAAACACGGTATGCGCTATCAGTCCGGATGAAAGTACTCCACGCAATAACTTCTTGCACAGGCCAAACACTTTTTCAAAGTGTGTATCTTACAGTTGTGCCAATCAAAGTGTGTATCTTACAGTTGGGCCAATCAAAGTGTGTATCTTACAGTTGGGCCAATCAAAGTGTGTATCTTACAGTTGGACCAATCAAAGTGTGTATCTTACAGTTGGGCCAATGAGCCAATGGTAAACCCTGTGAGCTATATACCTGTTACTAGTGGCGTAAGATTTCGTTCAACAAGGCTCATAGCAACCACAGGCCACCATATCTAAAACAAGTAATATCTTTAAAAAAAAAAAAGATGGTCGACAGTAATAAACACATTTTGTGTTTCAGAAGGCTCCCGGGCAGTACACTGCTTATTCCGGTACCGATGACGCTAGATGTCCGGCCCCGGACAACACCTCGTTGAATACAAAAGTTGATCTTCGTACTGTCCAGAAACCTTGACATAACGTGTTCTGTTTTTTCTTTTTTTGCAACATGATTTATTATAAATAACTATAATATAAAAAAATATACACATTTTGTGTTCGGCCCGGGCAGTACACTGCTTATTCCGGTACCGAAACGCTAGCCAATAATTTGCAGATTCTGATTGGTCACATTATAACGAAGTTGGTTAGCAACGCGTCCATACCAACGGAAGTTCAAGTATACGACTACGTCGAAAACAAAAATATTTTGTATTATAGTCTACATGTATATAATACAATTTTTATTTAGATATGGTTGCCTGTGATAGCAACACGTATGAAGTTCGTATTAATACCAAACATAGTGAGTGAGTCAAAATGACCTTATCTGATATGAGCAGGTCCATGTAATGCAAACATAATGCCGAGAGCTAGAAGTATTTATGACCTCATTCTGTTATCAGTTAAAGAGTGTGTCCACTTTTAGTTGAACTGCCAGGTCAACACACGAACAAAAGGTTAGCTATGACATTTTTTTCAGATTTTAATCCTTTTCGTTTATTAAAAAAAAATGAAATAAAAAGTAATTATCATTACACTAAAGTACATTTTAATTAACTTACACCTCGCCACTTAATTATTACTAAATTTAACAGTGAAGATCGATGAGAAATTTCACTGTCACGTGTCACAAGATTTTAGTTGCCATTGTGTAAATGCATACACTAGCAACAACATCTTTGTTTACAAATAGAACACTATATAAATTTGAATATTCTTCCTTTTGCAGCCATGTCAGTACTGTATTCAGGCATTGTATTCTTCGCCTGTGTCCATTTTGGGTAAGTTCAGTTAAAGCTAGCACATTTATATATGCAATAGCATAGTATAGAACAACAAACCAATGGTAGGAGACATAAACCGTGACTACTTAAAGTACACGGCTGCTTTCTACATGACATTGTGTATTTAATCTGCAAATAGCAAATCTGGATACATCAGCATTGGTTACGTGACAGACTACGTCTTAGAACAAAATATTTAGTTTGAATTCTTCACCTTTCATCTACCTCTTACAGACATGTTGCACCATATCAAATATTTCATTTAAGACGACACTCGAGAATCTGTCCAAGGTGAACGTATCAGGTAGGTCTGTCTAAAAATATCTTGTTCACAAATATTTTGCCTGAAGTCCAAGTTTTGTATGACACATGTCTAACATCATCAATTGAATAACCATATAACCATGCAAAGACCGTTTTAAAAAAATATTGTTTTCAAAGATGAATTAGTTTATACCACTATACACACACCCTCAAGTTGGGAAACAACGGTCTTTGCGTGTTGTATGGTTATTTAATTGATGATGTGCAAACTTGGACTTTGGGCTAAATATTTATTTGACCTAGCTGATACGCTTACCCGAGACAGATCCCCTCAGTGTTTTTGAAGCAACACAGTGTTAGTTAAGAATACTCTCACCACCCCCACATAAAAGATGAACTGGTATGCAGGCACTCTTTGAAATACCAGTATCTTGCAATTGTTTAGTGTATGTACATGAAGATAAAAAGAACTGCGATAAATAGTATGTATTACTGTATTAAGTTTCTTTATGAAACGAAATTTTACGTACAAATTTGGTAGAAATCAATCCATTTTATAACTAAGAGTACACGTGTTTATCGTGCAGTTCAGAGTCCATTCATACACAATCCCGATTTCACCCGTAATAAATTCACCCGAAGCCAGTGTGACCAGTACTTCACTTGTCACAAAAGAAAAACAGAAAACAGATAAAAAAGTTATCGCGTGTCTATTATTGAAATAAAGATAATGTCAGAAGTACAATAAGTAATATGGTGTAAAGTATGGCTGATAATGAGTCGTTGTTGTTTTGTTTCTAGTGATGATTTGGTAGGTCCCTACTCATTCATTAACATTAAATGTGTTAATTATTTTCAGACTTGGGGCGACGACGACTGCCATGCCAAGGTAATTGATTGTTCAAATCCATTTCACACCACTGTACACAAAGTTTTTTAAAAGTAGTGTTTTTGATAATAATTACAGTTCACTTGCGTTTTAAATCTATTTATTCATAAAAAAGTTTGAACACTTGTATATTTATTTTCAAACATTTTTCTCTCGCTTTTTGTTTACACTACATACATACAATGTATATCTTAAGTCTTTGAAAAGTATTACATTCTTTAAGGATGTACTGAACTGAGATATTAGGCCGTAAGCCGGTCTGAATAACGGGAGGTAACTCTTGAAATCATGTATATGTCGTAATATCGTGAACGTTTAGTCAATAAATTATTTACTTTTTAACATGAAATAAACATTTTATATATGTTTGTTATAAAAATAAATTGTTTCCCATGCATTTACGTTGTTGTGTTTTGTGTTAATCCTTTTTTTAAGGTGAAGCGCCAACAACTTTTCGTCCAAATGACGTCATAATCATAATCGGTGAAACGCTTGAAAAGATCGTCTACATGTGTTTAACACTGTTTTTTCTTTTATATGAGCTGAAATACTATAATGTTTTACATAAAAGTTGCTCTTTTATGTCTAATATATTTTAGACTATCCAATTTAGGCTTGTGAAGACATGTTTTTGCTTCTAAATTTAGAAATAAAGGCCGATAATAAATCGATAATCCGCCAAGTGACTGCATACGTCAAATAAGTGAAATATTTTGTGATGGTTTTGGATTATTTCTTCATCTGTTCGGCTCAATCGGGAATGAAATTTCACAAGGTGAGTTCTTGTTTCTGTGTTCAAGTTTGTGCACTAGTGTGTTGGTCAGTATGCACATACAACCCATACAATTTGCAGAAAATTTCAAACCGAAAGTAGAAGTTAGTTCTGAGTTAGTCTGTTTACAAACAAATCATACAAGCTGCATACTATCTAATGGTGGTTTCAGTCAAGTGCAGCAAGAATTCACATTTTTATTTAAAGAGCTCCACCAGACTGAGTACATAATGTGTTTTAAAATAAATGAATTTTTGTATCTTGAAAACTGACTGGGGTGGGTTGGGGGAAGGTTGTAGTGAATTGTGGCTTGTTTAAAAATTCTGAAAAATCCAGGCTCAGTTCCTGATGTAGGCATGACTTTTTTCATAGATCTATAATCCCTGATAACTGAATTATTTCCTGACAAGAGGTCAAGTTAGTGCAAGATTTTTATTATAAGTACATTGTATCATGTGCATTTCAGATGTGTGTGTTGGAAAAACAATTTATTCAATTTTTTGGATATGAGTAGTCACTGTCACATGATCTTTAATGTTTCATACATGACTTTCTGTTTGACTGCTTCTACAAGCATTATGGATAGTGTACAATACTGCTGACACATGTCTATGGCATAGAAAATGTATACTGTATCTACTGTACCTGTAGATATATTAAAATCAAAGATAATGTGACATGAGTAATAGTTCCAAGTGCAAAATTTAAACTTTATGTGCTTCATATCTTCTGTGTTTTCAAAGTTTAAACTGTTTTCTTTGAGATAATCAGCATATTATTACACTATTGTTTTCAGTGCAAGCTCAATGCAGCCAGGATGTTATGCTCTAGTATTGTTTTGATTATGCTAAGCAGATATTTAACCATACCCAGCCCAAGGTATGCATTAGAAACTGTATTCTGTATGTGTATAATAAGTTCAATTCAAGTGATGATTATAATGATGAATCATAATGATCTAATCAATTGTCAAATACTGAATGTTCACTGATCTAATATTGTATGTAATTAACCTAGTGTCATTTACACAAAAGCATGTACATGCAAACATTATATTACACTGTTTGATTTTTCTGTATCAATTAACTTACAGGCTGACCCTCCCTAAGACTCCAAGGATGTTCCAGTGTATTAAATTGCATGATGTGACACAAGGTAAGAGATATTTCTGCATAAATTGTACATATTTCAAGAAAATGGATGTGACAATGTTCTATTTTGTAAACATTCCAAGATGTACTGTCCGGTTAGGATAATTTTACAATGACGCAACAGAAGAGTCTACATTTATCGGGTAAACACGTTATCTTATTACAAGGGAGAGCACTAGGCATAATTAATGACAATATATATTATATTGTACATTACATCAGTCGATGTCACAATAGTGCAGTAGGTTACGACTGCGGTGAAAATCTTGATTATTTTGATTGTGCCGAACAGGAGTTCATATAGGGACATGTACATTCAAATTTTTATTCTTTTTTTCTCAGTAAGATAGTTTTAATTTATTTCTTCTTTTTTGTTTCATTGTATGTTTACTTCTATAATCGTTTTAGTTCATGTTTTTTTTCTGATTGTACTAATAACAAATCACATAGTATCAATCAAATGAAGATCAAAATTTGCCTTTATTTGACAATTCATCAAACAGCAACAGTTCAAAGGAACAAAGGACCTTCATTACTTGCTAAAGAATTGTCTAGGACAAGTAATCGTAATTTTGGTCTAGTACTAGTTCAATGTACATGATGCCAGTCAAATAGCACGAAGTGCTCGTGTTTGAAATGAATATAGAGTCGATTTTGACTTTCATATACTGTTTATTGTTTTTCTAAAAAGATTGAAAAAAACATATATGTACACGATTGAGATTTTATCTGAAGTAATACTGAAATAATTAAATTGAAAAAATATTAAGCTTCGATGAGGATCGAACCAGTTCATAAAATCTCAATATGTAGCTACCGAGCGCCTTACCCACTGCGCCAACGCACCGTTCTATCGAATGTTCATGTATTTCTAAGCCTATATCCCGTTCCTTTATACATGCTCAACCTGTTTATGCAATGCTTGTAAACTTTTGTGTACACATATATCTGCTACGTCACTGCCACATTATCCAAACCAGGTTATACTACAGTATTTACAAAAAAAATGTAACATTTCACTTTTCTCTAAGTAGATGTTTTCATCTATTGTACTATGGTACTTACATATCTCAAGTATGTAGACCAACAAAAACTGATTGCACTCAGATATTGCTTGTTCATATTATTTGTTTTCAGTCTGTATATTTACAAGGTAGTTTCATAATTTATTTTAAAAATGTCAAAATAATAAAGGTTCATAAACTGTTTATTATAAAATGGCAGGTTGCAGGATCCCTTTTTTATTTTTTGATTGAAAAAAGATGTACAATGTTGAAATTTAGGAGATAAACAAAGAGATGTAACATCTTTTCATCCATTATTCATGATCATTTCCAGGACAAACTGTAACCGCATATGGACATTTTTTACAGGAAAAATGAAAAACTGTCATTTGACATGTAAAGGGCCATGAATAGCATGCATGTGCAATACCTAGATCTGCAGTACAGATTTAAAGCCACATGGAAGCTAGATCTTCAACCTGATCTGTAGAAGGTAATCTAAATAATTATTTATCATTATTTGCATTTTAACTAAATATTACATCAGTAAAGTACCATATGTCAAGCTTACTGAGTTGACAGGGAGTAAAAGTTACACAACTCTACTCTGAATTTGATGTTTTATATATAATTACTAAAAGTAAAGCCAGGCTTACTTTTTGTTAATTTTTGGAGTTTGGAATATTCTGTAAATGTCCCAAGTGCATTAAATTAAAGTCATATATTAAAAGTATGTCATATATAAAACCAGAAAGTGCCAATATGGCATTCATTTAAAAAAACTTTCTTTTTCAGGTGTGATGGGAACAATGCTTACAAGATATTGCTTCTACTTTTACAGCAGTCTTGAAAAGAGTAGGAGAGTTCATGGAGTTGTGGATATTCTGTACCTTTCATAACCAGCCAAAGTTCTGCAAAGGAACTTCAAACTACTGCCATGATTTTAGAAACACATCTGTTCTAAAATGACAGTGTCAGTACCAGAAATTGTATTTGTATGCAATGACTATTGTGATAAAACTATTCAGAGTTTTCATGGCCACATATATTACATATTGTTTTCACTTTAACGTGTTAAAACTTGTGTATACTTTTATTGTTGCTTAAAGATGAAACAAATCATTTTTTTAAAAGTCAGGTGTAAACATAACATAATAGACTTGAAATTTGCATTCATTTTCAGCTTCAATCTTTTCAACTCAGTCTGATGTCATGGAACTAAAATAGAGCAGTATTACTTGATGTTAATCCTTTTGCCAAGTTATTGGTCCAAAATAATAGATAATCATTATTAGCACATGAATAATTGTTTATCAAGGATTTTGCTAAATTTTGTGCTCAATTACTGCAATTTAAAATGAATTTAGAAGCTGTTTCTGTGGAAGACAAGCAATCTTCTCATGTTTTTTTCTTTTTTTGTTGCCATGGCAACCATTTATACATTTTAATTTTGAAACTTAATAGTATCTTTTCTTTTGAAAATATGTAGAACAATTTGGAACACTTTTATTGCATTTGAAGATATGTTTGAAAATTAAATAAATACATATTCATTTTTAACACTTTTTTAGACAAGGGAGGTAATTCAAACAAGAAAAACTCAAAATTTTGATCAGCGACCTATACTTTTCTTCTCAAATATTGATAGCTGATAGTGAACTCCATCATCTGAAGAAGTTTAAAGAAAAGTTAAATATTATAAATATGTGTTTTTTTATTTTTAATGTTTTGAAACTGTCTGTTCTTAGACCTGACAAATACGGGTTCTCATCCGGGCAAAATAAGGTCTCTTTTTGGGGTTTAATTACAAAATATAATATGAACTTCTAAATATCTGGATAAAATAAACTCAGAATGTGATTTTAACCACAAAGAAAAAAAGAATTAGCATATCATCTTTCAAATATTGGTAATTTGCATGAAAACTTACTTTTCCCATGTGCTTAAATAAGAAAACTGTTTGCATATCACAAGGCTTTCATAAATGAATCTAGCAAAAATAAAGCGCAGCAACATATCATTTTTTTGTGTTTTTTGTATTGCCCATACATCCAACTCTCAAAATAACAATGTTACAAAAAAAGTTAAATATTATAAAAGTTCCACTTTTCAGTTCAGTACATCCTTAAGTTTAATCGCATTCTGCGAGACAGAGCTGAACCACACAGCTGAATCACACAGAAATGGCGGAGTAACATTGTAGTGTCCAGTGGCTTTATTTAAATGAAAAGATTTAAATTTTTCATGTGCGTTCTCGATGAGTAGAAAAGAACACATCTGAAAGCACTACCTTAATTTCTAAATGCATCAGTCTTTGGGTTCTATATATATCTGCGATACACGAAACTAATAGAAAATTGCGATGGAGTATTGCAATATTCTGACATTTTTTTATCAATGTTTAATCAATCTCGTTATTTGGACTAATTTGGAGCTGGAGAAGGCCAGTTTAAACCGATTTGAACGTTTACAGCGCTTTGGTCTAAGGAAAATAACTACTTAACAAAAAAAAGAAATATTGTATATACTTGCTCCCCTTGTCACAATATGTTTGAAACTAGCGTAAAATAATACTCAGACAAAGTTTACGACTTTCAGCATTTAAATACAGTCGATAACGTATGTGTCATAATAAATTTTAGTATTATATATACACAAAGACCCCCTGAAAGTACCTCACGTGCTCTTTTCATTGTTTGGACAACATTACACAATTAGACTGGGTATAATTAAGTCAATGGCGAGACCAAATATGAGGTTCGAAAGGAAAACCACAGCCATCTTGGGTCTCTGGTAGATTTCTTCTTTAACAAGACCAACGTGTATCACTGTCTGTTAAACTAAACATTTTAGATAATCATTGAATAGTGTTCCATTCAGTCCCTAAGATTTTATTCTGAAATAACAAAAGCATTCAATTGACACCTTTCTTTCACATTCGTTGTACTTTTGAACTGGTTCGACGTAACATGTATATTGTCATTTGTTTACGATGTAAAGTGTTATTTGCTAGCTAAAACGTACACAATACGTACAAGCACAACGAAAACGCTATGACTGTATCAAAACACTGTCTTCTTTCACATTTTAAAAATTTAATTGGCGCAATTCCATTTAAAAATAAAACTATTAGTAAATGTTGACTTCAATCTGTTGATATTTTGAAATTTATTTACTGTTTGAAATGTTACAAAATTCTGCTATATATACTGTAGTAAAAGTTTCGAAGTTACATATGTAAAAGTTGACTTATTAACCAGTTTGCAAATCCCCATTTTGACAGGTTACTAAAGTTAGCAATTGTTTCCCGAGTTCGTTGGAAATCGGGAGCTTCCTTTGCGATGCGTGTGTGTGGTCGCACGGTTCGCAAAACTGTCCCATTTTTTCAAAAACTATAAAATGATTTGTATTCATTTATATTTCAGTATCCCCCCTTTCACAACGCCATCTTTATTCTTATGAGTTTTGCTCAGTGAGCATTGTTCAGTGAGTACTGTTCTATGAGCACTACTCACAGTGAATGTTGTTCAGTGATCACTACTCACATTGAATATTTTTGAGTGAACATTAATCACTTTGAGCATTGTTCAGTGAGCACTACTCACAATGAGTACTGTTCAGTGAGCACTAATCATGGTGAACATTGTTCAGTGAGCACTTCTCACACTGAGTGTTATTCAGTGATCACTACTCATAGTGAGCATTGTTCAGTGAGCACTTCTTACGGTGAGTGTTGTTCAGTGAACGCTTTTCACGGTGAGTGTTATTCAGTGAGCACTACTCACATTAAGTATTTTTCAGTGAGCACTACTCACATTGAGTATTGCTTAGTTAGCACTTCTCATGGTGAGCATTGTTTAGTGAGCACTTCTCACAGTGAGCGTTGTTCAGTGATGTTCTAACTGAACCTTTACTCACAATGAGTAGTGTTCTTTGAACAGTATCCACTGAACAATATTCACGGTGAGAAGTGCTTACTTAGCAACTTCAATGCGAGAAGTGCTCTGTGAACAATGCTCAATGTGAGTAGTGCTCACTGAACAGTACTCAACGTGAGTAGTGCTCACTGAATAGTCCTAGTGAGCACTACTTACATTGAGCATTGATCACTGAGCAGTACTCGCATTGAAATTGCTAAGTAAAAACTACTCACAGTGAACATTGTTCAGTGGATACTGTTCAAAGAGCACTACTCATGGTGAGTAAATGTTCAGTTAGAACTTCTCACAGGGAACATTATTCAGTGAGCACTTTTGAGATATTTTGAAACTTCAAATTATATTATAATTTTGCATGACAAATTTGAGATATTTTGGTACTGTGAATTATATAACTTTTGCATGACGAAAACTTCGAGATTTGTGAGCAGACAAACTTATTAACTAATATCAAATTCACGAAAGGAGATTTCTCTTATAGTACACCTATTCGAAATGAATATTCCGCGAGATTTTCTAATTAGCAAAGTGAGAAAATGGCGAAAAATATATTAAGGATCTACTCTTCCTTTGGGATAATTATATATTTTAAGACTGCATGCTTTCATTAAAATGAAGTTCCATATCGGTTTACTTGAGCGAGCAAAGCGAGCGAGGAACATTTGAGCATTTTAAAGCCATTTTTGGTCTTTATGGCGAGAACAAACAGGTACGATCCGGATCTATCGCTGGTGACTTTCACCCCCTCACCCTTTCATTTTTATTGCATTTTCGGGACATTTAAGTTTTAGATCTTTGCTTGCGATGTATACGCACGTGCGTATTGTGCGTACGCGCCTGTTGACCTTCAAGGTAGCCCCCCGCCCCGAAGCATCGGTATGGTAACAATACATTTCATGGGTTAAGCCCCAAGTGTGACCTTGGCCTTCAAGGTAGTTCACTAGGTTTAGTGCATGCCTTTTGTTATTGGTAACAACTGTGTGAAGTTAATTATTTTGAAAATCGGACCATGCATATAGAAGTTACATCCCGAACTCGAACTGACTGACAGAACAGATTTTCGATCGGCTTGGGACTAATAATTTCATTAAATGATTACTTTTACTTCCCACAGTAACACAAACATACCTCATATCCCATCCGGTGCCGCCCTTGACAAACTGGTTGATGCAAGCTTCAAGAATGTGGACAGTGACAAAGATGGTTTCATTGAGGCGTATGAGTTTGACACCCTGATCATCGTGGCGGACAAAGACGGTAAGGCCTTAAGTCGTACATAATACATTAATTGAATAATATTTCTGGGACTACTTTCCAGTAGAAGTACGCGCACGAATACGTTTCATAATTATAATCGTGAATTTTAATTTGTTTGCTTTTGAAAGTGGCTAGTTTATAGTTTGTTTCGTTTGGAGATTCTTGTCTTAGCAATGCAAACCTCATTTAACAATATATAAAAAGGTGTGCCTTATCACTTGAGAACGTCTTAACCGTGATGCAAGTTAAATGTTCGAGATTTATTTTTTTGCAACAAAATGGCATCTGAAAATATTTGACTCAACGCATTGAAAAGAACTTTGATTTTCCTCTACTGTGAAAAGTGAATATAATGTTAAATGCCTTAAAAGTCACCCGTGAAGTCACAATTAAACATAAAAGACGGAAAACCGAAACCGAACGGAATCCGAACCGAAAAAAAATGCAGGACAACATACAAGGACTTTCACATACACATCGAAACTAAAACGAAAACATGCACGAATTCGATTTCGGATATTTTCGGATACGGTCACCGAATATTGCTACATCTATTGCTACAAAACATAAATTAAAGCAATTTCTATATGAAAAAAATGCCAAAGCCGTAGATTACTTATCTGGTATTAATTCGATTTTTCAAATACTCTATCATATTGGTTTTGACTTTATTAACCTTATGCACATAAGCTCTTTATGTGCAAAATATATTTGTAAATCAGCACTAGTCATTTAGCTTTTAATTTCCAGTTAACTGATAAGTGCATTTTTAAAATGTTTGTAGATAAAAATGTACAATCTGCAATGCTTTCAAACATTTAAATTTCAACTTCAACTTAGTTTTTTTGTCATTTTTACCAAATAACAACCTGTTAAGGACTATTTCCAGATGACGGATGCATGACACTGGATGAGTATAAAGGTTTCTCGGCCGGAACTCCGGAAATTGCTGCCGCGATATACAAACATTTTGACCCGGATAACTCGAACTGCCTAACTGTGGACAAAGTGTTTTCCCAGTTTGCCATCATGGATGCTGATAGTAAGTAAACATAAACCGACTGATTCGGCAGTTTGTGTTATAAAGCGTTAAGTGCATCCTCGTATAGCCTCGACAGTTTGTGTTACATTGTATATACTGCTGAAGCCTCGACAGTTTATGTTATATAGTGCTAAGCGCATCTTAGTATAGCCTCGACAGTTTGTGTTATATACTGCTAAGCGCATCTTAGTACAGCCTCGACAGTTTGTGTTATGTAGTGCTAATCGCATCTTAGTATAGCCTCAACAGTTTGTGTTATATAGTGCTTTGCGCATCGTAGGAAGTATAGCCTCGGCTGTTTATGTTATATAGTGCTAAGCGCATCTTAGAATAGCCTCGACAGTTTGTGTTATATAGTGCTAAGCGCATCTTAGAATAGCCTCGACAGTTTGTGTTATATAGTGCTAAGCGCATCTTAGAATAGCCTCGACAGTTTGTGTTATATAGTGCTAAGCGCATCGTAAGAAGTATAGCCTCGGCAGTTTATGTTATAATATACATGTAGTGCTAAGCGCACCGTTGTATAGCCTCGACAGTTTGTGGTATATAATGCTAAGCGCATCTTAGTATAGCCTCGACAGTTTGTGTTATATAGTGCTAAGCGCATCTTCGTATAGCCTCGACAGTTTGTGTTATATAGTGCTAAGCGCATCTTAGTATAGCCTCGACAGTTTGTGTTATATAGTGCTAAGCGCATCTTAGTATAGCCTCGACAGTTTGTGTTATATAATGCTAAGCGCATCTTCGTATAGCCTCGACAGTTTGAGTTATATAGTGCGTAGCGCATCTTCGTATAGCCTCGACAGTTTGTGTTATATAGTGCGTACCGCATCTTCATATAGCCTCGACAGTTTGTGTTATAATATAGTGCTAAGCGCACCGTTGTATAGCCTCGACAATTTGTGTTATACAGTGCTAAGTGCATCGTAGGAAGTATAGCCTTGACAATTTGTGTTATATAGTGCTAAGCGCATCTTAGTATAGCCTCGACAGTTTGTGTTATATAGTGCTAAGCGCATCTTAGTATAGCCTCGACAGTTTGTGTTATATAGTGCTAAGCGCATCTTAGTATAGCCTCGACAGTTTGTGTTATAGTGCTAAGCGCATCTTAGGATAGCTTCGACAGTTTATGTTATATAGTGCTTTAAAGCGCATCGTAGGCAGTATAGCCTCGGCAGTTTTTGTTATATAGTACTAAGGGCATCTTAGAATAGCCTCGACAGTTTGTGTTACATAGTGCTAAGCGCATCTTAGTATAGCCTCGACAGTTTGTGTTATATAGTGCTAAGCGCATCTTAGAATAGCCTCGACAATTTGTGTTATATTGTGCTAAGCGCATCGTAGTATAGCATCGACAGTTTGAGTTATATATATCGTTAAGCGCATTTTAGTATAGCCTAGACAGTTTGTGCTATGCAATCCAAAGTAGTATTAAACTCAACAAAAATTTTGTTGGCTAAAACTCCATCTTGTATAAATTCGCATCAAAGTGATATTCTATTGGAAAGGTCTGCCTTTATCGGGCAAATAACAAATCAGTTAAAGGGACATACCCTACATCTAGCCGATTATATTCTTGAAACATAGATTACGTGTTCAATGAACGTAAAATGATAAATAGATACAATTTAAAGAAGAACCTATGGCGAAAAATGCCTCATTTTACCACAATTAATCAATATAGAGGCCTTCTGTAATAAATCGCATCCACCTATTAATTGTACAACAACAACTCTACATAGATTATTGAATGGTTTACGGTACTGCAGCATATTATCGATAATGACTTGAATGCATAACTGAAACTTTTAGGTTAAGTTATAATACTTCCAAAGATTCTTTTATTTATGTTTTGGAGGCTTTTTAGTTTGGCATGAGTTATAGGGTATGCCCCTTTAAGTTATAATGCTTTCAAAGATTCTTTTGTTCATGTTTTGGAGGTTATTTAGTTTGGCATCAGTTATAGGTATTTCTCTTTAAATACTGATACCAGACGGCTTTTAGGACCGCATAAAATTCTCTGTCTAGGAGGTACCTGTACTAATAACTTCGAAACTATTTTAAATTAGACTTCTTAATTGATTAAACAATGCGTTTTTAAAAAAAATGTATGTAACTTTCATGAAAAAATGAATTTTTAAAAGATTATTAATGTTTCATTTTAATCAGTAAATAGATTGTCGAGATACAAGGGATGGCTGCGTAGTATGTAGATTAGATATATCACACTACTCGGTTTGATATTTGCAAACTATTTACTAGCATATACACAGTGATGATCCTGAGGGCATCTCGAACTCTGAGTAGCTATTTTTAGCTTGAAACAGGTGGTGTAGAATTTTCTTTGTTTCTTATAATTGTTTGCGTCTCTTTGAACAGTTAACCTGCACATACTTTGAGAGCAATGACAGGATCATTACTGCGATATAGTGGTAGCCAAAACTGAACAATAAAAACTAAAACAAACAGATAGGACACTCTCGCGCCATGAAACAAAAATGAAAATACAGCCTTAACCTGTTTTAACATACATTTTTCAATTTTCAAAACTTTTTAGTACATATATTTTATTTCAGAAAACCATGAAGTAACAACACAGGAATTCGAGACATACTACATAAACGTAGGTATCTTTACCCTTCGAATACTAACCGATTCCTTCAGGATTTAGCATTGAATCCGTGCCCTGCCGGACCTTCTCACGGTCCGTTCAGTCTAATCATGATGCGCTGCGCTGTTCAATATTAAATCAGTAATTTCAGTGAAGACCCGTTGATGCATTTTAATTTTTAATGGTAGTGTCCTAATTGAAAGAAGGATGAGGCTAAACATAAGTACTTTGTACTTTTTATGCCCCTCCCCGCCCCAATCTCAAAATGAGGAGTGAATTTGTTTCCATATGTCGGTCGGTCTGCAAACCAAACTTCGACCGATCAATAACTAGAGAATGATATTGCCTAGGTTCCCCAGACTTGGTAGGTAGATTGGTTGGTCATGATCAGAAGATGACCCCATTGATTTTGACGTCAACGGGTCAAAAATAAAGGTCACGGTGACCTTCAACAAATAATAAGCTCATCAATATCTAGAGAATGCTAAGTGTCCCCAGTAGGTAGGTTACTCACGACCAATGACATCTCACGATCTATAACAGTGTTTAATAATTTCATAACTTGTCATTCACATATTTTACGGTATGGATTTTATGTTTCCTATATTCGCCCGAGGAGTTTTATAAAGAAGCTGCCTAAAATAGCCCTCTATGTTGTTTAGAAGCAAATTATTTTTGTGTGAGAAGGTGGAATTAAATCTCAGCGAATCATTGGAAGCACGCACAATTTAAGCGGACGATGTATTTAACTTGATTTCAACGGTAAATTGTCAAGCTTAGCAGTAACTTCAGTATTGGTTAGAAAAGAGGTATTAAAGTTAATATTTTTCTCTGTTTCAGCTACTGAAATTACTGTTTGGTAACCATGGACAGACTGTTGGATAGACTTCAGTGAAATATGAAAACCTCTCAGGAATAAACTTTAATCTTGTTCACTTCTGTTGTACTTATATGTCACCCCCCTCCCCAAAACTGTTTAGACAAGCATTGGCACAGTGGTTAATGTCAATGATTTGAAATCAGTGATTGAGGGTCATGTGTTCGAACCCTGCTACCGAACCTGAATCATTACTGGGCTTCCCTTAGTCAATAGCTGACATTCTGCTGAAACGGGCTTTTAATCCTTTTTTTAAAATATGAAATATTTATATAGTTATGAAATAATACACACTAGTTCATGTCATTTGCACGCCGCTGTAGCAGACTAAACTCAGAAGCTAGAGTCTGTCTGAACAAAGTAAACACGTAATGTTTATGGTACAGTTCCAGATCAACGGCTTCAAAGTTTGTAAACCTGCCTCATCGAACTTTGCAAAGAAAATTTAACATCGATAGCCAAAACTATGAAACTAAGCAAACTTTGAGAATGGAAGCAAACATTTTAGATTATATTTTACAGTCTCAAGACTCTCATCAGAACTACTGCTTAAAATAATTCTTTGATCTGTATAAGTGGTTTGAATGTGGTAAGCACAGAATATTAGCCAGTTACAGTACAATAAAGCACTGAATGTGTCTTTGTCTGACATCAAGTGCATGTTCACTGCCACCCATCCTCATTTTATCGTCACTAAGCTTGATATTTTAAACTGCATGTAAAACATTTTTGTGAACGTTACATTAACTGTCCTCAAAACACCTTTGTTTCTTATCTAACATGACTAGTACAGATCAAATTGGTGATATAACGAGATTTTTCTTTCTTATCGGGACCTACTTCAGTCGAGGTAAGACCTTTGTATCTGTAAATGAAATATATCTTTATGTTTAAAACTGAAATGTTACCGTTAATATGTTTTAATTGAAAATAATCGGGCTACTTCAGGTTCTTCCATTACCAAAAAGAAAACTAGATCTGTGTCATTTACGAATGTTTAGAATACGGAAGCCCCTACCGTTTCCACCTTTGTCACAAAACAAGAGCAGATTTCCTTAACTTTGCTCTCACTGGATGGCAACAACAAAACTTTGTCCAGCTCGGTGTAATGTACATAAATGTGTTGGGTCTTTGACTAAGGAGCAGAGTCTGCTGCAATCGTCATATGGAAGACCTCTATTTTTCATGGGCCATAATTCAGCTGTTATTGGCCTCATAAAAAGCGATGTGCACAACTTCTCATCTCAAAAAACGTTTGTGTAAAGTTTCGTGAATCCACCTGTCAATTAGTTAAGGAGCTATAACTCTGGTGTTACAGATCCAATATAAAAAAATTAAACCTATGTGCACTTCTTTTATCTAAGGTTTGGTGAATCTAGGTCAATTAGTAAAGGAGCAGTACGTGTCACAAAATTTTTGGGACGTACGTACTGACAATAGTAAAACTTTACAGTTATCCCACCACCATTACCAAGTGGGGCAGAAAAGATTTTTTTGAATCTAAATTTGTGAGAATCTAAATGCAATTCGGAGTTCGTACGAGATTTGGTATTGTGAATATTTTTAAATTTTACTAACCCGAGAAACTATCAACTGGTTTTAAAGTAAGTTTACGGAACGAACACGTGTTTAACGCAATATTGTAAGGTCTATAAAACTCCGAAACGACCTTTAGGCACTGGTTTGAAAAAGAATGGCTTCTTTCGACGCTTCATATATGCAAAACACCGGCGTAGTTGACTGTTATCGGGAATCATTTAGTTTTAAATCGCATCAGATTGGGCTCTGTATTCGTATTTCCTTCTGTCCAAACTTTAGCTTAAGAAGATTTAAACTACTGCTGATTTATATTCGAAATTTCGGTAGAACTGATTCGAAGCAGGAGAACTTCCTTCTATTTGTAATGTCTCACGGGATTTTAATGACTAGGTTTTGTATCTGTTAAAAACGCATCACTTTTTGTGTTTATAAAGAATTTCACTAAAAGCATCCAAACATTATAACGAACTTGTATTGTTCAAGACAAAAGACAGAAAATTCCGCTCAACAATTCTAGAAAAGGGATAAGTATCCACAAAGTAAATATTACGTGTCTAAGTTGACTGGCTGACCAGTACAACAGAAACGCCATGACTCCGACGAACATAAATATTATAGAATGCTATAACTTTGTAAGCTGTATCTGAATTATGAAATATTTAACCCTTTTACAGATATGGGAGGTTTCTTCGTGGCACTTTTGCTTGTATGTGCAGGCTGCTATGGGTAACATGTTACATAATATTTCTGACATATTGACGTATTTGCATAAGATGTACAAAAACGTTTCTTGAATGACTGCCTACGAGTTAATCCACAAAACCATTATTTAAGTATTTATACGATCTTCTTAATGCATGGAGATAATTTAACAACACAAGAAGATAAAGTGAATAAATGAAAGTCTTGAAAAAACATTTATTTTTTTCCTTTTACATTTTAGAATCAACGCTTCAACGACACAACCGAGGTAGGCCTTTTTATCTTCAATTAGTACACAGCGGTTACTGTAGACGATTACGTAGACAATATTTTCTTCTCTCACGTGTAAATAATATACGTGCATGTATAAAATTACGCTTTCACAATTACAATCTACATACATTTATTATTTATACGGGTTCAAATTTGTCAGTTGCTTAATTTTGACCATAAATAGTACGCTATACATACGTCGCTCTAAACACTGGATGGCGCATTGGTCGAGCTGTTAACCCTCTGGACTACCAATCCGGAGACCCCCAGTTCGAATTACGGACGGGGCACTGGAAATTTCAGAATCGCTTTTCAGTGTTTCCCACCCATCTAGAGATGAACTGGTTAGAAACCCAGAGTAAGTCTTGCGTGTATCGGTGCTATAGACCGGGCACGTAAAAGAACCAAGGGATCTATTCGTAAAGAGTTAGGGTCTAGTACCCGGCTTCCCTTGTATCTGCATCTTTTTCTTCAATATTCACCAGTCAGGAACCTTGCCAGTTTCACTTGAGGAGAAATTCTAGGGTCTGCCGCGACTATAAACAATAAAAAAACCCACAAAAAAAAACAACAAAAAAAAAAACAACAACTAAACATTGCTTTATAATACTGATTTAATTTAAACGAACAAAACTAATACACCAGTCATGGTGCGCATTTTGATAAATAAAATGTACCTGTGCTCTCAAATTTGCAGTGTTCCGCACATTCCAACAGGCGCCGCCCTTGATAAAATCATAGACGGGAGTTTTAAAAACTTTGACAGTGATAATGACAGTCTCATAGAAAGATACGAGTTCGACACGTTGGTAATTGTCGCCGATAGCGATAGTAAGATTTCAGTTGGTTTTGTTTTTTTGTTTTTATTTTCTACGTTCTTCTATGCAACTCTTATAACATCAATTATGTTCCGTCAGTATGTCATGTCGTTTCTGATAATTTCTTTGAAACCCTGGAAGCTAGGTTCTAAACGGCGTTCCATACGTGATTTAGTTTTTTGGAGAATTTAAAAAGGAATTCGCTGAGGTGACCAAAGAAACGAATATTCAATCAAGAGTCAATTAAAGAAATGCGCAGTGCATAATGCTAATGGTGGAAGCATGGTTAATAGTTTTTTTACAGACGCGCAGTGACGTAATTGTATTTTTGAGGTGTTTCTTAAAATCTCACACCCCGTTGGACTTAATTCCGTTTTCAAAAATCCCCTTACTTACGCAAGACATACAAGCACTATATTACACTTTGTCTTTCAATTCACACCATCCGTTAACCAATTTAACCAAATCAGAAAACATTTTAACCTTGTATTCTCGCGTTTTGTTAACAATTCATCACTAAAGCACTTAATATTTGTAAATAATGTTCAATAAAGAAGAATATACACGGTCTCCTCGACATTTATCGTTGTGTTCAATACGTTAAAAATACAGACAGTGTTCACTGAACTTTGTTTACATCTATATTACTAACATCAGAACTAAAGGGAATAGAAATAAAAGTGGAACAAGTACAACACTATCAAGCAGACGGACGCACAGATGTAACGTATTAAATCTATTGCTTCTTCAGATAATGGATGTATGACACTTGAAGAGTACAAAAAATTCTCCGCAGGGGGGCCGGAAGTAGCTACCAGAATATACAAACATTTTGATACCAAAAATTCAAACTGTCTCACCGTGGATAACGTTGCTTCAGAGTTTGCCGTCATGGACACAGATAGTAAAATCATTTCTTTATACGAACTTCGGACTTATTTTTACAAACCTTTATCCTCTAAATTTATTAAATTTATCGTGCATGCAATTCATTTTTAAAGGGATGCTGACTGCTTATTTACTAACTAAATTGTGAACCTAGTAGATTATCAATGTACTGTATGGGTGTGCAAGTAGTTTCAAGGCAGACCGATTTTCAGGGTGGCCACAAGTAGTAGCAAAGAGCAGTGCTATTTGACATATTAACTGACTGCTCTAATGAAAAGTTGATTCTGTTTATTCTGGTGTCAAGGACATTATCAGCTGCCGCCAGCAATCCTTTTATTTTCAGCATTCCTTTCTTCCCTATATACTAGTCTACGACTTTACGTAATGTAAATTGTATATCTTTCAGAAAATGGAACAGTAACGAAAGCAGAATTCCGACAGTACTACATAAATGTAAGTATTGTTTCATCGTGTACAGGTCTATATACTATACATGTAATTGCATAAAACACGTGTTGCTCTTTAAAGGTCCGATACTAAGTCCCTGATGGCAAGTATTTTCATATTGTATCGTAGGAGTTCTGTTTCAGTGACTGACCTGTTTAAGTGACCATTTGAAAGTATGTGCAATATTTCGGATAACTTTCTATACCTGGGTTGTGAACTATACTATTTTAGCTTTCTTCAGATTTTAAGGCAGAGACAGTTTAATCATGAGGTTGATATTTCCAAGATATATCCCCACTTTTGAGGGCTTTTTCTAATATCTTTTTACACTATTAAGTTGAGATGTAGATCTATGGTCAAAAACATAATTTCAACTAATTTTCTTTGTTCACGTGACTGTTGTCTTGTTTTCTCCCTGTTTGTCTGCAGATATAACTGACCAATAAAAACTTCTTGATGAAAGACAAGTTTGAATGAATCACATGATCTGCTTAAAGCTTTTAAATGGTAAAACGGCTGGTCTGAGAGGTGGTGACTAACTTTCAGATCTGATATTATTGAAATAAGGTGGCAAATGTCTTCATATTTTTATGAGATATGGTAAAAAGATTCTTGTTGCATAAAACAACACAATATAATCAAATTTTATACAAAAAAATCATTATTTTGAACCCCATCCCTTGTGTTTCATAGTATTTATATACGGTGTAACCATTAAAATGGATGTGCTCTGTATCTCATTATAAACAAGGCACACTCAGGTTATTAATTATTTTTTGTTCAAAATCAACTTCGAGCAAATGCCAATTACCGGCTATTGTCACTTGTTTACAAATGAAGTAGGGGTCACTGAAATAGGTACGGCTGAGTACCTGTAGTGCAAAACAGGGGTGCTTGTGATAAACAGCTCTATATAATGTTGTTGGAATATTTTCCACTTTATTATATACACAAAGAAAAAAGTTAAGCACCCCCTGAAATTTTTAGATTGACTTATCTAACGAAGCTTTATCATGAAAATACCGTCAAATTGAGCTAGAGAAGGAGAATGTAATCCATAACAGCAACCCTCTGGCAAACAGAAAACGGCAAAACTGTAATATTATGTTGGGCTTTTTGTGTCATGTTATTGGACAATCAACGGGTGCCGTTTTATCCGAAATCAAAATCACATTAAAGTATGGAATTGCAGAGGTCATAGGAAGATTTAAGGGTGAATTAGAGTAAAAAAATGCAATTTTGAGTCTTCAGATGACATCCGTACTTCCTACGTTCAGTAGCAGAGTAAACCTTCACTGTGCCTGGGTGACCACCCTGACCCCGACTATTCAGCCTCCAGATGAACCTCGGGTCTTTATAAAGACAATCTGCTTACACACAATCGTAGTGCAAAACTTATTGCAGTTCGTGCAGAGGGTTGCTGTTATGATTAACAGCATTTTTTCCTTCGTTTATATGAAGGTGATTTCAAGATACAATTTTTAAAAGCTCTGTATAACTTTCAGGGGGTGCTTAAGTTTTTTCTATGTGTGTATATCACACAGATAGAGGAGAGATAACATTAAAAGTAACCCATAAAGAGAATAGGTCTTCTAAAAAAAGGGTAATTCTGTCAGAAGTATTCTTAGGGTTACTGAAACTGGTACTTCGAGGATATTTAACAATTGACTAAATATGTTATATAATTCCGACTTAGACAAGAATGAAATGCCACTTTCACAAGAATTCAGAGATATAAACATTTAAACATTCTTTCTGTTTTTAGCAAAATCACAAAAAGGATATCCATGTTTTTAAAGTTTCTATCTAACTTTGAAAAAAAAATCTGTTGTTCCTGCACTTTTGAGAAAACATTGCTTCCCAATCATCATGTTTCTATGACAATATATGTATTGGCATTTGAATAATTTAACACTTCTTTCTTTTTGGTATTGTATATAATTGCATATGTTACACAACGATCACAGCAGAATCCGAGAATTGCTTAATGGTTGACATGTAATTGTACAAAAACGCGTTGCCCTTTAAAGGTCCAATTCTCAGCCCCTGATAAGTATTATTCTTCAGCAAGTATTTTCGTATTTAGTTAATGAATGACTAAAGTATGTTGTATAACTCAGACTTAGACTATAATGAAATGTCACTTTCGCAAGAACATATAACATTTTACTGTTATCAGAAAATCACCAAAAAGGGTACCCATTAAAGTATCTGAACCACCGGAATTTAGACCGCTTTCTCCACTTTTCTCTGTACTATTTAAGTTTCTATATACCTTGTAAAAACATATATAGTTGCTAGAATTTTAACAAACATTGCTATCCAATCATCACGTTTTATGACATATTCAATATACATGTATGTATTGGCGTTTGAAAAAATTGAAACTTCTTTTTCTTTGATATTGTATATTATTGCATATGTTACACACCGATTTTTAAGCTAAAACTTGGACTATACATGTAGATAATGAGCGTAATATTTATCAAAGACCCTTTCCTATACATTATTGCAATGTCTACGACAAAAGTGGCCGCTTAAAGCTGATGTCTGTTTATAATTTGTAAGTGTAAAACTGTCCGTTGGCGATAGAAAGCTTTTTGAGAAGAGTATTTAAGATAGTTTCCAGAGACAGAGGACTGCCTATTACACGTGAACTTTAAATTAAAGCTATGTGTGAGCTTACTTAGCCCAGGGACTGCTTAAATAAGAAATCGGAAAATAAGCCCGTTCAAATTTTTAATCATGTCGCAAACTTATCGTCTGCATATTTCCTTTCAGCTCCTCAAGACATTGTTTGGAGTGGCGGCGACACAGGTTGGATAGACAGTGTTTATATGTACATAACAAACGTAGTTGTTGAAAAAGACAGGGATACTATATATGATTCACGCAATAAAATGTTTTTGAAACTTATATGACTGCAGCATGTGTTATATTTTCCAGCAGTCAAATGCATGTAAACTTGGTATTGTCTGTCCGCTGTGCGTCCAGATCTATCCAGCTTCCCGTCACGAACGCACGTAAAGTTTTATAAATAATTATTTTTTATGTTCGACTGTCAGAATTTGAATGTAAATGTTGAATGTCGAATGTTCAGCTGGCACGACATTTAAATTCTGAATAACGAATGCCGTATGTCGAGCTGGCACGACATTAAAATTTTTACCACTGGGTGATGCTACGTACCAAATATCTAAGCTCTAGGCCTCATGATATTAAACAAGAAGATTTTACATAAAACGACTAGTAGATACCCTTAGATAGTCCCAGTCACGGTACATTTTGTACATACCTTTTCCCACCCGTGATATTTGGCGCCATCTGACTGCATAAAAAATGAAACTTTACATGATTTTTGCTATAAAATCTAGCAACCGAACGCTTTCATATTCTCAAAATTGCGCCGTCTTGCTTTGATATGTTTTCATATAAAGAAACCAAAAAGACCATCGTTGTCTGTCTTCGATAGCGTTTCCTCGTGTAAAAAAATGATTTCAAAACAAAATCTAAAATGTGTGTCGCTGTCTACTTAGATCTAAAGTTATCTAAATTGTATATGTATGTATAATTGTACGCAATACCTTTCATACGATTTTGTAGGACGTATTGACTTCACTCACGAGTTATACCAAAAACGTGGTGAAGTTCATGTTTATTTGAATAGTGCAAAACGTTGACAAAAAGCTAATGCAGCACATGATGTGGAGAACTATTTGGGGCTATCAGTTGCTGCTTAGTGAATCGCTGGTCAGTAGTGCCAAAAATAACTGTTGCTACTCGCTAATAAAGTCAATGATTGCTAAGGAAAAGGATGCTAAAGGTTGCTACGGAAGTCACTGGTTGCAAGGGGAGTAAATTGATGCAAAGGAAAACAATATTTGGTAAGGAAGTCCCTTGTTCCAAGATGAAGTCACTGATTTTCAATGGGACTTGGTTGTTACAAAGGAAGTCAATGGTTGCTAAGGACGTCATTTGTTCCTAGGGGAAGTCAATGGCGGCTAAAGAAATCACTGGTTAGTATGGGAAGTCACTGGTTGCTAAGGAAGTAACTGATTGATAAGGAAGTCACTGTTTGCTAAGGGAGTCATTGGTTGCTAAGGAAGTCACTGGATGCCAGGGAAGTAAGAGGTTGCTAATGAAGTCGCCGGGTTAAAATTCAGGCTAGTGGTTTCTTAGGAAGTCACTGATTGCTAAGGAAGTCAGTTGTTGCTATGTAAATCACTATTTAGAAAATGAATTCATTGAAAGCAAGGTTTCTCCTGTAACTTTATCTACAGTCAAGGGACCCCAGGGAGCGATAATTGTTGATACCAGGGACTTGATTTGATTACTTTTGAAACCTCAGACAATCTAAAAACAAAGATGGCGGACGTTTTAACTTTAAAGAGATGCCGGGCGACTTTGGCGAGATTTATCTTCAGTTCAACCCGTCTCTACGACAGCGGCAGCAAGGGTGAAGATATGCCAACGAATCGTATGTCACATCTGTGAAATTATTTAAGGGCAATACCTCGAGATTCAGGTGAAATCAAACGTTTCCGGAGCCGGCGCAAGAACGAAGACGGTCACCGGGTAAACATGTCTGTAAAGTCTGTACAAAAGCAAATTACGGACGCATTCTGTAGCTGTAAAGCAGGGTAAGAATAAATATGTAGAAAAATTTGCATTTGTCCGATGCTATAATAAATCTATACATTATTTGTTTATTAAATTTATATACAGTACGTCTTGCGGACATCTTACATGATACACAACAGATGATGATGTCAAATTCTACATCTTCGCATGAACATTTCCTGCAGTTGAATAACGACATACTGTCAGCTTATATATAATATATTATGATCGTGAACGTAAACCAGAATTGCATTAAATATATCTAATGATGGTGAAGAAATACATGTTTTTAAGTATGGCCATAAAATGCTGAAAAAATGGAAGAGTAGTTTCAGCTAACATACTATAAAGAGTAAGATGGTGAAAACCTGGCCATGTTGGTTAGAACTTAACCAACCGTACAGAAGATGTTTTTGGAAATAACACAGTGCTTAAACTTTACCGGTATTTAACCACATGATTAAACTTATTTCGCTAAATGTCTTTCTTGTTAATGAATTTCAAAAGGAAGGTATCTATAATCTATTCATATGGCAGAATTAGAACCATCGCCAAAGCGCACTCACGGCTAAAATATCATATAGAACATAGAAGGACACTTTCACCTTTTTTTAAAACTGTGAAAACACTATAAAAGATAAATTCGCTGTGCAAACGGTTTTGAAAAGTTAAGTATCTGAAGTTTACAAATATATTAATGACTCTAAAATATTTTGAAAATGAATTAGTCTGTTTGAGTGTTTTTGCAAGTAACTGGTATTTTATATGAAATAAAGAACAAACGCGCGAAGATGATCATTTTCTAAGTCAAATATCCATTCACAGAAATAAGTTTTTGTACCTGTGCAAACGGATTCATAAAGCACAATAATTAAGCTTTTAATATATTTATATTTTATACATATCCTAAAATAATTAGATTGTCTGTTTTCGAATTGTTTTCATTGAATACAGTACACTTTTTTTCATATCGCTCGGAAATTGCTGAGCAGTTCCGATCATTTCCGTAACTTCGGAAAAATCTTACAGAAAAACGAATTGGAACTGTTTCGTTGTATCCTAAATTGGAATCTGAATCGTTGTATTGCTGAAAAGGTAGATTTTTGCCTATAGACATATCAGATCGGTAAACTACGAGTATAAACTTACGAGATTTGACCAAAAGTTACATGCCAGTGGATTTGTTTTATCCTAAACACCTTAACTTCGCTAATTTTGTGCAAAATCCATGCAGATTGGTCTGTTTTCGCACTGTTTACCGTTGAATCCTCAGCATTCAACTTGCATTACTTTCACACGCATGGATGTCTGAAAAAGCCGATAAGCTACGGTCATGCCGGATAGGTGTGGGCATTCCGTAAAAGTATTCATTTCATCAGAATTTGCGAATAACTATAAAAAAAAATACACGAATCTGTTATACTCACGTGTGTTTTGTTTATGAAATCGGCCATGTTTAGTTGGAGCCTTGTCGTTACGTTAGTCGGAGCAGCATCGTTAAATTGGAGCCGTTGCGTTTTGCCGATACAGTTTGACTTAGTATGTTGTGGTAACGAGTTACTAAGTGCTGGGCATGACATCAATAAAAGAGAAGTTTATGTTACTTTTGCAGTTTTTTGTTTAGTGGCTTGACTCCAGCAGGAGCCCACATTTTTATTTTTGAATGACATTAATTTTTGATATTTTTCATTCTTTCGCACAATACTTTAATAGGACTTCAGTACTGGCAAACTTATATTCTATATTCAGACGATAAACACTGAGGGACCACTAAGACGTAACCTTGGACACTTCACAGTAACTTGGGGAGCGGTGGTGACAAATTCAAGTGATCAAATTTGTGTCAGGCACTGTCTGAATATATTTATATTAAAAGCCTTGATCAAATAAAGATTAGAAAGTTCAGTGTTAAAATTTAGAAATCTACTGTGAAAGACAAAGTAATGTTTGAGTGGTTGCTGAAAAATCCTTTGGTCATAGAACAAAAACTTCCAATGCACAAAATATTTCTTACATAATTATAACAGTGCAGATGTATGGACTACTCATTTTATATGCACTTTGCAGCATTCTCATGTTTTTCGCTCACTTAATGTAATCGAAAGCAGGATGTACAGATGACTGCAGTGTATATCATAAGTACATGTATTATTATGATACTGCCTGGATTTTTAATCATTTTGTTAACGTTGCCACTTGCCAGTCCTGAGACATTCCTTTTAAAAGCAGGCTGGCAGAGCAGGTAGGAGTTTGGAAAGAGCTGACCATTTCCTGCTTATAGTAAAAGAGCAATAATTCTGACCATGAGCTGAAAAACTACACAGTGACACTGAATACAACAAGAGTTTCGCCATGCAGTTTTCCTAGAAAACAATCACAGTATCTATTTTGATGTCTTTGGTGCTGTAGTATTTGTGTGCGACTGGGTGGCAGAAGACCATAGATCAATCTAGTTAGTCATGTTCAGGCAAATTTTGCATTAGTTGCGTGGCGGACTCAGACAATGAATAAGATGGAGTTAGATAGAGACTACAGCTTTTGAGCATTGAATATAACTTACTGAAATAGAGGAGTGGCGTAATAAATATTTCCAGTTTGAGTGAGGAAATATGAAACATCTCATGACTAAAATTATGATAAAAAGAATATTCTATCGGTGTGAGTGCTGGTCAGAACACACGGTAACAGTCATCATGAGTGGATGATATAGATTGCAAGAACTTGTTCCACAATCAGAGTGAATTAAATGAGTTTTAACTAAATGATGTTCTTAGTCCATCAGTACTGATGCTTCATTTAATGGAGTGTACACTTCATATTTCAAAATACAACAGTACAAGCCTTGAAATTGCTCTACAAAAGTTGACAAATTTTCAAGAACAAGTCATGTTTAAAGTCCCAGGATCACATTCACAAGTAGCTTTCATTTTATCAAGAAAGATGTCTTGATGACAGAAAAGACCTTTATTTGTGCCAAAACCATTCCTTACTTTGCTATTTAAATCGATAAGTACATATCAGAAACATAGTGCAGTATTTTTTTCAATGCTTTTGCAAATGGCAACGTTTTCTGAAAGAAACAACTATAATACAAAAGAAAGGCATAATTATGCCAACGTCATTGTTTTAGAGTGAATAGAACATGATTCTATCATTACCCTATCAATAAATTTATGTAACTGTATCAGTACATTTTAAGTGATCCTGGGGCTTTAATATTTATATGGGTACAGTCCATTGTATTAAATTGTGCCAGATACTTGTCGCAAAATCCCCTTTATTCATCACTGTGACAAGTACATATATATATTGCAATATATTTTTGAGTGCTGGACCAAAGTCTATGAATAGCTTTGTAAAAACGAGTCAAATTGTAAATTAGTGCTTACAACTGAATAGTCAATGAAAATAACAGTTGTTATATTTATTTAATATAGTTTAATATATTTAATGCATATAAGTATTATTGATACTGAATAAAATTTACTGTTCTAAACTTGTAATACCTAAAATTGAAATTTCAATTTTCTTTTATACAGGTTGGTAAGCACCAGTCTAGCAAGAGCTCTCATGACAGCACGCTCGACTATTTGTAAGCTTGTCAGTAAAATGTTTCTTTTGTCTAAGAACAGGACTGGTGTTTTGTGTAATTGTCTATAAGAATTAAGGTTAAAGATATGAAACTTGGTGAAAGACCTCTGTAAACGTACATTACGTTCAAATCCTTACCCTGCATTCTGTAAGCCAATTGGAGGGGGAAAAAAGGGGTCGGGGGGGGGGGGGATAATTTCAAAGAAATACATGACCTTGTATAATTGATCATGAATAACTTTGCAACATTTCAAAATTGATATGTATAAAATTTAAAAAAGCATAACTGCTGCATGCTGCAAAATCATTTTTTGACATTTCAAAAATAAGCCATTTCGAGTATTTCAGTCTGGTAAAAACTGTGAAAAATTCTAAGTTAAAAAGGGGCATAAATATGTCAAAAATCAAAAACTGTGGTGAAGAAATTGATAGTAAACATACATTTTAAGTTTCAAGTCAATATGTTTGATAGTATTCAAGATATTATACTTTGTAAAAGGGACATAAATCTGTAAAAAATCCAAACAGAGTTATGGGGATTGTTTCCTTAGGTGTAGATAATGATGGTAAAGATATATTTTGAGTTTCAGGTCAATACCTTTGACAGAATTCAAGATATTTGACTTTATAAAAATCTTTAACCCAAATTTCTAAGTTAAAAAGGGGCATAAATAAACAGAGTTACTTATGGGGATTGTTTCCTCAAGTGTAGATGTTGATGGTAAAGATATATTTTGAGTTTCAAGTCAATACCTTTGATAATATTCAAGATATTTGACTTTATAAAAAACTTTAACCAACACAGACGCCGACACCGGTGCGAGTGCAATAGCCTCCTTATTCTTCAAATAGTCGAGCTAAAAATCACCATACCCAGTCAGGGGTGTAACTTGTTTTAGTTATTTTGAAAATAATTTCTACAAGTTATATTTATCTTTTACTCATCACTCACTAAAATAACTTCTGCAACGACCAAACCTTATGAAGTAGGGCATTCTTCAGGTCATCTCTAAGACAAATTTGCCAAAAGTCATTACTGTGAGCTATAGAAAGAACCTGCATTTCTCTCTCTTATCTAAAGGTATTTGCAGAGGTTATCTGCATGTAATGAAGAAATTCAGGAAAAACTGAAATGTTTGAAATGTACAAGTTATTTTCAGAATTTCCCATTATTTTGGTCACCTCAACTTTCAAGGGAGTTAATTCTTTCAGCAAAGGGAAGCAGTTTTATTGACAAACGAATCAATCATCACTTACGGCAGTTATTTTCAAAATAACTTAAACAAGTTACAACTTACACCCCTGGCTGACCTTTAACCTCTAAGTGTGACCTTGACCTTAGACCTAGGGACCTGGTTCTTGCGCATGACACTCCATCTCATGGTGGTGAACAATTGTGCCAAGGTACACCAAAATCCCTCCATGCATGAATAAGAAATGCTCCGGACAAAGTCATTCTTGAATCTGACCTTTGGCCTCAAAGTGTGACCTTGACCTTAGACCTGGTTCTTGCATATGACACTCCGTCTCACGGTGGTGAACATTTGTGCCAAGTAACATCAAAATTCCCTTATGCATGAAAAAGATATCCTCCGGACAAAGTCATTCTTGAATTTGACCTTTAACCTCTAAGTGTGACCATTAAAATAAAAACCTAATTTTGGCAAAAAACCCCCCCCAAAAAAAAAAAAAATAAAAAAAAAAAAAAAAAATAAAAAAAAAAAAAAAAAAAAAAAAAAAAAAAAAAAAAAAAAAAAAAAAAAAAAAAAAAAAAAAACCCCCCCCCAAAAAAAAAAAAAAAAAAAACAAAAAAAAAAAAAAAAAAAAAAAAAAAAAAAAACAAAAAAATTTAACCCACAAAAAAAAAAAAAAAAAAAAAAAAAAAAAAAAAACAAAAAAAAAAAAAAAAAAAAAAAAAAAAAAAAAAAAAAAAAAAAAAAAAAAAAAAAAAAAAAAAAAAAAAAAAAAAAAAAAAAAAAAAAAAAAAAAAAAAAAAAAAAAAAAAAAAAAAAAAAAAAAAAAAAAAAAAAAAAAAAAAAAAAAAAAAAAAAAAAAAAAAAAAAAAAAAAAAAAAAAAAAAAAAAAAAAAAAAAAAAAAAAAAAAAAAAAAAAAAAAAAATATAAATTCCAATCTTTTAAAAAAAAAAAAAAAAAAAAAAAAAAAAAAAAAAAAAAAAAAAAAAAAAAAAAAAAAAAAAAAAAAAAAAAAAAAAAAAAAAAAAAAAAAAAAAAAAAAAAAAAAAAAAAAAAAAAAAAAAAAAAAAAAAAAAAAAAAAAAAAAAAAAAAAAAAAAAAAAAAAAAAAAAAAAAAAAAAAAAAAAAAAAAAAAAAAAAAAAAAAAAAAAAAAAAAAAAAAAAAAAAAAAAAAAAAAAAAAAAAAAAAAAAAAAAAAAAAAAAAAAAAAAAAAAAAAAAAAAAAAAAAAAAAAAAAAAAAAAAAAAAAAAAAAAAAAAAAAAAAAAAAAAAAAAAAAAAAAAAAAAAAAAAAAAAAAAAAAAAAAAAAAAAAAAAAAAAAAAAAAAAAAAAAAAAAAAAAAAAAAAAAAAAAAAAAAAAAAAAAAAAAAAAAAAAACAAAAAAAAAAAAAAAAAAAAAAAAAAAAAAAAAAAAAAAAAAAAAAAAAAAAAAAAAAAAAAAAAAAAAAAAAAAAAAAAAAAAAAAAAAAAAAAAAAAAAAAAAAAAAAAAAAAAAAAAAAAAAAAAAAAAAAAAAAAAAAAAAAAAAAAAAAAAAAAAAAAAAAAAAAAAAAAAAAAAAAAAAAAAAAAAAAAAAAAAAAAAAAAAAAAAAAAAAAAAAAAAAAAAAAAAAAAAAAAAAAAAAAAAAAAAAAAAAAAAAAAAAAAAAAAAAAAAAAAAAAAAAAAAAAAAAAAAAAAAAAAAAAAAAAAAAAAAAAAAAAAAAAAAAAAAAAAAAAAAAAAAAAAAAAAAAAAAAAAAAAAAAAAAAAAAAAAAAAAAAAAAAAAAAAAAAAAAAAAAAAAAAAAAAAAAAAAAAAAAAAAAAAAAAAAAAAAAAAAAAAAAAAAAAAAAAAAAAAAAAAAAAAAAAAAAAAAAAAAAAAAAAAAAAAAAAAAAAAAAAAAAAAAAAAAAAAAAAAAAAAAAAAAAAAAAAAAAAAAAAAAAAAAAAAAAAAAAAAAAAAAAAAAAAAAAAAAAAAAAAAAAAAAAAAAAAAAAAAAAAAAAAAAAAAAAAAAAAAAAAAAAAAAAAAAAAAAAAAATAAATAAAAAAAACAACAAAAAAAAAAAAAAAAAAACAAAACAAAAAAAAAAAAAAAAAAAAAAAAAAAAAAAAAAAAAAAAAAAAAAAAAAAAAAAAAAAAAAAAAAAAAAAAAAAAAAAAAAAAAAAAAAAAAAAAAAAAAAAAAAAAAAAAAAAAAAAAAAAAAAAAAAAAAAAAAAAAAAAAAAAAAAAAAAAAAAAAAAAAAAAAAAAAAAAAAAAAAAAAAAAAAAAAAAAAAAAAAAAAAAAAAAAAAAAAAAAAAAAAAAAAAAAAAAAAAAAAAAAAAAAAAAAAAAAAAAAAAAAAAAAAAAAAAAAAAAAAAAAAAAAAAAAAAAAAAAAAAAAAAAAAAAAAAAAAAAATAATAAAAAAAAAAAAAAAACAAAAAAACAAAAAAAAAAAAAAAAAAAAAAAAAAAAAAAAAAAAAAAAAAAAAAAAAAAAAAAAAAAAAAAAAAAAAAAAAAAAAAAAAAAAAAAAAAAAAAAAAAAAAAAAAAAAAAAAAAAAAAAAAAAAAAAAAAAAAAAAAAAAAAAAAAAAAAAAAAAAAAAAAAAAAAAAAAAAAAAAAAAAAAAAAAAAAAAAAAAAAAAAAAAAAAAAAAAAAAAAAAAAAAAAAAAAAAAAAAAAAAAAAAAAAAAAAAAAAAAAAAAAAAAAAAAAAAAAAAAAAAAAAAAAAAAAAAAAAAAAAAAAAAAAAAAAAAAAAAAAAAAAAAAAAAAAAAAAAAAAAAAAAAAAAAAAAAAAAAAAAAAAAAAAAAAAAAAAAAAAAAAAAAAAAAAAAAAAAAAAAAAAAAAAAAAAAAAAAAAAAAAAAAAAAAAAAAAAAAAAAAAAAAAAAAAAAAAAAAAAAAAAAAAAAAAAAAAAAAAAAAAAAAAAAAAAAAAAAAAAAAAAAAAAAAAAAAAAAAAAAAAAAAAAAAAAAAAAAAAAAAAAAAAAAAAAAAAAAAAAAAAAAAAAAAAAAAAAAAAAAAAAAAAAAAAAAAAAAAAAAAAAAAAAAAAAAAAAAAAAAAAAAAAAAAAAAAAAAAAAAAAAAAAAAAAAAAAAAAAAAAAAAAAAAAAAAAAAAAAAAAAAAAAAAAAAAAAAAAAAAAAAAAAAAAAAAAAAAAAAAAAAAAAAAAAAAAAAAAAAAAAAAAAAAAAAAAAAAAAAAAAAAAAAAAAAAAAAAAAAAAAAAAAAAAAAAAAAAAAAAAAAAAAAAAAAAAAAAAAAAAAAAAAAAAAAAAAAAAAAAAAAAAAAAAAAAAAAAAAAAAAAAAAAAAAAAAAAAAAAAAAAAAAAAAAAAAAAAAAAAAAAAAAAAAAAAAAAAAAAAAAAAAAAAAAAAAAAAAAAAAAAAAAAAAAAAAAAAAAAAAAAAAAAAAAAAAAAAAAAAATATAAAAAAAAAAAAAAAAAAAAAAAAAAAAAAAAAAAAAAAAAAAAAAAAAAAAAAAAAAAAAAAAAAAAAAAAAAAAAAAAAAAAAAAAAAAAAAAAAAAAAAAAAAAAAAAAAAAAAAAAAAAAAAAAAAAAAAAAAAAAAAAAAAAAAAAAAAAAAAAAAAAAAAAAAAAAAAAAAAAAAAAAAAAAAAAAAAAAAAAAAAAAAAAAAAAAAAAAAAAAAAAAAAAAAAAAAAAAAAAAAAAAAAAAAAAAAAAAAAAAAAAAAAAAAAAAAAAAAAAAAAAAAAAAAAAAAAAAAAAAAAAAAAAAAAAAAAAAAAAAAAAAAAAAAAAAAAAAAAAAAAAAAAAAAAAAAAAAAAAAAAAAAAAAAAAAAAAAAAAAAAAAAAAAAAAAAAAAAAAAAAAAAAAAAAAAAAAAAAAAAAAAAAAAAAAAAAAAAAAAAAAAAAAAAAAAAAAAAAAAAAAAAAAAAAAAAAAAAAAAAAAAAAAAAAAAAAAAAAAAAAAAAAAAAAAAAAAAAAAAAAAAAAAAAAAAAAAAAAAAAAAAAAAAAAAAAAAAAAAAAAAAAAAAAAAAAAAAAAAAAAAAAAAAAAAAAAAAAAAAAAAAAAAAAAAAAAAAAAAAAAAAAAAAAAAAAAAAAAAAAAAAAAAAAAAAAAAAAAAAAAAAAAAAAAAAAAAAAAAAAAAAAAAAAAAAAAAAAAAAAAAAAAAAAAAAAAAAAAAAAAAAAAAAAAAAAAAAAAAAAAAAAAAAAAAAAAAAAAAAAAAAAAAAAAAAAAAAAAAAAAAAAAAAAAAAAAAAAAAAAAAAAAAAAAAAAAAAAAAAAAAAAAAAAAAAAAAAAAAAAAAAAAAAAAAAAAAAAAAAAAAAAAAAAAAAAAAAAAAAAAAAAAAAAAAAAAAAAAAAAAAAAAAAAAAAAAAAAAAAAAAAAAAAAAAAAAAAAAAAAAAAAAAAAAAAAAAAAATAAAAAAAAAAATAAAAAAAAATGGCAGCCATTTTTAAATACCAACTATTTTGATTATAATTTATATCCAGATTTTTCTCTTCATATTTCATTTATGATCTATCAACCAGCGATTAATTCAAAATATTTTTTCTTGTATGCATCCACTTAATTTCAGCCAATCAGCAATCAAACACATAGTGTAGGTCTGCATGTTCCCTAGACAAAATAACCTGCTTCCGGTTTTCATCGATTTAGGCTTCTCATACCTAAAAACTGAAACAATTGCTTTTGTACGCACTTAGAACTCTTTCGAATCATAAAATAACCATTCCTGAACCAAACTATAGCTTTGATTTAATCTGCATAGCATTACGATGCAAAATATACCATCATATTGATGACCAGGTCGAGACGATTTCGTGTGCTGCTGCTGAGCTTTGAAATAATTTGTCAAATTGCTTCAATATCAGTTGTCATATATGTATACTTTTCTTTGCAGAGTCCATAATGTGAGTGGACAAGGAGCAGAGTGTCTATTAAAAATACATGTGTTTATTTGGTTGATACATCATATACTCTTCCTGCTATGGCATGATATGTTACCCCCACCCCCTTCCAAAAATATGAAATTTTGAAGAATTTTGCCTTATTTATCACAAAATAGTGTTCTAAAATGCAGGATATAATCAAAACTTGCATCAAAAGTACAATAGATTAAGGCTATACATACGCATACCGTATAAACAGGCGTGTTAAGTAAAAACCAAAAAATAAACATCTAAATGGACGTTGAGGGTTACTGAATGCAGCCCCGGAAGTGAGATATAGACTTTCAAAAGGAGCACTTTCTATAAGAAGAACGAACAAAATTTTGCAAGGGGGTGAGGTTGACCTTACATGAGAACAAACAATAAATGCAGATGGGGCTTCAAGGCTAACAAGAATAACAGCATATACAAACTCAGACAGTGCAAGAAAGAGATGGATGATTACAAGAGCTGTGCGAAGTGACATAGGCGGGAAACTGATGGGAATGGCTGGCTTGAGATCAGAAGAAGATATTACAAAGTCACTTAAGCCATATCGTATAAAGAAAGATAAAGATCACACAAAAAAATTAACTGAAATATTGAAAATACCATGAATCCATTTACGCAAGAGCCTGATAAAAACCTGTATTGCATTGCAACTGGAAAGCAAGCTAGTGACATTGTTAGAGATGGTCTTTTAACCTGTTTTGAGAAAGGCACCACATGATGAAAAGAGTTTACTGATAAATGCCTGCAAAACCCGCCTGACTTCGAGAAACCGACCAAAAGAAGAAAGGTGAGCAACTTCTGTGCAGATGCTATTAAGACAAAGGTAACATCTAAGGATAAAAAAGTATTTCAGTGCACAAGAGATGTATTTGTACGACTGTTGAGCATTAGTGCAAAAGGAAACATCGTTTTGAGAAGAGTCTTTTCATACCCTCTATTGGCACTGCCTTTATCACTTGCACATATAGATGGTTCAATAAATGAAACTTAAAAGTCAAGGCTTATGCAGAAACTTGAAGAATACTGCACAGGACCTCCATCAAACTTCGTGGATACAACTCTTGTTGATGCGATGTTCGTTCTTCACTCTTTTACTTCTGTACCAAAAACATTTGGAGATCTATCATACACCATTCTCCACATACTATGCCGGATGTCTTCAAGGGTTGAGTTCATCTGCGACACATATGTGTTACCTTCGATACAGTCATCTGAACGTGATAGACGTGGAGAAACGGCAGTGTCATATTGCATAAGTGGGCCAGAACAGAAAGTTCCGAATAATGCATTGAAAAATCCTTCGTTTAAACAGGCATTATTCCGATTTCTTAGTCATGACTGGCAAGACTCAAAACACTCCAAAGTCCTGAAGACCAACAAAGTTCTTTTGGCACTGGAAGACAAGTGTCAGGACAAAATCATGGTTCATGACATCCTTCAGGAATATAATTGCAGTCACAATGAAGCAGACACCCGATTAATATTTCATTTAGAAAAATCTGCCGAAGACAATCCAAACGATAAATATGTAGAAAAAATATAAGAAGCAATGACACTAATGTTCTGGTACTACTTTTAGGTAGCACTCCACACTTATTTCAGCCCTCGGCTTTGTTCGAGCGACACCAACAAAGTAGGCCTATCACATATGAACAACCTGTGAACCTGAAAATAGAATAAGTGTTTCACTGTGAACACATTGCCAGTGTGAACGTATTAATACAATTCGGTAGTCTGAACTGCCTTTCTTTCCTGAAAATTTTAGTTCCTATTTATACGGTAGGAGGCCAGAATTCACTGCAGTCTGAGACCATTCTAGCCCTATTTTCCGAACCTGTACAAAATTACCTGCAAATATTTCACGCTAGGTGACACTGTTTCTGGCTTGCAGACTATCTAGATAAGTAAACAAACACATTGAACAAGGTGCTTAAGCACGAAAATATTTTGCAAGCAGTAAAAGTATGTACCCCCCCCCCCTGTAAAAAGCTTGATGTTCTAAGCTGTAGAGCTGATTTTCACTTGTTTACAAAATGTCACCATCTGCGCATATCATCTCTGCACTGGCTTTCCAGACCCATGTTTTCGCATTTGCAAACATGCAAATTAAAACTCAAACAACAAAATCTGGCACTTAAATTTGATTTAAAGTTCACAGGGCTGTTTAATTTCCTTATATCTCTAAACTTTATAAAATTACCCCTGACCAATTCGAATTTGTGGCTAAAAAGTGTGGAGTGCCACCTTATACCATACCAGAAGACTTCCTGAAGAAACAAAAGTGTGGCTTGATGCCGGTCTTAGTAGCAGGAACACAAGAAGCTTCATTCCAGTACACGGGTTAAAGGACACAATATCACCAGAATTTTTAGTCATTGCCTGGAATTCATGCACTTACTGGAAATGATTACGGTTCATCCTTTATGAACAAAGGCAAGCTACGCCCCCTTGATATAGTGAAAAAAATGATATGTTTGTCCGTGCATTTTCTAAGTTTGGGAATACATTTCCAGTACCAACATCAGTTTCAACTGAGATAGAGAAAATTGTGTGTTGCCTTTACGGCTTTCCAAAAGCAGCTGATATTAATGAGGTGCGATACAACATTTTCAAGTGCGTCTATGCATGTGACACCGGGACAGCCGTGGCCAGTAAAGTGAAAGGTCTAGATCCAGGATCAATGCCACCGTGTAGTAAAGTACTCCTGAAAATTTTTTAGTGGGCTAACTATGTATCTTCAGTCTGGAAGAACGCCCACACACCATATCCGGTGAAAGCCAGACCAGAGAAAAATGGGTGGCTTCTATCAGGCTGTTGTTATAAGATTGATTGGTTTGATGGGGATCAGATTCCAAATGAAGCTGTCGATTAAGTGTTTTCGGATTCTAACTGACATGATTTTGATAAGGAGGATGATGACACTGATAACATTGAATGTGACGATTCTGATGAAGACGATGAGTATGACCATCAGATAGACTCTACAAACACATCATGATATTGCAGTTAACTTAGACGTGATAAATGTTTTGTAGTTTATTGCATACAGTTATGTTCTATAGGTTCTTTAGTACAAACATGAAAACGTGACTAAATGCTGTGAATACCTTGATTTCATGTTACTGCATTTACTAATAGCTGAAATATTTTCAAAAGGACAAAACATGTTTTGTTGAATATTGCATACATTTGTTATCTCTTAGTAAGCATCTACACTTTGAAAACGTGACTTAATGTTATGGATATCACGTATTCGTGTTATTACAGTTAGTTTAATGATTTTAAAATAGCGAATAAATGTTTTGTTGTATATCAAAAACATTAGCGTGTTTTAGGTTTGCATATACACTATGAAAACATGACTAAATATTGTGAGTACTATGCATTTGTGATATTGCAGTAAGCTAACACTTTCAAAATGTGAATTTCTGTTCAGTTGTGTATTACTTACACTTGTACCATTTAGGTTAGCATAAATATGACTGAATATTTAAAGTAACATGTATCTGTGTTACTATATTTAGCTTGTAGACTTTCATATAGAAAGTCAATGTTACATTTTCCCGTGCTCAAAAAAGTAAATAAAAGTGGGTTTTCTCTAGGACCATTATGGTCTGAAAACAAAAATGAAAAAATTATTAATTATTTCATACATATTTCTAATCACTTTCATGGAACACATTCAACAAAACTTTGAGTAGGCTAATGAGTAATTCACAAATAAAGTTGTATCCCAGTCTACCAAAATCAAGGAATTTTCTCTCTACACTGTCTATATTATAGGCTTTATACTATTTCAGTCATGATAATTAACTAAATTAGATAATGATTTTAATAACTATTAATATAAACAGTTACACCCCTAAAAACAAGTGAACTTTTAAAGAATAATGTAATCATTAACTGTCTTTAATGATTAAGTTTTTAACTCATTTCTTACAGAGAAATGGTAAGATTGAATCAGTCGTGCAGTAAGGATTAACGTACTTTTTTTCTTAATTTGTTCTAAAGACAAATTGAACATCATATAACATTTAATGATTTTGTATACAGGTGTCAGTATCTAAGTCACTGATAATAACTTTTGATGACAGTAATACAATCTTGGATATAAACTTGTAAACTAACAAATTTGCTACAGCCTGATAAAAAGGTATACCTGTGCACTTCTTATGATTAACTTTTTTTTTCATTTTAGACTTTTGTAAAGATACATACTCTTAACTAATCATTAACCAAGTACTGTAACAGGTATGTTATAGAAAGTCATTTTCAAAGAACTTACATCTTTTTTAGAGTTCAACTGATTGGTAAGGATAAAAATTTGCATTTTGTGTTATACTTTTGTAACAAATACATAATTCCCAACAACCTTCCTCAACTGTCACTCAGTTATCTAAATAAGAACAAGTTTTGCAAATAGTCTGTTTGATATAATATAAAAACATCAATTTGAATTGTTATGAAAACTTGCTGTATAATCAATTGTGAAATATTTAAGTAAATCCTAAATAAAGCGCTTTATTGTTGTCGCATGAAAAAAAGTATTTAGACATATATTATGATGTGTACTTCTCAAACAAGTACAAAACTGTCAAATAGTAGATGACAACGCGCTTAACGTTTCTACCCATCGTCCGATCTTATTTTCCTTAAGGACGCAGAAAAAAATGTACAAATGTTTAATACATCGCAAATAACAAATGAAAATATTATCAACTGGCACAATGTAAAACATGACCAGATCAATAAGTATAAGAACTTCCTGGAAAAAATGCGATGTCCTAAAACTCGCGCAGTATTTCTCTGTCAATGATAAATGCGACATAGATATTTTATATAGTGGGATTGTAACCATAGTTAATCTCGCAACAAATCTTTTCATTCCAAAGGTAAAATTTAAACCTTACATTAAGCCTTACTGGAGTGACACACTCACGTCTATACACAAAGAAATGATGGCAAAACGCATGATATGGATTAATGAAGATAGACCGCGAGAGAAAATTCTCTATCATTCAAAGCATATAAAAAGCCGACGAATGTGGTTTTACGAAAAGATAGAACGAGAGACAATTCTATTGGCGATTGGTCAACCAGAGACGAACAAAAAATCTTATAGCAAAGATAAGTGAAATGTGCTTCAATGTTACCACTTTTAATGACCCTCAAGCTATTAACTCTGAATGGGGTAAATATTTCAGTGATCTTTATCCTCCGTCGGAAAACAATAATTTCAATGAAAATTACAGATTTTACATAGAAAACGTTTGGTCAACATACGGGCAAATACTCAATGCAAATCAGGCAAAATATACACCATAACAGAGGAAATGGTGTGAAAATGCCTTAAAAAATGTAAAAAACGCCAAGCCTGCGGCAATGACTCAATATACTATGAAAATATTATGCATGGAGGTCAATTATTGATCAAGACATTCACAAAATTGTTTAACAGCATGCTCTTGCATTCGTACATACGGACAGAAATGAAAAAGGGAATAATAATTACTTTATTTAAGGGAGGTAACAAAAATAAAACAGATCCCAACAGTTATAGAGCAATATCTATATGCTCAGTACTACTTAAATTATATGAAAAAAGTTTTGTTAAACCTTAGAATTAAAACAGAACGGGAAATTACAGTTAAATGCATCACAAGGAGGGTTTCAGAAAAATGTAAGTTGTATTATGACTTCGTTTATGCTACGTGAATGTGTATACTATGGAATCGAAAAGCATTCTCCGGTTTATGTATGCTTCTTGGACGCTAAGCAAGCCTTTGATCGTACATGGATCCCATCACTTCTAGTAAAACTGTTTAATCTAGGTATCGACATCACGTTATATAAGGCCATACTATCATTCTTCGAAAACTGCCACAGTTGCGTTAAATCAAGTGGATTTACCACTGACTGGTTCCCAATTCTGCAAGGAACCCGTCAAGGTCAATGTTTAAGTCCGTACCTGTATCTCGTTTTCATAAATGAGCTAATGAATAAAATAGAGTCGAGTGAATATTGCTTTAAGCATGGGGGAATAAGCAGTGGTTGTCCAACATCTGCTGACGACATGGTTCTTTTATTAAATGTCAAACATGGGCTTGATACGTTGATTGACACCTGTCATACATACTCGGAAAATGAGCGTTACTTATATAATGTCAATAAATGTAATACAGTCGTATTTAATGACCAAACTCATATACCCCGTAAATGGAGCATGGGTACAGAGTTTATCAAAGAAACGAACACATATCTACATCTGGGGGTTATGTGCAACAAAACTCTGGATTTCACAGAAAATATCGCTATGACTTGTGACAAACTACGGAAGTCCTTTTTCAGCACTGTAAACTGCGGAATTCATAAGAATGGTTTACACCCTTTTACTTGTAAAAAGATATATCTATCAACTGTTTTATCCAAAGCATTATACGGAAGCGAGTTGTGGAACTCAGTTACAGATACAGAGTTACGTCCCCTGAAAAAACTACACGGCCAATGTATTAACGTATTCAATCTATGCCAACTAGCACTAGAACAGATTTAGCTTTAAGCTGTCTTGGGATGCACGCTATTGATCACTTAATAAACAAAAGAAAACTTCTGTTACTTGGTCAACTTTGTCATCTCGACACTAAGTTTAAAATTAAAGAAGTTTTTATATATAGACTAACAACTTTCATGTTGTTCCCTAGAAAGACTATAAAGGTTTCATACCAGATATATCTAGGATTCTAGGTGAATACAAGTTAACACACTTCATCGCAAAATTTCACCGAAGTTGTACCTTTCCTTATCTCAACACATGGAAAAGAACAGTAAAAAGTGCAATAAAAACGACTGTGGAATTTGAATGGAAAAATATAATTATTTGTGATGACAGCCTATTAAGTCAATTTATTCTAGTCCACTCAAAATACGAGCCTTGCAATTTCATGGCACTTTTGCCAAAGCTATAGTAACTTCCAAGAAAAGTGTACCTCTACATTGGTACTATTACCTATGTCGCTTCTTTTCAAGAAAATACAAAACACAATGCATTGAGTGCGATCTAGTTACAAAAAATACTAGTAGTCATATACTATTGTTTTGTCCTGCCACCGACAACACGCGAAACAAACTTTGGCAATCTTTTGCAAATTTAATGGGCAAAGAAAATTATGAACACTTCATTGCACTCCCACCAAATCTTCAAATAATAGAAATGTTTCGTGGCTTTACATCTCTTAAATTGAGTGACAATGAGAGAATGAATAGCTTTAAGGCTTTTGTAAAAAGTGCTGCTCTTCTGAACTGGCTATAATACAATAATGACCTATATCTCATTTTCACACTGTTTCTATATCCTTTTGATACCCTTTCGCTGAAACGGAGTACATCAAAATAAATCATATAGGCAAATATAGACAAATAAAAACATGTAAAGTCTCGTCTGAGTGACCTGTCGATGACGTCATTTACACGTCATTCTTTCAAAGAATTGAAATTTTGAAATTTGAAAATTGTTTTATGCCATATCTGTAAATACATTGTATTGTACATAAACTATCTGAATATCACTTAAATAATCAATTTTCACTTGTATATGTATAATATGTTTATTTTGAATGTTTCAATTTATATATGTAATCTTCACATGACGTGGAGGAAATAAAGAAATATATAGTAATTTAGGATTATTCGTCTAATGCAATTTAATTCAATATTTAACGAAAATTCATTTATTCAAACTTGTAAATTTGCTAAATGTCAAATCTTTTCACATGTTTTTAAGTAACTCAAAAGCCATAAAACTATTTCTGCTCAAGGAAATAGTTCAATTGTTCAGGTATTAATTATGAAACCTTTTTATTTACATCAGTGATTGGCCACCATTCTCAAACAATGACTTTACTAGCTCAAGGCTTATCCAGGCTGTCATGCAATCACTTTGAAGTTCAATCTTTTGTTTGATTTGTTGTTAAATTTTTATTGTTAAAAGAGTTAATAACTTCCAAAGTGACAGATCTAATCTCACAGAAATATTGGTATATAAACCTCAGAATTTTATAGATTTAGAATTAATGAATATTCAGAAATACTTAAATTACCTTACATACTCTGTGTTTTAAAACTTTGTGTACTTAGTGAAAAACTGGACATTTTCTAATTCTTTGTGACTCTTAAAAATATACGGACTTTGTGTAAATCTATGTGATAGTCTAAGTGACCTGTTATTTAACTGAAATAAAAGATTGTCATAATTTGCAAAGTGTCTTACTTGGAACTTAATTAAACAAGAGCTGTCAGTAGGACAGCGTGCTCGTCTTTTTTAGTGCTTGCCAATAAAACAAAACTTTGACAGTTAAGGGCACACAAGACTTTAACTAGGAATTTCTAAGTACAAATCAAGAAAATTTTTCACAGAGTTATCTTCTTTTGCTTACAGATAGGTCTCATGATGGTACATAAGTACTCCAACTTTCAAAGTAATATCTCAAATGGTTAAGTCAACAAGTGGACAAGAATGAAAATTTTAACTGGGTTTCTAAGTCAAAAAGGGCCATAATTCTTTAATAAATCCTTAACAGAATTACCTTCTCCTGCCTATGTTTGGGGATCATGACTGTAAACAAGTATTCCAACTTTCAAATTAATATCTCAAACCGTTTAGTCAAAAAGAGGACTGGTACGAAAAACTTAACCAAGATTCTAAGTCGATAAAGGGCCTTAATTTTTAAAACAAATCCCTGACAGAGTTACCTTCTCTTGCCTACAGATGGGGGTAATGATGTAAACAAGCATTCAAAGTTTCAAAGCAATATCTCAAAGGGTTAAGGCAATAAGTGGATTTTACCCATATTCAATGTATTTCAATGTCAAAAACGGGCATAATTCTGTCAAAAATCTTGACAGAGTTATGTACTATTGTCTGTTGATGTAGGTCATGATGGTAAACAAGTATGATTAGTTTCAAAGCAATACCTGTAATGGTTTTGAAATAAAGTGAGGTGGTATGAAAAACTTAACCAAGCTCAATACACTTTCTAAGTCCAAAAAGGGCCATAATTCTGTCAAAAACCTTGACAGAGTTATGTACTCTTGTCTGTAGATGGAGGTTATGATGGTTAACAAGTATGGTAAGTTTCAAAGCCATACCTCAAATAGTTTTGAAATAAAGAAAATGTAACAATGTCATCACTTGGTTTTATTCTGTTTTGCAAGACAGATGGTAGCAGATTAGGAATATATTTGCCGAAGCACTTACCAAATTCACAAAGGCATTTAGTTCGGCATACTTTGTCAAATATAAAACGTTGTCAGACTGTACCTGCCTAAAATGTCCGGCTACTGTATATCATCTCGATGTTGATTGGCTGTGCTTATTTGATTGACTGCACGGTTCAACCCAGTTCGTTTTATTCATAGTTCTGATTGGCTTTACGGTTAATCGAGCGTGAACCATGAAGCGTGTGCCGTTCGTGTTGCACGCGAAAGAAACCGTGTGCGCGGGGAACCCACACGCAGGCGCCACTGTAAATATAACAAATCGTTAAAACAGCGACATTAACGTATCCTAACACTTGTTTTCTGCTAAAGTTGCTCACGCGTATTTCTAATACATGTAGGAACGCAGACTAGCTCGCGCCAGGTCCTCAGAATAAACATATCAGCAATAAGGAAAGTTATAATTACTCTATAATCCCTTGCCGCGCATTGAATAAAATTTATGAATGGGAGGATATATTCGTAAAAAGAGAATGTGTAAACATGCGCGTAAATATTCCTGGGAAAACTACTGCGTATAATCAAAATACTACCACATGTATCGAAACATTGACTGCATATAATGTCATTTGTACTGCACATAATATTGTATGTATTGCACATGACGTTGTTTGCACACCATATAATGGTTATTCTACTGTATCTACACATTTTTGCACTTCATATGATTAAAAACCACCATATATAACGGAAAAGGCAGTGCATATCATGAAAAAATGTACCATGTAAAATTAAATATGTACCCCATATACATGTAAATGTACTGCGTAAAATACAAAACAACATAATAAGACAGTAAAGGCGTTCCATAGTAAAGCGTCCCTTTTTTCACGCATCATTGTAAAATGAAATACATCCGCGGTTCTTATTCGGAAACAGTTTACTTTAGTTATATTTACAAAATTTAGCTGTTGCTGCATGAGTTTAAAACATTATATATTCAAACAATACAACTTTCATGTCTGCAATGGCCACATGGTTTCAAATGAAGAATCATAATTTGGGATTATGTGCTGACTTGCGTCAGCACATATGTGCTCCGGCACGGAGCTACTTTCAGATTTGGTACTTAAGGAGTAGGTATCGGAAAACGGTAAGTGAAAACTAAACCAACAGACAGGATATTCTCGCGAAGAAAATTTAACATACATTTTAAATTTTCAAAACGATATAACGCGCGTTTTCCTTCTTATCAGGACTGACTTCAGACGAGGTAAGACCTTTTTATCTGTAAATAAAAAACAAAAAGCACATCTTTATGTTTAAAACTGAAATGTAAAAATAAATTTATTTAATGGAAAATAAACGGGCTACTTCAGGTTGTTTTAAAAAGAAAACTACATCTGTCTCCTTAGGACATGGAAGCCGCCGCCGTGTTCCACGTTTGTCACGATACAAGAGCAGATTTCCTTATAGTTCAAGAGCCCGTCGATTTATTTACACTTTTGAGCACGAGAACAATTTTCATATGTATCAAATTTACATTGTATATAGTTTCAGGCACCAGGCAACTAAAGGTAGTGGGACCCTAATTGGCACCAATTCAAATCATGATAGGCTTAATATTCTCTTAATCTGTATCATTTCCAGGATTTAAAAACAAATTTAAAAGAAATTTACCATGAAATAACTAATTAATAGGAATTTTAATAACCCTATCCCCATTTTGGAATTATTTATAAAAATGACATCACGCGAGAAATAAGAAAATGCATGTATTTCATTTATTATTCAATAATTTGGTACAAATTTGGTATCAGAGTAACAAGAACTACATTTTCTTTCAGAAATTATACTACATGTACCATATTATCAACAAGTTGTATAAAACTTTTATGAAAATAATCAGATAGTATTTCAATTTTCGTGTAATGTGTTGACCATGTTCAATTTTGAACATCAAAGTTTTTAAGCAAAATCAACATTTTCTAGAAATGGGACATAACATTTTGTATATTCATAATTATCTATAAAATTTTGGGAACAGCATGCTAAAATTTCACAATGTTTTACCATCTCTATTTAAAATAAATAGAGTTTGAAATTTCCCATCAGCGATTTTAGCCGGGCCTGCAAGTAATAAAAACTTTAAATAAGCTAATGCTTATGTGTAAAAAATATTTGATTTCTTTTAAGTGTAAAAACAATATAAACATATGTAGAAAAATGCAAAATAATGAAAACAAAGAAGAAATAGTTAAAAAAAATTGTGGTTCCGGCTGGATTCGAACCTACGCCCGGAAAACCTCAAAAGATATATAGTCTTGTGCTTAACAAACTAATTAGTGCATTAAAATTGAAGAGTTTCAAGTGGAGGTTTTTATTAGGAGTCCACTACCTTAATTGCTATAGGTCAGATACACCTGTTGTTTTCCCCATTGACTTGCATTATAAATCTAGACAAAAGGTGACCCTGTATCATACCCACCTGTAGAGTGTTGACCAATGAAATTGAATTTTTCGAACAGATTAGTCTCTCGCGCACCAGAAAATGCTGTTTTTATATGGGCTTAACCAACCCAGTTTTTTTTACAATTTGGCAAGGGAGACAACCACCCCACTCAGTCAGGTGAGATTTAGGGGGTATAAACCGCATGTGTATACCTTCTATTTATATGGCGATTTCAGTGTTATCTATTACGATAACAAGTCCTAAAATATTCATTCGCGTGCAGAAGACATTGCATTTGTAAATCAAATAAAAATTGTTCAAAGAATTCCTTTCCATGAGAACTCTGGTTGCTATGGCAAATAATAGGAAACACTTTAAAAATCTTCTTTTCCAAAACTGCAAGCGCAAGAGCTTAGGTTATTAAGTATAAAGCATTGTCTAGTGAACCTCTACCAAAATGTTTCAAATCATGACCCCTGGGTTTAAATTGATCCCGTCCGGGGGGGGGGGGTCACTTGATTACATAGGTTTTTTTTAGAAATTTAAAAATCTTCTCAAAACCGCAAGGCATATAGCTTAGATATTTAGTATAAAGGCTTGTCTAGCTGACCTCTACTAAGTTTGTTCAAATCATGCCCCTGTGGTCAATATTGGCCCCGCTTATGGGGTCACTTGTTTTACATAGACATATATAGGAAAACCTTTAAAAATCTCCTTCTCAAAACCACACGGTCTAGAGCCTAGCTTTTTAGTGTGTATCAGTGTCTAGTAGACACTAGACACCTTCAAAGTGTGTTAAAATCATGCCCCCAGGGTTAAAATTGACCCTGCCCAGGGGTTCACTTGGTATAGGAAAAACTTTTAAAAAATCTTCTCCAAAACCACAGGGCATAAAGCTTGGATATTTGGTGTGTAATATTGTCTAATGGTCCTGTTTTAAGTTTGTTCAAATCATTCCCATGTGTGCAAAATTGACCACGCCCGCGGGAAGGGGGTTCCCTTGTCTTTATATAAAGTTATAGGAGAAACCTAGCTTCCAATGAGTTCCTAAAGCAACCACTGACTTACCAAGCAACCACTGGCCTCCTTAGCAATCAGTGACTTCCCCTTGGAACAAGTGACTTCCTAAGCAACCAGTGACTTCCCCTAGCAACCAGTGACTTTCTTAGGTAAGTGCACTGGTACTCAGGTAAGCGATTTAGGGCCATCATGACCGTCTTGTTTATCTTTGAGAAAGACAGACTTACACATTTTCATGATGATTGGGTACGATGTGTAGTTTCTAGCAAGTTTATTAAATGTACCTCTAATTGCCCATGTGCCAGATGTTGTCTCCACTGCTGGTGTTGAGGAGGTACTTTATATTTTGTGTCCCCTTACGATTTTATAGAAATTCATTTTCCAACTCTTTACGGGATCGACTTCTTTAGGAAATAAATGAGTTTGAACATTCAACATGTACTTGTCATTGTTCGTGAGATGCACATATTGCAGTATTGCATTCCATATTGATTCGTTAGTCATCATTCGTGAGATGCATACATTTGCAGTATAGCATTTTCATCTAAATGAAATAAATGCAGAAACTGCATAATCTATATTTATGCACAATTGTCAATGACACAGCTTATAGTACCACATATACTTGATAATCTTAATATAAGTCCATATAATGCACGTGAAGATTGTTATATATTCATTTTTGTGAATAGCTATCTGATGTGTGATCACAGAGGTTGCTGTCTACTCCAATTTTCAAACAAACTGCAATCTTAGGAATATATGTGTATCCTTGAGTATTTTTGTAATTATCCTGTCTCGCATGGTTTGACATGATGATTAACTTAAAAAAACTATGAACGCGAAAGGGTCAGCATGTAAAAATATTTAATTTGGCATTAAAAAAATGAACCTTATGTACAATAATTTCAAATACTTTGACAACAGTGCAAATATCCGAAATTTGTCATCCAGGTTACAGTACAACACAGGCGGATTCCGTTTTTGTCGCGCTAAAGCGCGGAAGGTTTTACAAAACGGGAGCAATAAATCCACGCGGCATCACGCGGCATATGATTGTAGATGCGGCATCTATATGCCGCGTGTCATTTGCGAGATGCGACAAATGCCATGCCGCGTCACGCGGCGTAAAGGATTATTTTTTTCCTTTAAAATTGATGCATTATGTACAATGTATATGTACATGTAATTCTGTAAAAGGTTTTATAAAATAGGATTTTTGCATGTGTTACTGGAATTTACTATTCTCCGAGTATGTTTTATAATTTAATTATTGTATATAATTAAAAGTTGTATCATTTTCATAACTTCGTTATGAAAATAGGTACTGACAATTATTTGTCTTCTGAATGTTTGCAAATATTGAAACCGGCATCAACACCTATCAATGTAGGCTGCTTAGTTTCTAAAGAAATTACGTTTTTTTGTTATATTCTACCCGTGTAATTTCATCTAAGTAGTATATCTGTGGCAAATATGTACTTATTTTCAGAAAAAAGTGAGTTATATAAAAAAAGTGAAAAGTAGTTTAACTTGGATGTGTCTGAATGTGTATCTGTGACAGGTATTGAAATATAGCGACTATTATTTTTGCCGCCATCTTGACCGCCATCTTGGATTTTGACCAATCGGCCCCGGAATGGCAATTAAGTTGTCTGGTTCCTGAAACTACATACAATGTAGATTTGATACATATGAAAATTGTTCTCGTGCTTAAAAGTGTAAATAAATCGACCTGGGCTCTTGGACCTCTAACTTTGATCTTATTGGATGACAATATTAACAAAGCTTTATCCAGCTTGATGCAATATTCATGAAATTTGGGCCTTTATTGAAGGAGCAGAGTCTGCTGCAAATCGCCATATGGAACATCTTTAGTTTCAAAGGGCCATAATTCGACTATTATTGTCCTGATTAAAACCGAGATGCATAACTTCTCATCTCAATAAACATTTGTGTTAAGTTTGGTGAATCTATGTCAATTAGTTAATTAGCAGTTTGTGTCACACACTCGCCATATAGAATGCCTTTATTTTGAATTTATGGGCCATTACTTTTGTTACTGGAAATAAAAACAAACTCAGGTACACAACTCATCCGAATGAACATTTAAAAATTTGCGACTCTAGGTCAATTACTTAAGGAACAGTGCGTCCAACAAACGTGCCGTGTAGAATGCCTTAATTCTGATTAAGACAAGGGCCATAACTCTTGTGTTACTGATCCAATTACTAAAACACAACTTCTCATCCCGATGAACATTTGTCTGAAGTTTCTCGAATCTAGGTAAAGAAGCAGTGCGTGTAACAAGATTACGGACAAGTGCAAATATATACCAGTATCCCCCTTCACCACCAAGTGTGGGCAGAAAAGACCTTTTTTATTTTAACTAGTAAAAAACAAATTTCTAACAATTTTACTAACCCGACAAACAATTAACTGGTTTTAAAGTAAGTTTTGAGTTGTTTTTACCGCCTTTAAAATCATACCGCCTATAAATATCTGAAACGACCTGTAGTCATTGTTTGAAAAAGCGTGGTCAATTTTTCGGCGTATCATAGATGCAATATCTACCGGCGTTCCATAGACACAAGTAGTAGACTGTCTGTAGTTTTATATCGTGGGCCCAATTCATTTTTTTTCTTTGATTGTTTATAGTCACGGCCGACCCTGGGATGTCTTCCTGGGTGAACTTGCCAAGACTCCTGACAGGCGCAGGTTGAAGATACACGGAATTCCGAGTACCAGACAATAGCTCTTTTACTAATAGACCTCTTGGTTCTTTTACATGGACGGTGTAAAACACCAATAACCGTGAGACTACCTCTAGGTTTATAACCATTTCATCTCTAGATGGGTGGGAAACTCTGAAAAGGGTTTCTGAGATGTACAGTGCGCGGGCCGGCATTTGAACCGGGGACCTCCGGATTGGGGGTCCAATGCGTGAACCACTCGGCCACCGCGCCATCCGTTTTCTCTCATTTTATTTTACTTAGTAAGAGTTGTGCAAATGTCACATATGATATAATTTGAAAGGTTTTTGGAAGCGGTAATATAAGAAACATTTTTTGAATTTCGAAAACAACTGGTTCCTTTGTATTAGTTACTTCAAAATTTCTGTTACTTCTATATTTATTCCTATAATTATTCCATTGAAATCACAACTGTTACATCATGATCTTGTACGTATGAAGGGATAGAAAACGAATTTACTATCGCATCAGGCGGGGCTCTGTATTCATTTTGTGTTTATGAAGACTCATCAACTAGGCATTTTAAACTTTAACTGAGTTATAAAATGTTTAAACCCTTTTACAGATATGGGAGGTTTCTTCGTAGCACTTGTGATTGTATGTGCTGGTTGCTATGGGTAACATTTTACCTAATATTTCGTTAGCATAATGACGTACTTGCTTAAAAATCGCTGAATACGATGTTAAAAAAAAGTTTCAGGAATGACTGCATGTGATTAATCTACAAAGTCATTATTAAAATACTTATACAATCTTTTTAATGTAAAGAGATAATTTTAAAAAAAACCAAGAAGATAGATTTAATAAATATGAGTCTTGAAAATCATTTACTTTTTCCGTTTTACATTTTAGAATCAATGCTTCAACGGCACAACCGAGGTAGGCCTTTTAACTTTCAGTGATTAGTACACAGCGGTTACTGTAGACGATTACACAGAATACGTTTTCTTATCTCAAGTTAAATCCTATATGTTCATGTCTAAATTACTCTTCCACTTTCTACATACATTTTTATTGATGCGGGTTCAAATGTGCCAGTAATTTTGATTGAACCTGATATTACGCCATACATAAGTCGCATCGTGTTTGTACTGTAATTATTACTGATTGATTTTAAACGAACACAATTACACACTGGTTATGGTGCGCATTTTTGATAAATAAAATATACCTAACGTGCTCTCACACTTGCAGTGTGCGGCAGATTCCAACAGGCGACGACCTTAATGCAATCATAGACGGGAGTTTTGATAATGTCGACAATGACAATGACGGTGTCATAAAAAGAACCGAGTTCAACCAGTTTGTTGCTGACGCCGATGTTAACAGTAAGATGTCACTTTCTTTTTTTTACACCAATGATTTTCCATAATTATGTTATGTCGTTTCCACATGTTATTCTGAGAATCTCGAGACGAAGATTTCTTTAAAACCCTAGAAACTAGGTTCGAAACAGCATTCCATACGTGAGTTAGTTTGTTGATATTCTCTCTTCGGAGAATTTTGAAAGGAAATCACTGAGGTTACCATAACATTCAACGAAGAGTCAATTTAAAAAATGTACGTAATAGATGCTAATGATGGAAGCATAATAGTTTTCTATAGACGCACAGAGATATACATGTACATGCATTTTAAGGTTTTCAACTAGTGTGACTCTCAAAAAGCTCACAGCCCGTTGTACTTTATTTCCGTTTAATTGCACAAAATATGTAAGCAATATTTTCAAATGTTCATGTTCCGTTTTGCAATTGAATTTACATCATTCCCTACGACGGGTTCGTGATTTTTAACCAAAACAGTAAGTGGTCATTAACCAAAACAAACAGCATTCAAGCACAATTTGTAAGGAACATTGCTGTATGCCTCCATCTATACTTCGGCAATCAGCAAATAATGTTCAATAAAGAAGATCATACACGTTCTGATCGACTTTTATCGTCATGTTCAATACGTTAAAAATGCAGACAGTGTTCACTGTAATTTGATTACCTGTGTAGTTTACTAGCATCAGAACTAAAGGGAATAGAAATGAAAACGGACCAACTATATGTAAAACACTATCAAACAGACTGATACACAGATTTAACGTAACTATTGTAAGGTACCTCGCATCTTAACGCACTGTAACGCCATCTATCGAGGGTTCCCTTATAGTCTAGGAGGCCGATGTTAGCCAGTAAAATGCATGTAGGCCCTCACGGTGGATAACCCGTATGTATGTGCAGTCACGCCCTTTGACCTCACACACAAACGTGTAGACGCTCTAATGCAAAGCATCGGCTTCTGCAGATAAGCACCCACGGTTGCTGTTCGGAACCCAAGTATCTTGTCAGGATAAGGTATGCGCACGAGTATCAGCATCACAAGTGAAACATGGCCCCACTCAGATTCCATACAAAAACGCAACGACATGTGTGGTTATAGCTCCTTTAATACTTCACGAAATACGAAAGTCTTTTATAGTAGTAGGACTCAGCCTATGTAATGGGATCTTCTTTACTTCATAATACAGTCAAGTTTAACACATTTTATACTTGTTGAAAATATGTCTTATTCCAATAACACTTTGGAAAGGCAATCATATGGTAGTTTAACATGTTTACATTACTGTAGTGTTTCTTAACTTTATTCAGAATATTTTCAGAAATAGAGAAATTTCATACAAATTGTACCTTTCTGAATTCAGTAATGTCCTGCTAGATGTGAATATAATTGAAGTGTTTATTTCTAGTTACTTTTTCTATTACAACGTAATAGCTGCTAACGCAGAGAGAAGATGCCAACAGGCTGTTTCTGCTCTGTATTTATACACTTCTGAGATGTACCATGTGATTGTCTTGTCCAATCAAAATGCTAGTTTAACAGTGACTATGTGATTAGTCCCTGAACAAATTCAATTATTTAACAGTTCTACTTATAGCTCATGGGGAGCTCAGAGCTGTTTTCTGAATTAAATTCATCAAGCTACATTCTGCACTAAAAATAGTGACATAATATAAGAAACTCATAAATGGCGCCCTGCTTTTTCAGCATTATGTAGGAATACAAGACAAAAATCCCTCTATTCTTATGTGAAAACATAAAAGTAGTTACATAATGAATACAAAACAATACAGTTAACAGCCTAACAACGGTACCTGAAAGGGTTCTTTCTTAATATTTTTACATGAATAATGTACTCTGAAAATTTCAAGTAGAAAAACTCAAGATTCATAAATGGCCACCGTCATTTTTGACAGAAAAAGTAGTTCTCATCTTCCTGACCTAAATAAACTTATGAATGAAACTCATACTGCAACAATTCCCAGATCAGGTTCCCTATGTTGACAATAAACAACCGTCCAGCGAACAGAAATGCAGAGAACACTATCTCTGTTGCTGATAATTTTATACCTCTAACAACAATAAGAAAGAACATTATACGTGTACAGGTGGACTAATTAGTGTTAATTAACAATTGGATTTAAATGCCTTTTATCTTTGACTGTGTCCACCAAATTAAATGAGACTGCATATAAAAGGTATGTTCAAATGTTTTACAATTTTATAAAGCACTTTTACTTTACACTATTTAGTCTATTGCTTCTTCAGATAATGGATGTGTGACACTTGAAGAATACAAAAGTATTTCCGCAGGGGGACCGGAAATAGCCACATTAATATACCAATATTTTGATACAACCAATTCGAATTGTCTCACCACGGATGACGTTGCTTCGACATTTGACGACATGGACACAGACAGTAACATAATTTCTTTATACGAACTTCGGACTTATTTCCTTAAGCTTTACCCTTTAAACTTGTAGAATACACTTGTTCATCGTTAATTGTTGATCGTGCCATTAATCTTTTAATTAAAGTGTGAGCCGTGCAGGTTATTAATGTACTGTATGGTTGTGTAAGTAGTTTCAAGGCAGACAGATTTTCAGGATGACAACCAGTAGCTGCCCAGAGCGGTGCTCTTTGAAAAATTAACTGCTCTAATGGAAAAGCTGGTTGTATTTATTCTAGTTTCAAGGACATTATCACTTGCCGCAAGCAATACTTTTATTTTCAACATTCCTTGCTTCACTTAAACTAGTCTACGCCTATACGTACTGTAAATTGTATTTCTTTCAGATGATGAAACAGTAACGCAGGCAGAATTCCGACAGTACTACATCAATGTAAGTATTGCTTCATGGTTGACAGCCCTATACTATACATGTTATTGTACAAAAATCGCGTCGCTCTTTAAAGGTCAAATACTAAGCCCTTGATGGCAAGTATTTCCATAATGTATTTTACAATTGACTAAAAAAAGTATGCTGTAAAATTCAGACTTAGACAGAATGAAGTGTCACTTTTGCAAGACTTCAGAGATATAACTTTGAAAATAAATCTATAGTTGCTAGAAATTTGAGAAAACATTGCTTGCCAATCATCATGTTTTTATGACAATATATGTATTGGCGTTTGAATAATTTAACACTTCTTTCTCTTTGGTATTGTATATAATACAATTTTTGGGAAGCAAATTTAAGATAGTTTCCTGACATAGGGATAGCCATTACAGTTACATGATGTTTATTTCAAATTAAAGCTGTGTGTGAGCTAACTTAGCCCAGTGACTGCTTAACTAAGATGACCGGTTTCGGAAAATAAGCGATTGAATATTTTAATCATGTTGCATACTTACATGTCTGCATCTTTTCTTTCAGCTCCTCGGTGTATTGTTCGCATCTTAGGCGGTTACACAGGATGGATAGACAGTGTTTATATTGAAGTACAAAACGCAATTGTTGAAAAGGACAGACATACTATATATGATTCACGCAATAAAATGTTTCTGAAACTTATATTACTGCAGTATGTGTTGTTGAACGATTACGTTTTCTCGAATTGTTTTGTATTCCAACAGTCGGAGGCATGTAAACTTGGTATTGTCTGTCCGCTGAGCGTCCCGATCTATCCAGATTCCCGTCACAAACGCATGTTCGACCGTCAGAATATCAATGTCGAGCAAGCGCCACATACGACATTTAAACTTTAATTTTTGTAAATTTTGAATGTCGGATGTCCAGCTGGCACGACATTTAAATTCTGAATGTCGAATGCCGTATGTCAAACTTGCACGACATTCAAATTTTGGCCACTATGTGAAGCAATATACCAACTATCTTAGCTCTAGGCCTCATGATATTAAACAAGAAGATTTTATACAAAACAGTTAGTAGCCAGATACCTCTAGATAGTTCCAGTCACGGTACATTTGTACATACATTTTCCCACCCCGTGATGTTGGGCGCCATCTGACTGTAAAAAATAAAAGTTTACAAGACTTTGCTATAAAATCTAGCAACCGGCCGCTTTCATATTCTCAATATTGCGCCGACTTGTTTTAACTTATCTTTATATAAAAGGAACCATTAAGACCATCATTGCCTCTCTTCGATAGCGTATTCTCGAGTAAAAAATGTTTCCAAAACAAAATTTGAAATGTGTGTCGCTGTTTATTTAGGTCTAAAGTTATCTAAATTTAAATGTGTATATATAATTGTACACAATACCCTTCATACGATTTTGATAACGTTGACAAAAATCTGATGCAGCACATGATGTTGATGACTATTTTGGGCCGTCAGTGGCTGCTAAGTGAATCGCTGGTTAGTAGTGCCAATGGCAACTGTTGCTAGTTGCTAATTACTCAATGTTTGCTAAGGAAAAGGATGCTTAAAGTTGCTATGGAAGTCACTGGTTGCAAGGGGAATTAATTGATGCAAAGGAAGTCAATAGTTGGTAAGGAAGTCCCTTGTTCGAAAATGAAGTTACTGATTTTGAAGGCAGTCACTGGTTGCAAGGGGACTTGGTTCTTGCAACGTTTTTGGTTTTGTCGACGTTTTGTATTATTCAAATAAACATGGATTTCACCAAGTTTTTGCTTTAACTCGGGAGTTAATTGATGCAAAGGAAGTCAATGGTTGGTAAGGAAGTCCCTTGTTCCAAGATGAAATCACTGCTTTTGAAGGCAGTCAATGGTCGCAAGGGGACTAGGTTCTTGTAAAAGAAGTCAATGGTTGCTAAGGAAGCCTTTGGTTCCTAGGGGAAGTCACTGGCTACTAAAGAAGTCGCTGGTTAGTAGGGGGAGTCACTTGTTGCTTAGGAAGTCACTGTTTGCTAAGTTAGTCATTGGTTGCTAAGGAAGTCACTGGATGCCAGGGAAGTAAGATGCTGCTTATGAAGTCGTTGGGTTTAAGTTCAGGCTAGTGGTTTCTTAGGAAGTCATTGGTTGCCTAGGAAGTCAGTTGTTGCTATGTTAAACGCTATTTGGAAAAGGAATTAATTGGCCTTGCGCTTTTCGGGAAGAAGAATTTTTAAGTTCTTCCTATTTATTACCACAACAACCAGAGTTTTGCATAGAATAGAGTACCTGTGGTAGAAGACCACCAAAGAAGCACCTTGCACAAAGCTGTAAAAAAGTGGTGCCCGTGATAACAACTTCTGTAACAGTACATTCACGCTTTAATCTTTTCTTCCAAAAGGTAGTCCATTTATTTTCTTCAAAAGAACATTAAAGGTATAATAACACATATTACAAATAACATAGAAAAATGGGATAGGTATTATCATAATACATTTGTTACATGCTTCATAATACATTCTGATTTTTCATTAATGAACCAATAGTTATTGAAAAGCTTTCAACACATAGAAGTCAAACTGTTTGAATTCAAAACGCTATCAAACGAGTATATGCATGTCTCAGATAAAACATTGTATTGAAGTTTTGCCTGTGCATAAAAATCAAGCAAACCATTGTGAAAATTATTTTGTAGAAAAGAACAGATTACAGTTGAAAGCAATACCTTAATATCTAAATGCGTCAGTCCTTGGGATAAATCCACAAGTCCCCGTTCAATGTAAGGAACACTAAACAACAAAACAATGTATATATATGATACACGGAACTAATAGACAATTGCTATATGAACCAATTGATGGATTATAGCCATGCAATACACACTCCCCAACCGAATATGACGGGATGAAAATAACATATGACTTAAATTTCATGAAAAGCCTTCAAGGGGTTTGGGAGACCTCACATGACCTTTGACCTAAGAGTGACCTTGACCGTTTTCCACATTGATCAGATCAACATTTGATCCAAGTTGAATGATAATCCTGTAGAAGGTTAAGGAGATATAGTCTTGTGATCTTTGACCCTAAATATGACCTTGACCTTAAACGGGCTAGGTTAAAACATGGAAATTGCAGGATGTCTCGAAGAAGTGAACATTTGGCTCATGCCTTAAAAGATCATTCCAGGCTTGAGTAGAAATATTTTATGTGACTTTTGATCCTTAAATGTGACATTGACCTTGAGCAGGCAAGGAATCGGCAACAACTGAGAGAAGTAATATCAAATTTGGTCAATGCATATTCAAAATACAACAAGATAACCCTTAATTACAATTCTGATTCGAAGTGTGACCGCGGCCTTATAACCCCCCTCCCATGGATGATGGTCATCGAGTATTGCTTACATAATGTAAATTAAGTTAAATGCTAATACCAGAGGGCTTTTAATACCGCACAAAATCCTCTGTCTAGGAGGTACCTGCATTTTGACTCAGATAACTCGAATTGCCTAACTGTCGACAAAGTGTCTTCCAAGTTTGCCACCACGGACGCTGATAGTAAGTTGAACACAAGCTGACTGCTGTAACGCTTTGTGTTATGTAGTGCTAAGTGCATCTTAGTATAGTATATGGCAATGTTGGCTAGAACTACATATTGTTTAAATTCACATCAAAGTGATATTCCACTGGAAAGGTCTGTCTTTATAGGGCAAATAAGTTAAGTGAAATGCTGATACCAGAGGGCTTTTAGGACCGCACAAAATCCTCTGTTTAGGAGGTATCTGTACTAACAACTAAGTTGAAACAACTTAGAACTTAGACTTCTAAATAGTTTAAACAATTTGTGTTTTGTATGGAACTGTCATGAAAATGTAATACTGTAAATGAGTTTTTAAAAGATAATCAATGTTTCATTTTAAATAAGTAAATAGGTTGTCGAGATACAAGGGATGGTTTCGCAGTGTGTAGCTCCAGTAAGCAAACTATTTACTAGAATCAAGTGGAAGCCAAAAACTCGAAGCCGAACAATAAAAACCAATACAACAGTTAGGACACTCTCGTCAAGAAAGATTAAAATACATTTTCAATTTTCAAAACTTTTAGGGCAAATACTTTATTTCAGAAAACGAGAAAGTAACAAAACAGGAAACTTTTTAAACGTACTTCATTAACGTCAGTACAAATGTATGTTTACTCTTTGAATGTCATTCGATTGTTACAAGATGTAGCAATAAACCCGTGCCCTGCCGGACCTCAATTCCGTAAACTCTAATCATGATTTGCGCTGTCGTTGTTAAATTATTTGTTTTCAGTGAAGACCCGTTCGATCACTTTCAATGATACTGTCCGAATTGAAAGATGGACGGTTCAATTTTAAAAGGGCTGAATGTAAGTACTTATTATGCCCCCCATCTCAGATGGATAAGTTAATTAGTTTACATATGTCTGTAACTTAGTCCTATCAATAACTACAGAAATATTGTAGGTTGGTTATTCATGATCAGTAAATGATTCATATTGATTTCGACGTCGCAAGGTCAAATGTCAAGGTCACAGTGACCTTCAACAGAAAAAACTAAAGAACGCTTTGGCGTAGTGTTGTGAAGCTTTGAAGGTAAGATGGCCATGTCCAGTAGACGACCTGTATCAGGGTTGAGGTCAACAAGTCACATGTCAAATCGTAGTGGCCTTCAGCAGAAAATACACTTGTCTGATCAATAAGTGGAGAACACTTATGCAAAGTGTCCTCAAACTTTGTAGGCTGGGGTCATGTCCATAAATCGACCACTCTTGATTTTAATGTCAGCTTTTTAAAGGTCAACGTGACAGTGGTTGGGTCAACAAGTCAAAGATCAAGGCCACATTGACCTTCATCAGTAAAAACCCATCAGAATCATAAGAATTCTTAGATTAAAACACGCAAAATTAAAATGGACAGTGTTATTAAGTTAATTTTAACGGGTTAATTTTCAAGCTTAGCAGTAATTACGGTACTGAAAACGCGAAAGCAAATGGTTTCATTGTGAAAACGCGAAAGCAGATGGTTTCATTGTGAAAACGCGAAAGCAGATGGTTTCATTGTGAAAACGCGAAATTAAATCGCTTCGAATCATTAGATGTCTGAGATTCGAAACTGGACTGTGTAATTAACTTAAGTTTAACGGTAAATTTGCAAGCTTAGCTGTTACTACAGTATTGGTTAGAAAAGAGGTATTGAAATAAACATGTTTTCGTCATGTTTAGCTTCTGCAAAAACTGTTTAGTCAACAGGGACAGACTGTTGGATAGACTTCAGTGAAATATGAAAACCTCTGAAGAATAAACCTTAACCTTGTTTGTTTGTAATTGTGCTTATTGGGTCCACCATCCTCTAAAGAGGCTATCATCGGTACGACCCGACTTTAACCTTGTTCACTTCTGTTGTACTTATATATCATCCCCAAGACTGTTTAGACACGTCTTCTTGACTGTGTGGTTAATGTCAACGATTTGAAATCATTAATTGAGGGTCATGTGTTTAAACCCTACTACCGAACCTGTCTCTTTGTGTGAGAAAGTTAAAAGTCTTCAAAGAAGATGGGAGTCCATTACTGGTGCGTCACACAGGGAAACTGCCCGTCAGCCAATATCTCTTATTGTTGAAACGGACTATTAACCTCGATAAAAATAACAAAGTTTATAATCCCGTTGCTACGAAATAGTACACATGACACAATAAAACATTCTGATTTTGTATGAAATCAAGCTGTACCAGACTAAACTAAACAGCTTGAATTTGTCTAAATGAAAACATCTTAATGTTTCTGAAAAATTCCAGATCAACGGCTTCAAAAGGTGATAAACCTGTCTCGTCAAACTTTGCAAATAAAATTTTAACATCGAAAACCCAAACTAGACAAACTTTGAGAATGGTTGAATGTGGTAAGCACAGAATAAAAGGCAGCTGCACTACAATATAGCATGTCTTTCTAGCTCTGTCTGATAGAGTGCATGTACATGTTCACTGCCCGACTTCCTCATTTAATCGTCACTAAGATAGATATTTTAAACTGCATGTTAAACCTTTTGTGAACGTAACATGCACTGAAAAAAACGTCATTATTTCTTATCTAACATGCATTGGCGACAAAACGCGCTTTTTCTTTCTTATCAGGACCAACTTCAGACGAGGTAAGACCTTTTTATCTGTAAATTAGATGTACATTTTAATGTTTAAAACTGAAATGTTAATGTAAATATGATTTAATTGAAAATAAACGGGCTACTTAGAGTTGTTTTAAAAAGAAAACTAGATTTGTCTCCAAGGACATGAAAGCCGTAGCCGTTTTCCACTTTTGTGACAAAACAAGAGCAGGGGTCATATTCCAGTAGCATCTTAAGTCAAATCTTAAGATTTTCCTTACAATTAACAATTTCATTTAAAAAGGAGAATGTGCATTGCAGCATGTTGAACATTTATTAAATCTTCCATGACCATTTTATATACTGATGATGAAATTACACACAATCATTGACTTTTGAGAGAATTATGATAATTAAAAATTTTGGACTTAAGTTAAAATACTTAAGAAATTATTTAAGATGCCACTGGAATACGATCCCAGATCTCCTTAACATTGATCTTATTGATGACAATATGACTTTGTCTATCTTGATGCAATGTACACGAAATGCGGGCCTTTATTAAAGAAGCTGAACCTGCTGCAAAACGAGATGCACAACTTCTCATCTCAATAAACATTTGTGTTAAGTTTGGTGAATCTATGTCAATTAGGATATAAAAACAAACTCAGGTATATAACTTAACAGAATGAACATCTGTTTAAAATTGGCGACTCTATGTCAATTGCTTTAGGAACAGTGCGTGCAACAAACGTGCCGTATAGAATGCCTTAATTCCGATTAAGACAATGGCCACAAGTCTTGTGTTACTGATCCAATTACTAAAAGCACAACTTCTCATCCCAATTAACATTTGTCTGAAGTTTGTCGAATCCAAGTAAAGAAGCAGTGCGTGCAAAAAGATTACGGACAAGTGAAAATATATACCGGCACCCCTTTACCACCAAATGTGGGCAGAAATGACCTTTTTATCTTAATTAAAAAAAAAAAACATTTCAGACAGTTAAAATTGTTAGTACATGTAGTATATATTATATCGTGAGCCCAATTCACTTTCTGATGTTTTTCTATTTTTTTCTTTTGATTGTTTATAGTCCCGGCCAATCCCTGGGATGTCATCCTGGGGGAACTTGCAAACGACGCAGGTTGAAGATTCACGGGATTCAGAGTACCAGACAATAGCTCTTTTACTAATAGACCTATTGGTTCTTTTACATGCACGGTGTATAACACCAAAACCCATGAGACTACCCCTAGGGTTCTAACCACTTCATCTCTAGATAAGTGGGAAACTCTGAAAAGAGTTTCTGAGATTTCAAGTGCCCGGGCTGGCATTTGAACCGCGGACCTCCGGATTGGTAGTCCAGAGCATTAACCAGACCATCGCGCCATCCCTTTTCATTCATTTTGTTTTACTTAGTAAGAGTTGTGCAAACGTCACATATGATATAATATGAAAGGTTTTTGGAAGCGGCCATATAGGAAACATTTTTTGAATTTCGAAAACAACTGGTCCCTTGTTTTAGTAACTTCGAAATTTGCAGTCACTTCTATATGTATTCCCATAAAGTTTGAAATCACAACTGTAACATCATGATCTAATGCGTATGAAGGGACAGAAAAAACAATTACCCATCGCATCAGATGGGCCCGCTTTTCTTTCTGTCCAAGCTGTTTTGCTGAAAAGTAAATTTAACTACTGTTGATTTTTCCTGAAAAGGTCTTGATAAGACCGAACCGGCCAACTTTAAATTCTCTACCTTTCCTGGTGTTGCGTAGTACCCCCCATACTGTTGATTTATGTTCAAAAATAGGTAGAACTGATTCGAACCGAACTGCCATCTATTTGACTGTTGTGTCTTACGGGGTTTCAAGTTGCAGTGTTTGTTTCTGCAAAAAAAGCATAACTTTTTGTGCTTATAAAGAACTTCATCAACAGCATCCCTGTCCTAATTCACTTGTTTTATCCAATTTTAAAGATGGAGAATTCCGCCCAACAATTATAGAATAAGCATAAGGTTCCACAAAGTAAATGTTACGTGTCCAGGTTAATTGGCTGACCAGCCGTGATACCGACAAACAGTAACAGAATCCTATTTTAAGCTTTAATTGAGTTATTAAATGTCAAAACCCTTTTACAGATATGGGAGGTTTCTTCGTGGCACTTGTGATTGTATGTGCTGGTTGCTATGGGTAACATTTTACCTTATATTTCTTCAGCATAATGACGTACTTGAATACGATGTAAAAAAACGTTTCAGGAATGACTGCATGGGAGTTAATTTACAAAGCCATTATTTGAATACTGATACAATCTTTTAAATGATATTTTGTTTAGATAGATATAATTTAAAAAAAACAAGAAGATAAATTTAATAAATATGAGTCTTGAAAATCATTTACGCTTTACCTTTTATATTTTAGAATCAATGCTTCAACGACACAACCAAGGTAGGACTTTTTATTTTCAGTTATTAGTACACAAGGGTTATTGTAGACGATTATGATGAATACCTTTTCTTCTCGCACGTGTAAATCATATACGTGCGTGTATAAAATTACTCATTCACTTTTTACATACATTTTTATTGGTTCAAATGTGCTAGTAATTTTATTTTGACTCTGATAGTACGCCATACATAAGTCACATCGTGTATAAGCAGTTTTTATTACAGATTGACTTAAACGAAAAAACTTACACTGGTCATGGTGCGCATTTTGATAGATAAATTATACCTAACGTGCTTTCAAACTTGCAGTGTGCCGCACATTCCAACAGGTGCCGCCCTTGATAATATCATAGACGGGAGCTTTAAAAACTTCGACAGTGACAATGACAGTTTAATAGAAAGATACGAGTTCAACACGTTGGTTATTGTCGCCGATAATGACAGTAAGATGTCACTTCCTTTTTTATTTTCAACGTTCTTCTGTGTAACTCTTATAACATCAATGATATTCCATAATTACGTTATGTCGTTTCCACAAACTATTCTGAGAATCTCAAGACAAAGATTTCTTTAAAACCCTAGAAACTAGGTTCTAAACGGCGTTCAATACGTGAAGAAGTTTGTTGATATTCTCTCTTCGAAAGAAAATCACTTAGGTGACCAAAACATTACACGAAGAGTCGATTAAAAAATAATGTACAGTTATAGATGCTATGTACATGCATTTAAAGGTTTTCAGCTAGTTTGACTCTACATGTAAATGCTTCAAAGCTGTTGACCTAATTTCTCGTTAAATTGCTCACAATATGTTGGACTTAATTTTCCATGTTCATAGTTCGTTTTAAAATTGAATTAAGCATTATTCCTCCAAATGTTCAAGTTCGTGGTTTTAAATTGACGGTTAGTGATTTTTAACCAAAACAATTAGTAATTCTTTAACCAAAACAGTTAGCATTCAAACACAAGTAAGGATAATAGCTGTATGCGTCTACTTATACTTTGGCAATCAGCAAATATTGTTCAATAACGAAGAATATACACGTTCTCATCGACTTGTGTTCAATACGTTAAAAATGCAGACAATGTTCACTGAACTTTGTTTATCTGTAGAGTTTACGTACATCACACCTGAAAGGAAAACAATAAAAGCGGACCAACTATAAGTAAAACAATAACAAACAGAGATATGCACAGATGTAACGTATTTATTCTATTGCTTCTTCAGATAACGGATGCATGACACTTGAAGAGTACAAAACTTTCTCCGCAGGGGGTCCGAAAATAGCCACAGGAATATACAAACATTTTGATACAAAACATTCGAACTGTCTCACCGTGGACAACGTTGCTTCGGAGTTTGCCGTCATGGACACAGACAGTAACATAATTTCTTCATACGAACTTCGGACTCAAATTTGCAAAATGTTGACTTGTTCATCTTGAACTGTTGATCGTGCTATTAATTTATTATATTAATTGTGTACTGTATGGTTGTGCAAGTAGTTTCAAGGCAGACATATTTTCAGAATGACAACCAGTAGCTGCCCAGAGCGGTGCTCTTTAAAAAATTAACTGCTCTAATGGAAAAGCTGATTCTGTTTATTCTAGTGTCAAGGACATTATCACTTGCTGCCATCAATACTTTCATTTTCAACATTCCTTGCTTCCCTATATAATAGTCTACGCCTATACGTATTGTAAATTATATTTCTTTCAGAGGATGGAACTGTAACGAAAGCAGAATTCCGTCAGTACTACATCAATGTAAGTATTGCTTCATGGTTTACAGCCCTATATACTATACATGTAATTGTATCAAAAATTGCGTTGCTCAAGGTAATATACTAAGCCCTTATGGCAAGGATTTCAATTGTATTTTACATTGACTAAGCCTCTTATATTATTGGTCAATAGTAAATATCATATATATAAATTTAACATTTTTACCCCTTTAACAAAATCGACTAAGTTATGTTATATATTTTCATTTGACTTAGAAATTGTTGCTAGAAAGAACATGACGTGCCACTCTTCGCGTTTTTATGACATACTAAAGATATATATTGGCGTTTGAAAATTCAACACTTCTTTTTACTCTTTTATATACAACCAACTCAAAAAAGGATTTAGGCTGCAATCACCATGCTTTTTAGTAATTTTAAGTTTTATAACCTTTGTAAAAACATCTATGGTTCTAAATAAAAGATTGCTGTCCATCTGTTTTCGATGTAGTCGTATATTTTGATTTGAACTACCGTTGCTATGACGCGTTCTACCAACTCGTCATCATGTTACAATCAGAACTAAATTATTATGGTACCGGAATAAGCAGTTACTGCCCGGAGCCTTTGAAACAATAATATTAATACTTCTTTTTTTTTGGTATTGTATAATAAGTTGCAAAAAAGAAAGTCAGACGTTATTCAAGGTTTTGGGCTACGCTAACTCCACTTTTTATTCTCTGTAATATTGTCCGGGCCCGAAACTCTATCATATATTGGCTACCTTGGTAAATCAACAGTCTATGCCGCTTCTAGAATTTAAAAGAAATGCTGTTTATTCCATACGTCCATCTTTTTTAGATTTTACTTGTTATGATATATTCAATATATGTATTGACGTTTGGAAAAATTAACACTTCTTTTCTTCGATAAGGTATGTATTGCATATGTTACACACCGATTTTTAGCTGAAAAATGGTTTAAACATGTAGATAATGAAATTTTTATCGAAGACCCTTTTCTAGACATTTTTGCAATGTCTACGACAAATTGTTTATTGTTTATAACTGTATTTCTTTCAAAGCTATCCGTTGACATTAGAAAGCGAAATTAAGCTTCCGCAGAGAGTGGGCTGCCTTTTACAGTCACGTGTTCTTTTTATATCAAATTAAAACTGTGTGTGATCTAACTTAGTCCAGTGACTGAGGAGATCGGTTTCGAAAAATAAGCCGGATGAATATTTCAATCATGTTGCATACTTACTTTCCTTTCAGCTCCTGAATACATTGTTCGGAGTGGCGGCTACACAGGTTGGATAGACAGTGTTTATATTGAAGTACCAAACGTGGTTGTTGAAAAAGACAGACATGCTATAAATGATTCACGCAATAAAATGTTTATGAAACTTATATTACTGCAGTATGTGTTGCCGAACGAATATGTTTTCTCGAATCGTTTTATTTTCCGACAGTCGGAGGCATGTAAACTTGGTATTGTCTGCCCACCAAGCGTCCCGATCTATCCAGCTTCCCGTCACAAACGCATGTTCGACCTTTAAATGTCGTGCAAGCGCAACATATAACATTCAAACTTTATTTTTTTTAAATTTTGAATGTCGACTGTCCAGATGGCTCGACATTCAAATTTCGAATGTCAAATGACGTATGTCGAACTGGTACGACATTCAAATTTTTACCACTAGGTGATGCTATACGTACCAAATATCTAAGCTCTAGGCTTCATGATATTAAACGAGAAGATTTTATACAAAACAACTAATAGATACCCTTAGATAGTTTTAGCCAGGGTACCTTTTGTACATACTTTTTCCCATCACGTGATATTTGGCGCCATCTGACTGCATAGAAATAAATTTTACAGGTTTTTTGCAATAAAATCTAGCAACCGAACGCTTTCATATTCTCAATATTGCGCCGACTTGTTTTGACATGTTGTTTATGTGAAGGAACCATAAAGACCATAAAGACCATCGTTGCCTATCTTTGATAGCGTATTTTCGAGTAAAAAAATGTTTCCAAAACAAAATTTAAAATGTGTGTCGCTGTTTACTTAGGTCTAAAGTTATCTAAATTATATATGTATATATAATAGTACACAATACCCTTCATACGATTTTGTGAAACGTTATGGACTTCACTCACGAGTTATAACAAACACGTGGTGAAGTTCATGTTTTTTTGAATAATGCAAAACGTTGACAAAAAACCATTCCAACACATGATGTGGAGTACTATTTTGGGCCGTCATTGGCTGCTTAGTGAATCGCTGGTCAGTAGTGCCAACGTCAACTGTTGCTAATCGCTAATAAAGTCAATTATTGCTAAGGAAAATGATGCTAAAGGTTGCTACGGAAGTCACTGGTTGCAAGGGGATTTGATGCAAAGGAAGTCAATGGTTGGTAAGGAAGTCCCTTATTCCAAGATAAAGTCACTGATTTTAAAGGCAGTCACTGGTTCCAAGGGGACTAGGTTCTTGCAAAGGAAGTCAATGGTTCAAACTCAAGGGAAGTCACTGGCTTCTTAAGACGTCACTGGTTTGGGAAGTCACTTGTTGCTAAGGAGATCACTGGTTGTGTAGGAAGTCACTGTTTGCTAAGGAATTCATTGGTTGCTAAGGAAGTCACTGGATGTCAGGGAAGTCACCGGTTTTAAGTTCAGGCTAGTAAATTTCGTAGGAAGTCACTGGTTGCTAAAGATGTCAGTTGTTGCTATGTTAATCGCTTTTTGGAAAAGAAATTGATTGGAAGCAAGGTTTCTCCTGTAACTTTATATACAGTCAAGGGACCCCAGGTTGTGATCATTTTTTATCCTAGGGACACGATTTGATTACTTTTGTTAGTGGTCCCATAGACAATGATTCACACTAAACATCTATGCTCTAGGTAGGCATATAGGCCTTTATAAAAGCAAGTGATCCCCAGGGCAGGTTAAATTTTGTTTAGAGGGTCATGATTTGAACATTGTTGGTAGATGTGCACTAGAGTATGATACATAGCAAAGTTCTGGACCTATCTATTGCCACAACAACCGAGTGCAATGCATAGTCTAAGATAGAGTTCTTTGAGTCCCCTTAATAGTAAAGAAGACCACCAAAAATGCATTTCTGTCACAAAGCTGTTAAACTAATAGTACACTTGATAACAATGACGTCATTTGCGCTTAAATCTATTTATTCAATAATAATTTAGTTTTGAAAGTTGAACACTATGCGAAAACTTTAAATGTTTTTATGATAGCCTGGCAAAATCCATTTGTAGAAGAGACTCTTATATTCAAAGCAGTGACCTTGGTATCTCAAATGCATGTCCTAAGGATATATCCACATTGAGTCCCAGTTCAATGTATATGAACAATAATTGAATGTAATTCTTTAGAAGGTTACGGAACATATAGTCAATTGTAATATTTAGACCAAAGTGCCTGGACTTTAGCCGTGCTTAATAAAAACCCCAATCGAATATGACAGGATGGAAATAACCTATGAGCTGAACATTTGGCTCACTGAAAAGACCAGTCCAGGGGTTTGGTAGATAATCTTACTGACTTTATGTGAATTTTGACTCAGTAAATGTGACCTTGACCGTAGTCAACATTGATCAGATCAACAGTTTGTTCCAAGTTGGTAAATGATAATCCTTTAAAAGTTAATACGGAACAAAGAGATAGCCTTATGTAAAATTTAAACCTAAATATGACCTTCGACTTTAAACGCCTTGGATGTGGAAACATAGTAAATTCCAGGATGACACAATGAGGTCAAAGCAATTTGGCTCAAGCTGAAAAGATCATTCCATGGTTGAGTAGATAATTAATCTTAAATGACTTTTCGATAAAAGTCTTATGGAATTTGTTTGGAGTCATTAAATTTAACCTTGACCTTAGGTGCAGGAAATTGTGAATCGGGAAACTAGAAAATTGCATTTTTCCAGTTGATTGATAAATGCTATAAATGTTACAATACGGCAAAAATTCAACAAAAACCTTTGTTCTTAAAAATTTGATTCCACTTAAGCATTTTGTCTTTTACCATATAACCATCCCATGGATGACTGGTCCACATAGGATGCATCTATTGATTAGCATAATGTAAATCAAAGCATCTTCTGATTGTGGAAAAAAATCCCGGAGCCGTAGATAATTTAGGCTCTTGTGACTTTTCGATTGTTTAAACCAAAATTCATGATATAGTTCTGGAGGTTATTTTCTCACAGTTTAAATCCCAGATCTTAAAATTAAGAGCAAAATTAAGTGCAAATACGGAGGGAGAAACTGAAAATTTGCATTTTCTCGAGTTGACTGATAAGTGCATGTTGTTACTTTTGGTAGGTAAAAATGATCTAACTAAGATAATGAATTCTCAACAACCCTATTTGTATTTCAATAACATTTTACAGCTCATTTTTCTTTTTTTATGTCTTTTTACATACTAAAAATAGTGACATGACCTGTAATAATGTGAGCTAAGTTTATCTCAGATGGGTATCGGAAATATGCATGACACTAGATGAGTATAAAGGTTTCTCGACCGGAATTCTGGAAATATGTCTTCTAAAAGCATTATGGGAAAATATATTTTGTAAACTGTCAGTCAAAAGCGCGCCTAGAATTTCAAACAAAGTCTGATTCGTTTTTCGTCTATTATTTTTACAGTGCCGATACTGGTACCGGAAACCCCAATACCGCAAATATATGTTGCGCAGAACCAGCACGAGGAGTTAACTCTTACGCCATTAAAACTTTGGCCAAGTAGTTTGAGATTTATGTATTTTTTGACATTTTGCAAAATTCTGATTGAATGTGTTGACTAAAAATATTGATACTAGCATTATTCTAGAGCATAACCATTGCCTTATTGATAGACAATAGTTGATATTCGAGGTTATTTGGATTTATCGTAAATTTCAAGCAATAAAAAAAGGGGAATCTGGTAAGTTGGTTGTTGTTGTTTCATAACTTTTTTAATGCTTGATAGTCGGTCCGGTGTTTTATTAAAATGACTTTTAGGGGTCCAAACTTATGTGACTGTGACAATGACAGTTTCATAGAAAGTTACGAGTTCAACACGTTGGTTATTGTCGCCGATAATGACAGTACGATGCCACTTTCGTTTTTAATTTCTATGTTCTTCTATGAAACATCAATGACATTCCATAATTATGTTATTTCGTTTCCACAAATTATTCTGAGAATGTGGAGACGAAGATTTCTTTAATACCATATAAACTAGGTCCGAAACGGCGCTCTATACGTGAGTTAGTTTGTTGATATGTTCTTTATTTTGTTTAAAAACTGTGTGTAAGCTAACTTAGCCCAGTGACCGTTGGTTTATACCGCAAGCCATTTACTACTTAATCCAAAAAAGGTATCTCTTTCATTTCAAAGGGAAATATTTCGTTTTAGTAGCGATATATCTTTCACGATCTGCGATATCTTTGTTTAAACGAAAGATATCTCATGAACTTTAATAGATATATTTCTATTTACAGAGATACCTATTTAACATCCTTTGAGAGATATCTTTTTACTTTTGAGATATATCTCTTAAAGTTACAGAGATATCTCTAAAAGTTACAGTGGTATCTCTCAAAGTTACAGAGATATCTCTGTCAATAGAACAGATCACTTTTTGAAAGATATCTTCTTTTGCTATAGAGATATCTGGAACTGCAAGAGATATCAGTGCATCCCAAAGTCGTATTCTTAAAAACTGAAAGCAGTTGTGTTTCATGCTTTCGGCTCCTCAAGACATTGTTCAGAACGGTGGATATTCAAGTTGTTGGGTAGACAGTCTTTATACATAAAGTACAAACGTAGACGTTAAAGAGAAAATGTTAGAAATATGTTGTTGAATGATGACGTTGTCTCGTATCGTTTTATGTTCCAACAGTCGGAGACATGTAAACTTGGTATTATCTGTCCGCCGTGTGTCCCGATCTATCTACTTTCCATTGCATGTTAAGTTTTATAAATGATTATATTTGATGTTTACATGGCTGTTTGTGTGTTTTCGATGTTTAACACCCATTTCGTATTACAGTAATGTTATCTTACCATTGTTCCTGGGAAAAAACAGTGCCCACAAGAACCCTATCCACCGCAAGAAAGTGCCAGCTTTCTCATTTAAAGCCTTTGAGACATGGCCGGTAGCAGGGCTCAAACCATGACCTAATCAATGAGAGATTACAGCGACTCTAACCACTTGCCTATTTCAAGTTTATCTGCGTAGTCTTTGCTGCAAAATTATTATTTATGGCTACAATGGTTTATATCATAAATACCTGAGCCTGTTAATGATGTTTATAGAGTTGTAGGGGGCCGCCTTAGCGGCTTTTGTAAATGAAGTGGTGGATAGTTCTTTGCACACATATTATGAAAAACGCCTACTGTAAGATAGGAGTTGTAATATGTGGAACATGTTCGCTCATGTTACCAAAGAGTAGGAAGCTGTCTATAGAAAGGAGAAACAAAATGAATAGGGACCTGACAGAACTTATCAAGTTAATGATATTTTTATATCACAGTTTTCTTGTTGCCCTTTATACTTACCAAATATCTATACATGCAAAGCCTTCTGTCCGTACATTTATCCATACTTGTCTACTTGTCACTCCGTGAACTTTTGCACTAATATTTATTTTGTTTTGTGTGGGGGTTCTAATCACTTCCAGTGATTGCTCTACTTTAACAGGCGGAAAGCTCACCTTACACTCGTTCCGGGCCATTCCTTGGAAGAAAAAGTCCTAGAATCCTATACTCCGTAAGAAACTGTGAACATTCTCACATAACGGCACATGGTCGGTACCAGGGCCCTATCCCATAACAACCAGTAAATGGAAGGTTACAGCGACTCATCTGGCCACGGAGATTTGTCAAGTCTTATCTCTTTCGCATATCAATAGCTATACACACACTATAAACTATGGGGAAAATATCTATAAGCAGAAATAATGTTGAGGGCTTTCTACGTTTAAAGAAATCCTTATAATTATATTCACAATAAACCGTATTATGGCGTAGTATAGACTAGACACTTAGATATCGGTTTAAGAGAAGGTGTTGCGGTGGCCGGGTGGCCCAAGACCTTTTCATCGCCATAGGAAAATGGCTGGAATCTGAACTTAGAAGAAATTAGAAGTGTGTTCAAAACTTTTACAGGTCAGTATTACAAAGGCAAGAGTTTCGATTTGCAATTCTTTATATTTAATTATTCGACTAAAAACAATCGACTTAAGATGCGGTTGGGGTTATTTTATTAAAAGCTAAAATACAGAGAAATATTTTTATTTCAATCGTTACAACATGTATGCTAATTAGCAAAACCGCAAGTATCTAATTTTAGCACCTATATATACAATATTTTACAATTGATACACCAGACGACCACATTGACACTCCATATTGTGTAGATCTTGAAATGTATATGTAACAATAATCTTAGGATATGAGATACGATTATATAACTTCTGCAAATTGTTTTGCATTGAGAATTTTCGCACAAGTAAAACACCAATCCAAATAGTCATATAACGAGATATAATATAGTTAAGGAATTGTACATTGTATTGACTAATGGTATGTAGATCAGCACGCTGCCTTTGCAAATACCGACCATGTTGCCATAGCAACCGTGATATCTTAGTTATGTTTCTAAAAACCATATTCTAAAAAAATATTTTTATTTTCATCTTTGGTCGTTAAGAGTTCTCGTCTTTGCACTGTACGCAGGATTTTCAAATGCATATCCAACATTTTCTCTATCTACCTTTCTGGTGTCCAAAGTTATCTAACGTATACAAAATAATGCCACTCATAAACAGACGAGCTCACATTGCAAACTAATTATAAGATTTGTACATTACAAAAACAGTTAACATAATAGCGTATATATCAAATATAAAATCTCCAACGAAAAGGAAAAAAAAATCACCCAGTATACACTAAGACCTAGTTTTTAACGTTACTGTTGATTTATTCATTCAAGGGTTTACCCCTTGATACGCCTAGATAAATATCAACACTTAATATATCAAATATTGAATATCCTAATAGGCACTCAGACCTAGTTCTTAAAGTCACTGTTGAATTATTTGAGGGTTTAACTATCAAAAATTATAAAGAGAAGTTGCAGTTCCATTTTGAAAGGAAATAGATACGATAGTCCAAAGTCTTTTGGGAGAGCTAGATTCGCCTAGATCAATAGCCATTATGACATTTTCAAAACACCGTTAAAATATTGTTAATCCTGGACCAGTCTGACGTTTTCGTTTTATGCCGACTCTACTGATGATGTCGGCAATCATTATTTTTACACTGTGGATTGGTTACATATTATATATATGCGGTAGGTCGATTTTTTTCTACAGAGTTAAATAATGTGTATAGATCATTTTACTTATAGAATTATGTACGAAAGACTCTTCTCTAAATCCACAGGGCATACATCATACATATTGGGTGTGTAAAATTGTGTAGTGGACGGACCTCTATCAAGTTTGTTTAAATTATGCTCCTGTGGTCAAACTTTACCACTGGCTTTTATATTTAATACTTATATAGAAAAAAACTCTTCTCTAAAACCACAAGGCATAGAGCTTAGATATAGCATTGTCTAGTGGACCCCTACCACGTTGTATTAAAGAATGCCCCTCGGGTAAACACTGACCCCGTCTGTGGGCTGCTTGTTGTGCAAAGAACTACGTAGAAAAAAATTAAAATCTTATGTTAAGTCACACCAAATTAATAAGTTGGTTATCGGGATTGCCGCATTTTTATTTGGAATACGCCCGCACCATGAAAAAAAAAATTGTTGTTGTTGTTGTTTATTTTTTGGGGGGTCGCTATTGACAAAGAGCAAAGTCGCGCATTTTAACGGTAAGATAACGGTTTTTACTCCATCCGGAAACAATATAGTCGTCCAAAGAACACATCAGAACACTTGTACTTAGGATGTCCGGTCACAGTGACGTTTTGTCACCGTTAATTAGTTTATACTAATTTATTCTAGCTCGATAATGAAGAAAACTCTCGAGTCCGCTTCCTGGAAAAACCAGTAATGGTGTCATATGACATACGGTCGTGACCCCAGTGGGGCTCGAACCTGCAACCTGCAGGATGAGCGGCCGACACCTAAACCTCTACACCACCGATCACCGTGTATTGTGGTAATAGACTGGAAACGGTTTTTCGCTATGTTTGGGTCATGTTTTGAATTTTGGTTATATCATTTTACTGGTTAACTTTATATTTCAACACAAAAATAGAAATATGTTGATTATTTTAGAAAATTCCCGACCTCAAAGACTCCACAATCAACAACTTAGCATGCTGTTTGATCGACATAAACAACCCCGTCAACACACAATCAATCTATAAATAGAAACAAAAATATTCTATCACCAAAAAGAAAATAATCTTACACTTACACAAAACATTATCTATTCCAAACTACATGTAGGTTGTAAGAATTTAATAATCCGAAGACAAAGGCCACGTGTACATGCATGTTTCAAACTGCCAAAATGTTTCTCTCTTCCTAATGACACGTGCTTCACCAAGATCAAACAAACATGAAAGTTTCGGCGGCATTCTTTGATCTCGTGACACCTGCGGCTTTACCTCTAGGAATAAAAAAAGTTTGGAGCTATCATTGTTTTTGTTGAAAAAAGGCTTTGAAAATTGGCGTACCCGCGTAAGCGTTTGTCCGAAAATAGTTTCACTTTTTGTATCAGCTGTATTTTCAGCTAAGAAAATGAGTTTCATACTTTAGACTTTTCAGTTTAACTTGTCGAAGAGTGGATTTAAATACCCTTCAGCTAGTTTTCACAAAATTTTTTTTTTATTAAAGTTTGACATTTGCTATTAATTGTGAACAGAAATGATATATTTAACAAAGATGCTTTTGTTAACCACAGGATCTATCTTGCAGTTACTTTATTCATACAGTACCATTAACACCCGGCGTGCACCCTGCCGATAATGATTTTTGATAATCGCAAGAGAAGTGAGGTAGTACTAAGAAATAGATATAGATAGGAATGTTACAAAATGAATTTTAGCAGCAATACCTCAATGGTTTAGCATAAATATATTTTCAGTTTTATCTGTTATATATAAAGTTTAGAAATGATGGAATGTTACACACCTAACTGACCAGGATTCATAGATTCGTTTTCTTTTTTTGCACACTCTCTCTAATGGGAGGCATTGTTTTGTTGTGTCTACATTTCTGTCTGTCTGCCACAGGTTTTGCTTGATGACCTTTTTGAAATATGACCAGCAATCTTTGAACATTTAGGCTAAGTAGACATTTGCGAGGTAAGTCGGAAGGCGATAGTGAATGGCAGATTGTGAACATTTTATGGGGAACATCTCAAAATTATACACATTTCAAATTAGTGATTAGTTGTCGCATAAAAGGTTATTTTTGCAAAGAGCTTCATTTCGGAGACACATCATTGCAAATATATTTTATAATTGCGTACATAGTATTTAATTGATAAGAGCGATTTCTATTCGCCTGCAATCAAGAGATGCGCATACATTAACCGTCTGGGGAAGTAATTGTCGCGGGTGCGCCAAATCAAAGTGTGCCGCAGTATAAGAAGTCATAACAGGATTTCGATTTGGACAGATCTTGTGGAAACAGTAAATCATTCGCAATTTGACGCATAATCCAAACTGTTGGGCATCATTTTGATACCCAAGGAAGCCACATTCTAGACACAGATATTCGGGGTTTTGACAGAAAAAAAATAATTGAAACTCATTTATACTTAGAAGTCGATTTCTCTACAAAATTACTATAGTGTTTCAACTTATCGGTTTCGTCTGAAAGTGCATGAGGAAGTCAGGATATACATAGAATCCGGCCGCTCTACAAAAATTTGCAAATGTGGTCTTGCCACATCTCTAATTGATTAGTTTACATGAATTCTTCTACTTCAACTTAAGGAATGGGAAACCATCACGTGTTTATAATTTGCACGGTTAAAATACGGGGACGCTTTTTGGCGATTTGACTGTGTACAACACGTTCTGGCTCCCCGCGCCTTTATCTTTCTCTTGTACTTATTATATACATGTAACGTTAACAAACGGGTGACAATGTTACGCGGTACCGATAAAATCACATGAGTAATAATTGTATATATTTTTATGATTGCGTACATAGAACTTAAATGATTAGTCACAAAGTATAAAGCTAATAAGTATAAATGCGCTCTTGCGTGTTGCATATCTTACAGGGTGACAACGAGAAAAAGAGTTTCAATTATTTTTTCGTGTCAAAACCCCAGTATCTGCGATTCTAGATACCGAATTCTGCCAGCGTTATCTATAATTTACTTTTATTGGATCCATTTATGTCACGCCTATGTTTTGCACGCAAATATCGTGCGGATTGTTTTGACAGTCTAAAACATAAAACTGTAAACAGTTTATATTATGTGGGCAAATAAAATTCACAATATGATATTACATAATTTTTATGTATGGTGAAAGAATCTTGATATTCAGTCAGTTTGATTTGGTTTGAAATTAATCATATATAAAATAAGTATATAACCCGTTATGACATCAGGGCGAACATGCCATATTGTGACATAAAGTATTGCATGAGCATCAGCTTTGTTTGGGCGCATCCAAGACAATATCTTCCCTAGACGGTTAGAGTATGTGCATCTCTTGTTTGCAGGCAAATAGAAATCGCTCTTATCAATTAAATACTATGTACGCAATTATAAAATATATTTGCAATGATGTGTTCCGAAATGATGCCCTTTGCAAAAATAATATTTTGTACGACAACTTATCACTAATTTGACATGTGTTTAATTTTGAGATGTTCCCCATAAAATGTTCACAATCTGCCATTCACTTTCGCCTTCCGACTTACCTCGCAAATGTCTAGTAAGACATGGTCAATAGATGGGAACTGACTACTTTTAAATCAATAAGTCAAAGGTTAAAGTCGCCATTACATCTGAATTGAAAATCTGTTCTGCTCAGTTAAGCATCACTTAACAGGTATGCCTGTTGTGTTTAAACTTCATGGATAGGTCGCCAGTGTTCACTAGATTACCTCTGTTGAGTTTAGTCTATTAGGTCACATTTGAGGGTCAGAATGACTTTATTTTCAAAAATAACAGACGACAAATAAACCCTCAGCCTGAAATATTAATTAAAGTCAATTCCAGAAGTTATCAGGATGAGGGTTAGCAGTATAACAGTGTATTAAATAAACATGAGCAAGTCACTTCCAACATGACATTTCTTGTCCTGTCTGTGAAAGTGTTTCGCTCGCCGCCTCCAAGTTTATTTTTTAAAAAAACCCGATGACTAACTTATTAATTTAGTGTGGCCTTATATAATATTTCTAGTGTTTATCTCCTTTTTTATACGAAAAAGCCTCCAAAAACTCCCAGCTTGCACTTCTTTACGTTGTAACATCATAGCTTCCTTAAACAGTGAGACAAGTTCGCCTGACAACTAAATGTTCTCGTTTCACAAGGTAATCTATCAATATCTTGTTTGAATGTTAAATTGATACATCATCAAATATATACATTTGCTTATACATACATGCTTTTTTCATCTTAAACATTTCATTAAAAGACGGGAGCCATCCTGTCAATGTAGCACTCGGAAAGAAGGCGTATCAGACAGATATGCACTTTGGAGGCACAGCTGATAAGGCTGTAGATGGGGGAGTGTCACCTGTTTATTGGGATGGATCATGCACCCACACAGCAACCGGCACAAACGCGTTCTGGGAAGTAGACTTAGCTCAGACATACGCGATTGATCATGTGACTCTTTACAACCGAATGGAGTTTTGTAAGCTACTGTTTTTATTAATATCTTTTGTTTCAACGGTAATAATATTCTTATTTTATCATTTATATATGAAAAAGCCAAGCGATTCTGCAGTGAAACTTGTATGATTGGAAGAAGTTTGATAAGTTCGAATAGAATACATGTACTTGGCATGACGAAAACTGCACACGGGTAGACATTGTTGCTAGCTTGAAATCACTTAGCATCGCTCTTTTTTGAGGGTGATGATTCGGGCTACGCTATCGACTTCACCTTATATGAGAGAAAGTCACCAGTTTATTAAGTAGGAGCTTGCTAATAATAATTCAAAATAGCGATGGTTATGTAAACTTAATACCCGTAAATAACTGAAGTATTTATCAGAAATTAGGTGGGTGTTCAGTAGAACACTCGTGTCGCCCGTTTATACTTTTTCAGACTAACAAAATTAATGATTTCGTGACAATATATTAGTACAAGAAGGGGCATTACTTGTCAAATACGACCTTGACCTATAAAATGTGCTGGTTTCACGACCCTTTTGTCATAAACAATACAATTTGAATGTTTGATGACGACACCTTAAGAAATGACAAAGTTATAGCCACCGTTAAGCTTTCGTGACAAAAATTAAGTACAAAAAAGGGATATAACGCTATCAAATATGACCCTGACTTACAAAAGCGAGACAAATTAAAAGTTATAGCCAACGTTTACTTTTGGTGAAAAATATTTAATATCAAAACTTACAATCACCAGCGCCAAACATAAGTTCTGACTTGAAATTGCAATTTATCATTATTTTTAAGTATGTACCCTGTTGAAAACATAATTGTGGCACATTTCTCCAATTTCAGTTGATTTATGAACTCGTACATGTCACTTCCCTTAATTATCATGTCATTTAGCACGGGAAAGATCTGGTATAGTATCTATATTTCAGCTCAAAATCTCAAAAACGTACGGCTTCTTATTGGGAAGACAAACACAAATTACACCTTGCTTGGATATCATGAGGGCAGCTTAGATATGATAAACACGTTTCAGCTGAAACCACCAGTTGACGGAAAATGGGTACGGATAACAAGAGATTCCTCCGTATGGGAACCGCTTACACTTTGCGAAGTTGAAGTTTTTGCAATACCTACTGGTACTGAACGAAGTAAGTTTCTCAAATTCTTTAAGCTCACATGAGCACAACATGGGGTCAATTGATTTTACGACTTGTTTATTTATGAACAATTTTAAAACTCTTCTTCTCTAAATCACAAGCGTCAGAGCTAAGATATTTGGAACGTAGCATTGCCCAGTAGAACATATCAAGTGTGTTATAATCAAGACCGCAAGGTCAAAATTTACCCATACCGATTGTCACTTTATTTTACATAGGCTTATTTGAGACAAATCTCTACAAAAATAGTTTTGTCTGAAACCACAAGAACTAGAGCTTACATATTTTGAATGAAGCATTGTGCAGTGTTCCTCAACCAATATTGTTCAAATGATGAACCCCGGGTAAAATTGAAACCGTCCCGGTGTCACTTGATTTTGCCTGAAGTTTTTTAGGTAAACATTAAACAATGAAACTTCTCAAAACCAAATAGAACAGATTTTAGATATTAAGCAAGTAGTATTGTGTAATATATCTCAAGCAAGATTGTTCAAATCATGCCCCTGGGGTCATAATTGAATACACTGGTGTTCATATAGACTTATATAGGAAAAACTTTGAATATCTTCTTCTCCAAAGATAACAGTTTTGATATTTAGTATGTAGCACGGTCTAGCGGACTTCTACAACGTTTGCTCAAATATATATCCTATTCTCAATAATGGCCCGGCCCGGAGTCACTTGATTTACATTGACTTGTATAAGAAAATAGTTGATATTCTTTTTTCTCCTAAAACCACAATGCCTAGATCTAAAATATTTTGTATGTAGCATTGTTTAGTTTGCCTCTACCTATATAGTTACTTTTCCAAGCAACCAGTGACTTCTTTAGCAACTAGTGAAACCCCTTAGCAATCGGTGATTTCCTTGTGTTAGTGCAGTGGTACTCGGGTGAGCGATATAGGGCATGCGTGGCTCTTTTGTTTATTATTGAACTAGGTTGAACAAACCACATCAGTACTTTGTGCATTGTATTTCAACGATTCCGTCGTCCATGGCGTCTACCTTATGTAAAAGAAGAAATTATTTTATGAACAAAAATAATGGATACCCATTCATATATTTCTTTTTATAGTTTATGCAACTAAAAGAAATTTTATATAGCTGGCATCACCAGTGCGTGCTTCTTAGAATATGGTATTGTTTCATGGATTTTAAAACGTACAATCGATTTGATTTCGTTTGCAATAGTAGTTCAAATCATATTTCTTAAGTGAGCATGATTTCGTGCTGAGCACGAGATTGTGCTCCAGAAACGTTTAGAGCGTCAGAGAGAAACAGTTGTTCTCAGATAAACTCATAGCGTCCAACATGGTCTCCGTGTTTCTTAGATACAGGACCATAACCCTGTGAGAAATATTTCTCTGCAACTTATTTCCTAGTAAACTTATGGACATGAAGTGTTCCTCCTGTGAAATGCCTTAGAATTGATGGTGTATCTAATTGAGTCAGCAATTGATCACCTTTGGTATTGTTTCTTGAGTACCATTTTGTCGATATATAAGCTTTCGTATCGTGTGAACTGGTTAGAAATCGGCTCAAAATGAGCATGCACACGAAGTTGATATGATAAATGCATATCCTACTATTTAAATTTCGTATACTAGTATTATTTATGTTTATAGGAAAGCCTTTTATATAAGTTTCTCCTGTATTTATTTGATTCACTAAACGCCTAAAAATCTACGTCCAGTTAGTTTATATTACATCATACCTGCATAAAACAGTAAGACAAATTTCTTCTGACTGTCAGGTGGTCTCGTTACACTAGGTTATCTATCAAAATCTTGTTTTAAGCTAATCCAAACATTGACACATGAAATATATACATGTTTTTTTCATCTTAAACATTTCATTAAAAGACGGGACCCATCTGGTGAATGCTGCACTCGGAAAGAAGACGTATCAGACAGATATGGACATTGGAGGCACAGCTGATAAGGCTGTAGATGGGGGAGTGTCAACTGTTTATTCGGATGGATCATGCACCCACACAGCAACCGGCACAAACGCCTTCTGGGAGGTAGACTTAGGTCAGACGTACACGATTGATCATGTGACTCTTTACAACCGAAAGGAGATTCGTAAGCTATTTTACTGTTTATATCAATATCATTTGGTTTCAAACGGTAATTATACATGTATTTTTATTTTATCATTTTGATATGAAAAAGCCAAGGGTTTCTGCAGTGAAACCTGTTTAATTGGAGTAAGTTTTCATAAGTTCGAATAGAATATTTGGTATGACAAAAACTGCAGACGAGTGGATAATGTTGAAATCACTTAACATCGCTCTTTTTGAGGGTGATGATTCGGAATACGCTATCGGCCTGACCTTATATGAGAGAAAGTTAATAATTTCTTAAGGAGTTTGTTAATAATAATATGTTTTAGTACACATTTGTAAATACCATTACGTCTTTAAACATATATATTTGCCGTATTTCAGATACAAATCTTCGGGATGTACAGCTTCTCATCGGGAAGACAAACGCAAATTACACCTTGCATGGTTATCATGAGGGCATCTTAGCTTTGATAAGCACATTTAAACTGAAACCACCAGTTGTTGGTAAATGGGTACGAATAACAAGAAATTCTTCCGTATGGGAACCGCTTACACTATGCGAAGTTCAAGTGTTTACAATACCAGCTCAGCGAAGTAATTTTCTCAAATATTTTATATTACTGAACAAACAACGTCAGAACAATATGCATTATATGTCATTGTTTCTGTAGTCACCTGATTTAAGCAATACCGCCGACCTTATTAAAATGTATTATTCCATTTTTATTTTTCACTGTTTTGCAACTTATCCCGGATTCAAGTATACCGCCGACCTTATTACTGCTGGAAACCATCACAATGACGTCGTTTAAATGACGTCATTTGCGCTATGTTTTCTGATGACGCTCCGCGATTTTCGATATTTTATAGAAACAAAGTCAATAAAAGTAGGTTTTACCATAAAATAAGAAAAATTGTTGGTGAATATACGTAATTTCCGCTGGTAAACCCAAAGTTGCTATTTTCACCCGTGGCTACGCCCTCCAACCCCCCCCCAAATTTATAACGTGTCTACACCGAAACATATTTAATTGCTTATAACAAAATGGATAAAATGCTTACCAATAAGTTTAAATAGCTGGCGGCACCAAAGCGTACATTTGGTATTGCGTTATCTTTTAAAAAAATACATTCACGTATTCGCCGTGATGTTGTTTACAATAGCAAATTCTTTGGGTCTTTACCATAACTATTCTTTTAATGTCATATATGAAACGCTGGAAGTCGGCTATTCTGAAATGGATGCTGTAACATGCATCTTGAAATTACAAAAAGAGCCAAAGTAACCATAGTAACCTAATTATTGTGTTTATGTGCGATTCATTATCCATGACGACGCATACACGAATAATTATGTGAGTGTACCAAGATTGGTCCTTTATGTTTGTATTTAAACTATGATAATTATATATTCAAAAACATTGTTTCTGTTTTGGAATTAGATCGTAAAAATGATTTTATTTGGCCCTTTACCAAGGCTGGTAAAGCAGTTTCCATAATATCACTTTCAAAACTGTAATCAAATTTAAAATGACTGATTGGTTTAGATTGTCAGGTGTTCTCAGACAAACCTACTTTGAGCCAATAAGTTCCTTGTGTTTCTCAAAAACATTACCATATTCAACACTTGTTATTTTATCGCTTCGTGATTAAGTATCTTATTTGTCAATATTTCACAAGATTTCAGAATTAATCGGGAACAAAAAGGCACTGGGGCAATCATTAAAACCCTGAAAACAAGATCGCTGACAGCGTGTGGCTACATGTGTTTGACAACATACGAATGTGAAGCCTGCAATGTCATGGAAGAGGAAAAAGAGTGCCAACTGTTAGCATCAAAATGGAATGAACCGGGAGTAAAGGGCACGACCATGCTGACCTAGGCATGTTAGACAATTTATGTCTGCACTATCATCTATAAAATTTAGTTATGTCTGTCAAATATGCAAATTATCAGCTTATGCCATATTTAGGTCGTATGTCATCGTTGTATGCCCTCTTTGTTTACCTACGAACACGGTAAAATTGAGATCTTTCACAAAATTATACTATGAATAAAAAATCTATTTAATACATGAAAGACTTCTATCTTTCTCATTATCGAAGAAAATTTTATTGCGGCAATTTGTAGAATTTGAGTGGCTTCAGAACAGATTTAACATTTTTACACCTAAATATGTGTAGTGCTTACGCACTGTGGTATCAATTCTTCGACGTTATTTGATCATGTTTCGCGTGATAACTAATGGCTGATCATGATTCGCGTGATAACTAATGGCTGATCATGTTTCGCGTGATAACTAATGGCTGATCATGTTTCGCGTGATAACTAATGGCTGATCATGTTTCGCGTGATAACTAATGGCTGATCATGTTAGGCATTAGAGAGAAAGTTCTTAACATCATTAAGTCAATTTATGACAATGTGAAATCTCGGCCAACATACCAAGTTTGAAGAAATTATACTTTTAAGATAAGTTTTGCAATAAATACATATAGAAAATGGTAGCAAACACCTTTAAAATTATATGCCGATGATGTTGCCAACAATATTGAAGAATTACAATTGATTGAGATGTGTAATATAATTATTGCAGTCGGTGGAAACTATCTGTAAATTATATGAAAATGTTATGATTTTCAAAAAAGGTGACAGATTGTCAAATGATAAATGTTTAATTATGATGGACGACAATAACTTGAAATTGTTAAAGTCCAAGGATAACATTGAATTTACTTACATAGAAAAAAAAACAATTACTGAACCATATTATATTCACTCTAAAACAATGTTGATATATGTTTATCTTTTGTATTCAAGTAATTTCTCCATGAAAAAGAGTTGCCAGAAAGCTGGCAGAAAGTTGCCATAAAACCTTTCTAAGTTTTGGTAATATCATTGAAAAAATTCAATTAATAAAGCAAATTAAGGAATGATTTTGGTAAAGATCATTTCCGCCAGTAAGCTATTTTTCTAGGTAAAATAAAAGCTACTTTTAATTGTGATCTTCGAAATTATTTATTCTGTTTATTTAAGAATAGTTTTCTCCACAGATTGATCATTCTCTGTTGCACAAAACAAGCTAGCTAGACAGTAGATAAAATGTATATTTAAATTTAATAAATATAAAGATTAGTTCTACCTATTTTAAATAACGTATCTGAGATACGGGCATTTCACTGTATTAACTCATTAGAAAGGGTGCATTTGCAATTTTGTCAATGTTTATTAAGTATTAATGATTTTATTTACGAGGAGCTAGGTAGAAAACCATTGCAAAATGAGATATAGTATGTAATTGTCAATTGTTTAGTCAAAATTACATTACAGGCAGGCTCAATTTCGGCATCACCATCTGTTTGATAAAACCATACATCGGGAAAATAAATTTCTCAACAATGAACACCAATATTTGCTAATTGGCTTACGTAATATGTTTTGATCCTTTTGAATTAATTAAACAGAGAATTATTGATGTATTTTACAGGAATGGTACTCAAATATTAATAATTCAAGTTGTTTCAACTTACTTTATCTTCTAAAATGTTGTATTGTGTATAAAACTTTATTCACTTTTTGGTATCATATTCACCTTACACTTTGTTTGCATATTAATAACAATTTGTTCTTTCTTACAATTACAGTTATTTGTTCATATTTTTAAAAATCTAAATTTTAAAACAAAATGGTTTTGTTCATTTCTCTTTTCAAAATATTTGAACACAAGTGATATCTCGGATTTAAATAGGTTGAATATATTTAATGGTTTGCTTCTTTACTCATGCTTGAAACATGCAAACCCAATTTATGTAGTTTCGTGAAATAGGATCAATTGCTTAACATTTTAAAATAAAAAAAAACAATGGTGAGTTGCCAAATTTAGAGTATTATTATTGATAAACATGAGATAGGGGTCATTTTCACTGCTCTCGGGGGTATACTTCAATAAGCGTCCATTACTTCTACATAAGAAATTTCATAAAATTTTCATTGCTTGAAAAAAAAGATGAAACTGTGGCGATCGTCTTTAACATTTATATAATATGTAAGTTTAATATATATGTGTGTATGTATATAAACTACAAAAATATGTAGTTGACCATATTCAGTAACTTTACTGACCTTATACATGTATAAGCATGTTTTTTTGCATTATCTTTAAAATGGGGAAGATAAAGGTCAATTGATTTAACTTTCTGTGAAAAATATCCGGCCTTTTAGTTTCGTCTTGTAAAGGCTAACTACTGGATAGGAAGAAAAATCACAACTGAGAACATTATAAACACTACTGGAACTGACATACCTAAACACATTATAATGTATGTATATAATAGTGTGTATGTTAACATTCAATTATGTAAAACGAATATATTAGTCATGGGCCAGAGGCCGGTATCAAATAAAATCTTTGTCATTGTCATTGTTACAATTGAGCGTAAAATTTATAATATGTTTCTGTCTTACCCAATTTCACGTAAATAATGTAATAGCAAATCCCGCATATATTTGACTACCGGACAGTCTGAAGATACATGTACGTGTTTATAAGTTTTCTTAATATTAAATACAATACAAATGTAGTTACGAGAATCAAACATTTTCTATTTAAAGCAAATTTCTTTGCAAGGATAAATCCTTTGTAAAAACATGTATTATTATAATTGCTTAACTTTATAAATTGTTTATAAATCTGTAAAATAGTACCCAATCAACTTCTTTATGACAATGTTGATCCCAATACCTATGTATGTAAGGTTTTGTAAATTTACTTTTCATAAGAATTGATACACCTGCTTATTTATTGTATCATGTTCATGTATATGTTTATTTAATATAGTTATTTTCGGTCTAGTTTTTAACTTTTGATAAACGCTAATGTTTTCTTTTATTAAGTGTTAACCATTTACTGGAATTCATTTTTTTCAGACGATTTAGTTCTGATATCCAGCTAGGTTTATTGATAAGTTTGTTATAAATCGACTCTTTAGATTATAATTCTATTTTTATCAAGTATTCATTAATGAATAAAATACTCGAATGTATCCAATTATTAAATCTTGCCATTGTATTTAATATACCGTTTTCCCGATATGAGTTCCTTCCATATGTCTGCAAATGTTTCCGGTGTTTTCACAGTTGTTGTGTTTTTTGTTTAAATCCAAAGCATGTCTTTGTAAAATTGTGGTAAAAACGATACTTGATGGCTTTTAACACTGTCTATGTTCGTATTAAAGATAAGGAACTAGGGTCAAGATTTACGATAAATAAAACTAGGAATTACTTTCCTGTTTGCATTGCTCTTCCCTATTAATGCTTTGGCCAACTTTATTTTCATAGATAGTATGTAGGATTCTAGACCAATCATTCCAGTTACACCATCAAGTTTATTGCCAATTAGTGTTGATCTTTTAATTTTTTCTTGTTTATTCCTCCACAGGAAGCTATGTATAAGTTTGTTTATTTATTGTTTTACTTTTTTTATACGAAACTCAAGTGTATTGCATATGTGATTTTGGATTCTAACATGACTCACGATTTTGTCTCTATATACAAAGAGTAGAAAAATTATGTTATATTAAACCATAAACAACGCGGGAACCGATATGCTGTAAACATGACGTCATATTGCACCGCATGACGTTAAATGAGCGCTCGCGTAGAAAATAAAGCTTTGCATTTATTCAACTTTTGTAATAACTGGTCATGTTAGAATCGAAATAACATCCTTTTCAGCGTCGTTGTCGTCTAATAAACAATAATTTGTCGTACTGATGCGTAGTAATAAACCACTCAGGCCTTCGGCCTTCGTGGCTAATTACTGCGTATCAGTATTCCAAATCATTGTTTATCAAACGACTAACACCGCTGGAACGGATGTTTTTCAAATTCTAACATGACTCACGATTTTGTCTCTATATACAAAGAGTAGAAAATTTATGTTATATTAAACCATAAACACGCGGGAACCGATATGCTGTAAACAATGACGTCAATTGCACCGCATGACGTTAAATGAGCGCTCGCGTAGAAAATAAAGCTTGCTTTTTCACCCTTTGTAAATTGGTCATGTTAGAATCGAAATAACGTGCTTTTCAGCGTTGTTATCGTCTAATAACATAATTTGTCGATGAGCGCAGAATAAACCCTCCGGCCTTCGGCCTTCGTGGCTAATCACTGCTTATCAGTAGGCCTACTCCAAATCATTGTTTATTAAACGACTAACACCGCTGGAACGGATGTTATTTCATAAATAATGAGTGTTTTAATTATTTGAAATTTTCTGTAAATTGCTAAAATGCTTTGTATTGAAACCGGTACACCAGTAAAAGAACGTAATGTATATTGTGTAATACTTAAGAAAATGAGTATCACTTTGTAATTGAATAATTAGCATTTGCTGAGATTAGAAAACATTTAACAGCGCTCATGATGTACAAATTTATGTTAATAATAAAAACATTCAAATCTTAAAGTTAAGATAGTTATGTAAACAAAGCATTTGCAGTGAAAAATGATTGATCTTATGATAAATCATAATTTTGGTTTGTATAAGAGTGTGATTATTAGTATTCACTTTCGTGCTGTAAAATAAACTGACTCCATAACACTGCAAAACTCAATAGTGAATTCACAAAGGTATTTGTTTCTCTTTAAACAATACGAAATCGACAATACTCAACGATAGAGTTTGCTAATTATCAATGCAAACGAACAATATTAATCTATACCGATGTGTGTGTGCGTGTGTGTGTGCGTGTGTGAAATGCGTGTATTCACAGTTTTTGCTATCACTTTTTGAAAGGCTTTCTGCAACTGTAATGTACACTATATGCCATCATATGTACTTGATTTCGCCATATTATGTTATGTAAGTGTTACCACATGGATTTATGACTTTCTGATTTGTTGAAACAAACTTTCGAACTTTGCATATAGTATGATGCTTTTGGTGTCAATTACATACCAATCATTAGTTGTCATGTAGATATTTGAAATAATGAAAATTGTCTCTGATATAACAACGGTTTGAATTTATTACCTACACTTTGGTGTTAAATGAAGCTAACTCCAACAGTACATTTTTAAAATGATTATTCCTGTTAATTAGATAAAAACGACAGATCTGCTAAAAAGATCAGGTTATTTCAGACATTAAAAACTTAAAACTTGAATGATCTTATATGACACTATGTAATTGCACTAATTATTATAGCTATTCGTTGAAATAAATGTTGTTCTGCATGATAATTATTCTTTTTCTTGTATTTTGTCGTCATCATATTAGTATAGTAACAACCAAACAGTTAGTCCGCCCTCTGGCCGAATGGTTAGACTTGCTGATTTGAAATCACCGTCGCCTCTCACAGATATTGCCAGCATGGGTCTAGTACTGGTTCTTCCCAGGAGCGATGGTAAAGTAAAACTGCCTGTCTGTAAAAATGACCAAAATACTGTGAGAACAGGCGTAAGACTAATACAACAACAAAAGCAACAACCAAACAATTAAACCAAACTCTCTGCAAAATATTCGACTTCATTGCTAGACCTGGTACGATGCTCTAAGGTTCTTCGTCACTATACGTAATAGAGCTTAAGTTCATCAAAGCTTTGAAAGGACTGATGTGTTGATTGTCGTTCTAAAAAAATTGTAGTTGCAGGGCAGAGATTTCTTTCCACTCACTAAATGCGCATAATTCTGCAAAGTGTCGAAATAAATTTAAAAAATACCGAAAGGAATTTTAGCCATATCGACCGTTAACTGGAAGGCAATGATGAGTCCAGGCTAATTGCTCTCATATCGATCGTTATGAAGAAAATAAGTTTGATCCGACTTCGTCGAGTACCTTTTCCGGCTTATGGATCAGCCTGTAAAAGAACGGCGCCTCGCCCCCCCCCGGGGAGGGGGGGGGGGGGGGGGGGGGGCGCCCCCCCGCCCGGGGGCGCCCGGGCGCCGCGGGGGGGGGGGGGGGGGGGGGGGGGGGCGGCCCCCCCCCCCGGGGGGGCCCCCCCATTACTATAATAATGATCCTTTTATTATATACCTTTTGGCACTTGTCTGCGCGATAAACTAAATTAAAATGGCATGCTAAGCATAAAATTGAAGAAAAACCCTTTTTAGCGCGAAATATACGTAGTGTGCGACGTCTATTTATTGACGTCATCGTATAAACAAATAGTAACGACCCAGTCAAAAGCGACATTATTAATGTCAGGTGCATTTTAGGGCCAATTGAATGCACTCTTACAAATTATGCCGCGCTATTTGTATAGCACGTACATACAATACGGATTTTTTTTCTGTCAGGCCGTATTTGATGGTTGAATATTGGCTGTATTTTTGACAGAATATTTATAGGTATTTATTTTATGTTTTCCAGTGAATTATAGAGTTTTCTCAGTGAAATAAAAGTGATAATCCACAGTTTTGAAACAGTGGATTACCATTTTATTTTCACTGTTTTCGCAATCTTTAACCCGGCTTAACATCAAAAGTATACCGAGCGTAATTAATGCTGAAAACCATGCGACGATGACGTCGTTAAAATGACGTCATTTGTGCTATTTTTTCTGATAACGTTTCCCGCGATTTTCGTCATTTTACGAAGGAACTCAATAAAAGTAGAGTTTTAACCATAAAATAAACGGAAATTGTTGGTATCGGGGTAATATCACGTTATTTCACTCGTGAACACCCAAAATTGTTATTTTCACTCGTGGCTCCCACCGTGAAATACACTTTTGATGCCCACTCGGTGAAATTATAACGCGATCTTACACCGAAACCAACAATTATCATGTATATAATAAAACGTGATATTACACGAAAATCCAACATATCCTGAGGGTTTCTGCAGGTGTTATAACACGAAAAAATGTTCGTTTACGCTATTTTAGCATAACTAGCATAAAAAATCATAAAAATAAAAATGAAACGCTCTCACTGGTACGACGTTCAATAATGCGCGGGACAACGTCCATGTTGTTGTTGGGTTATAACGGCGCGTGAATTTCCCCGTTAACACACGTTTTATCTCCTGTTAAAACACCGACAAAATGGGCAAAAACAGCACATTTAATACTAGAATAGAGTTTTAGCCATAAATTAAACAGAAAAATTGTTGTTATCGGTGTAATATCACGTTAATTTCACTCGTGAACACCAAAAGTTGCGCCACTTGTGAAAATATCACTTTTGGTGCTCACTCGGTGAAATTATAACGTGATACTACACCAAAACCAACCATTTTCCTCTATTTCTTTCTTTCTTTTTGAGGAATCCACCTGGTGCTGCATTTGTTTAAACTTCTTTTTACTTTCGCGCTTATACTGATACTACTTGCGTTATACATTTCTTTTTAATTGCAGCCAATTAGCTATCTCTGTTAGTGACAGCTCAGATTAGTATGTTTTACAATTGCAACACTTCAAACGACATTTCAAACATATTGTAATGAATGGAGAATGGGATTTTAATGAGTTGGAGAATTATTTAGAGCACATAATAATATGACCAAAGTCATATTATGTTATCATGCAGCACTTAGGAAGTTTAAAGTGTGCAATGAGACTTTAATGACTTTGAGGATCAATTATTTACAGCACATAATACATTACACTTACGAAGCGATGTTTGAAATCTGAAATAAACGAGAAGTTATAGGCTAATAGACTTTGTATTCCCTCTAAGGACGCCAGGAAGAATTTGATATAATCCTATCGTTTAACAGCGCAAATGACATAAGATAGCATACAGTTACCCCAGTAACTTAAGATTTGACAACGAAAGATGCGAAGGAGGTCAACTGTTAAACGAAATATTTATTTTGAATGCCTTTCCTACAAAAGGCCATGGGTCTCAATGTAGAAATCGAGTTGTGGAATTCTTGTTTTTTGCTGTTTTTTATATACTAAAAAGTACATTCAAATATGAGCAATTTTCATGTTTCATATGTCTGCGTGTAACTTGTCGACATAATTGCCCGATGCCTGTAGTATTGAAAGAAAAAGTAGAAGAGCACTTAAGCCAAAATTCAACAACAGAGGTCACGCGTAATTGCTTACATGTCAAATATGGAAATAAAAAACATCGACTTTTTCTGCTACTTCTACTGAACATTCGAATTCGGGCTTTCCCCCCTGTGCATGCCTTTAAAATGACGAAAATTTGAATACATGCCACCTTTTCCATCACTGGTAATAAACCAATCACACAACGCCGAATAAATGCACGAGGTTAAATTTAAGTTTTACAAACACTCTCAGAATAAGCTTTCAACTATCTAGATGGGGCAGCATAAACGGCAGCTCTAACTTTTCAGTAATAAGCAGCTTTTTGTTTATTTTAACTTTCTAATTCACATTTGAAATTAGTACCACTGTGATAAATTTTTTTTGCTTATTCTATTTCTTTCAAATTAATTTTATTATCACGTGAAAAACTGGTCGACTTTTCCCGATTTTTTCTTGCACCATCTTAAAGTGCTCGTCGAGCTCGACATTTTGATATATGACATGACCCACTTCTATGAAAGGTGTGAAAAAAACGGTTTTTCGCCGATTACGGCCGACCGGTTGACTCTCCCGATTTTTTCTTGCACCATCTTAAAGTGCTCGCCGAGCCCAACATTTTGATATATGACATGGCCCACTTCTATGAAAGGTGTGAACAAAAATGCCGCCCGCCAGCTCGCCTGCCCGCCACGGGTGTTTTTATAATACGTCCCCTTGGGCGTTTGAAAAGTATATGTGTCAAGTAACTCTTTTACAATAAACGCTGCATGATAGTTCACGAATAAAATGGGTTGATGACGTATAATAAAAGTATTTGATATTTTAAAATAATTTGTTTTTGGTCGGTTGGTTATCACTCAAAGTGCCCCGAAAATGGGGATGTAGTCATCAATCTCCAAATTAATGGCAGAATTAGAGAGAATGTATAACTTTTGCCATTTTTTATGTGTGACTAGGATAATTCAAAAAAAAAAAAATGCATTTTAGCAGTCCGGGTGAGACTGGCCGTAAACCTATGGAAATATATTTACCATACTTATACCTAAACTTTAGGATAAACATGCATTCGAATTCAAGTTTTTACAACAGAAATGACTCACTCCATATCAGATGAAAAAAAAAGCAAAAACCATTTATTAAACCATTTTGATTGAGATGTTATAAAGTTTATTTCTATATACCTATCCTGTACACATTCGAAACGCCAAAGTATATATGACACGCCAAAATACTCACTTCGGACACAGCCCTATTTCGGCTAATAAATTTAATTGATATCTTACATACACATAGTTTTCCAAGTATTTTCTAACATGTTCCAACATTTTAAATCATGTTTAAATTAATTTCATTCACAAATAACAATATTTCAGTTGCTCAACATGTGCATTATTTTGTTCCTTTATCTCTTTGCGTAGTAATAAATATTTGCGTTATTTTATCGCGACATCTTTACGTAAACAACAAAATATATCTTGCCTTTAACATGCATCTTTAAGTACAAAATTAATGTATCTTTCATGCCAAAAGGGAATGTAACTTTAGGGGAAATTTCAAGTTTACTGGGTGGTCCGCAGTTATCAAGGCTAATGTTTAAGGTAGCTAGGTTTTGGTTCAGTTGATATTTGAAAGGAACGGTATAACTTCTTGATGTTTTTGACGTTTAGTTTTTACATTTTTGTTAAAGCTGCTCTCTCATAGTTTCCGGTGAAAACAATTCTCCAAATGATAAACTAAAACATAAAAATGTATTTTAAGAAATAGCTAGAATCAACAACACTAGTGCACTTTGAAAAAAACTGTTGAAAAAGTTGGCTTTACGGCATCGCTGCACTATATGCTCATACAGGATTTTCGAAAGCGGTTGTAACGCTTTATAATTTAGAGGCCTATAATTTCCAAAAAAAAATAAAAAATTATAAAAATTTATACTCGGACCTTTCAGAGATTTTTGTTTCTTGTTTTTCGAAACAACGTAAATATCTCCTTAAGTCATCTATCTCAGTAATACAAGTGATCTTAGTAGTCGTACTTTCTTGAATGCCGCATCGGCGTTTACGGTGCTTTTACATGTAACCATGCCGGAAAAATCATTCTTTCTGGAGAGTGTCTGTATAACTGTCAATAAGTTCGTAGCCTAAACTGCAAAATTAAGAAATAGGTTGCAAGTTCGCAATTCTTACTTGCAACAATCGTGTGAATTAGTGAAATGCAAATTTCAAACCAGGACCACTTATGAGTTCGTAGGTCGCTATTCGGAATGACAATTATTGCGAATGCCGAGTAATTACGAATTGCGAACTGCAGACAATCTACCTGGTCGTAGTTCGAGATTCAAATTGTAAACAGACCAGTTGCCAATTCGCGCACCCAAGATAGATTGGAAATAATTGAATTCAGAAGCTACACGTAGTTTTAAAACTTGCGTTTTGGTTCAGAATGTTAAAATATTTTTATATCTATCCAATTCAAATGTAAAAGTAGAAATTATATTGAAATCAAAAAGAAAATCTCAACGTTTTTAATACTTTCATATTAAAGGGGAGTTTTATAAAAATTAATAATATGTAAATTTCTGAAAGGGATCTAATTCTATGTAATGGGTCTTTTGTTCATAAAGAAATCTCTAAAAGAATAACTATACAAACAGTAAAATTGTCATTAAATGTTGCTTAAAAGTATTGACCACCTTTAAAAACTCTTTTTCCTTTTTGTCCTCGTAGGCAATTTTATAAAGTAACTGAAACTAGAGTTATATTTCTTGCGCAATGCTCGTTCATTCATTGTACTCCGTAAATACAGAAAGTATCAAACATTCATTTCACTACTTTTTGAGTTATTAAAGCAACAAAAGACAGAAAGTCAAAATTAAAGAAGTTAGAGTAATGGTTCCTGTTCAAACATTTTCTAACATTGTCCTCTGTCAATATATGAAGTTATCAAATGATTCCCTTCAGTACTTTTAGAGTCATGCTCCACAAGAAAAGTTCTCTAAACTATGAAGAGCGTTAGATAGTGTGTCTGGACTTTCTCTCATTGTCCTCGTTCAAAATATGACGTGTAATTGATTTTCTAAATATTTTCGTAATATTCTCTGCATACAAAAGTAACTGCGGGCATTTACTCCAAGACAGATGCTTCTTCTGCACAGTACACCTATTGTCCTTATCAATATATGAGGCCATGTACCGTTATTCGCCGTACAAAAGCGGGACGGAGGGGCGAATCTTATAACTGTTCTTGCCAACCTATCTAGATCAATCTTTCCTCCATGCTTGCCCTTTAGAATGTATTCATTAAACCATGCTCATGCGTTGTTTTGTGTCCTATTTCTACTGTTTTGCAGCTTTTTTTGCTTTTTTACTTTTGACACACATCCAATCATGCCCCTTTGAACATACTCTCCTCAAATATAAGAAAGGTTTTCTACTTTTGGAGAAGAAACTCATTTTAAACTTTGCTACTATACAAGGTTAAATAAATAGAGTACTGACAAAAGCCGGGCGGAACTGAAGTGTGACGAAAACAACAATATCCAGTTGTGCTACAATCAACATAGTTCGTGGAAGTTAAGAAATAAGGTGAAACCGGAGCTACATCCTATTGCACTATAATAAACAAACTTCGTGGAAGTTAAGAAATTAGGTGAAACCGTAGTTGCATCCTATTGCACTATAATTAACAAACTTCGTGGAAGTTAAGAAATAAGGTGAAACCAGTTATCCATGGCACTAAAAAACAAACTTGTGGGTGCCGTTTGAATTGCCTATAATCGCACATGTTAAAAATAACAAACCGGAGTACTTTCACTGTGTTGGTTTCAGTCCGTACCTGTAAAATTCGGATTTTCTTGGGTGCACAATCGTCAACAAAAAAACAGTGTTGTGAACCAATAGGAATATCGTGCCACATTGCAAGCACTTAAAAACAGCGAAACGTGAGTGATTTATTTTTGCGTATTTTCATTGTTTAACGACCAGTTAGTGTACACCATCTTGGTTAATGACGCTTTGTAATCCTACATGTATGCTAAACTTGTTTTTAGTCATTTTTGTTACGAAGATATCTTTGTTTTTGTTACATGCCCGAATTCACACGTACCAAAATATAAATCGTATTTTTCCTCATATATATTGCGCAAATAGGACGGTATTTTTCTCTTGAATATTTAAAAATTCATGTTTTGTGTAACTTATTATTGAACAGATTGAGATAAACTAGACATGTATTGTGTCTTAAAAGAAGCTTGCAAGTTGTAAAAAACTAATCTCCCATGGCAAACTTATGCACGGCGTGTGGACTGTTCGAACCTTGGTTACAGAAAGTGAGTCTGCCTTTATCTAAGGCCAGTGCAGATCCTACTCACGATCAGCCTACACATCTGTGCAATCTGTACTTTACGCTTTCCATTTGCTTAGATTTCAGTGAGATAGATCAGTTACTTGCTCTTTACAAATTGCAAGATGGACATGTCCATTTTAAAAAATTAAGCAGGTGAAGAATGTAACTGAGGTAATTGTTAAAATATTGCTTAATCTATTTAAGTTTTTCGGTGCATCAGATTCCGAAGTAACGACTCAAAAGTGCACCAGCAGTAACTGTGTAAAATATTTTAATTTTTTTGAAGACATGGATACTCTTATGGTAGTGGTTGTTCTTGCATGCGTTGGTTGCTATGGGTAAGTGCCATACATAATACTTCTGGTGATGACGTAATGGTTCCAAAAATCCACAAGAAATTTCAATTTATATTTACATAAATTTCTAGCTTAATAATAAAACAAAACGTTTGTGTAAAATGACTCAAATGCGAAAATAGCAAATCATTTTTTGTCCGTCTGTCTGTCTATCCTACTGTCATTTATATTTATCAATATAGTAAATCCCTCGAAGGAATTGTCTCCAAACTTGGAATACAGATAGAGAGTGAAAAAAAAAGAAGGAACTAAACTTTTTCATCAGTATTTTTAGCAATTGTTTCTATAGTCACTAAGGAAAATAATCCAGTGTGACATTTTGTTGCGGACCGGACAGCCGGTCACAGCGGACTCTTTGTTTTCAGTAATTATCTCAGTTTCAAAATTCTGTTTACCTTTTTTGGTGAAAAAAAAACTCTACGTGTGCCACCGTACGACACATGTATGCCTCCTAACTGTATAAAGTTTTTCCTTTTCCATTTTAGAATCAACGCCCAGTCTACGACACAACCGAGGTAAGAATATATACCAATCGGAACATCACTCGGCCTTTTCCGTAGAAATAAGGTTATTTCTACGGAAAAGGCCGAGTGATGTTCCGATTGGCATATATACATGTACATTGTATTGTCTAAATCAGAATATTTCTATATTAAAACACACAAGTTTTCCAGGCAAGTCGTCGGGATATTGAATGTTTGAAAATCCAGCTCTTCATGTGTTCAACTGTGGGAACCTAGAATAAATTCACAGACAGACTTTGCTAGGACAACAGAAAGCTTCAAGTTCACTGTGATTGCTAATCATGCTGCGAAACACGTGCCACGTGTTGAAATTCATTCGCAAAATGTACAAGCTAGACAGGGTATTTTTTATACCTGAAACAGATCGTTTTTGCGACAGTATCAGAAGTTAATGTGAACATTTTCGACATCCTAGGCAGTGTAGCTGCTCTAGGCAATGCAGTTGCTGTACCCCTGTACTTGCATGTTCCATTACAAAAAAGTATTTCAAATACCTAAACAAATTTTAGTTTATTGAAAGCTGTCCAGTGATCCACATTCTAATTCATGCGCTAACCATTTTTTCAGTGTGTCGAACATTCCAGCTGGTGCCATTCTAAATAAAGTTATTGGGATGAGATTTAAAAACTTGGACAAAAATAACAACAGTTTTGTTGAGAGAGATGAGTTTCGCAACCCCATAGCTGCTACTGATATCGACAGTAAGTTACTGTCTTCGTTTATGTTTCTGCGTCAACATTTAACTTTTAAAATATCATTGCCATTTTCAGTACCTAATCATTCAGATATTAACAATGTAATAAACATTATACATTGTATAATACCATATAAATGTAGAAGATACACATTAACAAGTTTCCTTTATAAAACAAGAGCAAACGGGAAAAGAAAATTGTACGATCGTATTTCTATTAAAACAGTCTAAAAAGAGGTGTTTCATTGGCTTTCTGTCAAAAGTAATAGAAGCGACACCAGTCTGGTGTGACTTTCTTGACAAATCAGTCTCTTGTTTCGGTTTGTAAATACTTGTTAACAGACAGACGGACAAACTGTAACGTTTGTAAGAGCTACATCATTGTTTTTTTTTCAGATAACGGATGTATAACGCTTGAAGAGTACATAACTTCCTCTGTAGCTGGACGGGCTATAGCAACCAAAATTTACAATAATTTTAACCCAACAAACTCAGATTGTCTCACTGTGGACAAAGTTGCTTCTCAGTTTACCATAATGGATGCAAACAGTAAGGAAAATAATTTTTCACGAACACTTATTTAGACAATCTATGATATCTTTTTTTTCAAAATTACAGTAAACACTTAGCTAATAATCTCTATTTGAGCTAATTTGTACAACACTGAGGTCAGACTGCCATGCCTTTGCGTCAGGTGTAGACCATGATCTAGTTACACATCAGTTCGGCCTGGTTATGGCGTAGTTTGTAAACCAAATTACATGCACTTTCTGCGTGAACACTAATTTAAAAAAAAAAATTTGGAAGTTCGACAAGTTGATTATCTTAACAAACAAAAATATACTTTAAGTTTTTATCCTTTAAATCACTCAAAGATTGTATAACTGTATTTGTTTCAGAAAATGGAATAGTAACAATGGAAGAATTCCGACAGTATTATACGAATGTAAGTATTGGTTCCCTGTTATGATGATAGCGCGGGGGACTTTCATTTAGCCTGTTTTAGCGACTTGTTGGATTAACATTGATATTTAAAATCTTTATATATTTTTCTTTTTTTTAATGTTGTCCACAGAAAAAATCATCGAAAACATTAACGCAACTACTTGTACCTTAACTGAATCTGTTTCGTGTGTTTACGTATTTAAAACACGTTTACTTGACGATATTGATGTCATTGTTCATTGTGCTACTCATAAAATATTTTAAGTGCACTAGTTAATACGTTACGTATCTGAATCAAGGTCAAAGGTCACCAGTCTGCCAAGACATTTATCAAAAGTTACTGTTTAATACGTGTATATAAGCTTGATGCGGGCGCATTTATTTTGAAACTGAATGTTTAGGAAAACAAGGTATCGTCATAAAAGTGACCGCTTAACTGGGTTGACTGCATGCATGCGTTATCCATGCAGAAACAAAAACAAATATGCAGACGACATTCCTAACTATGAATGTTTATGTATTTATATATATTATATTTTTTTAGCTCTTCAAGTTGATATTGACATAACGCCTCCACTGCAGGGAAGAAAATGTCAAGTTTAAATGAAAGTTACAAACACATTCGTAAACGGACAGTTATCACAAAACAAAACGGAAGATTTTGATTATATTTTTACTGAAATTGTCGTAGCTTGAATACTGTATGATACACGAAATAAAAGTTTCTTTAGCCTTTGAAGCTATTTGTTAAATGTCCTTTTGGAAAGTTTTTTTTTCAAAACCTTTTTTTCAGACACTTAACACATTATGTTTGTTTGTATACTTGCTTATTAGGTCCACCACCGTCGGGCGAAGTATATGCGGTACGACCCGTTTTATTTAAAGTCAACCCATGAAGCAAATATGCGTGTACACGGGATACGGTTCGCAGAGTTCGATCCCTTTGTACACTTGGTCTACATAGTTTGTGTCAGTACGTTGCAAGAATACTGTCAAAGTCTTCCTCTGTAAAACTTCTCCCGGCCAAGAAGCCTTCCTCTATCAAGTCTTTCTTCATCAGCTCCTTTACTTGTTGCGACACGGCTGGCAAGGGTAATCTAGGGGACCCCACCGTGATACCGGAGACTATTTCAAATAAAGCCTTTGCACAAGGTATGCCTCCCCCTGAAATTAAAGAATTGAAGATTTGTGATAACTAGGGGAAAGAATGCAACATATACACGCCTTAATATAAATTATAACGTTTCGATTAAGTTGAGTAGAATAACGATTTCATAGGATTTAGATCTAAACAATTTTCTGTATTATATATACGTGTGTGTACTTTTTGAAGAATTCTTTTTAAGTACAGTTAATTTTCACTGACGAAAGTTTACATAGTACATTTTATAAACTGAACTAGGTCTGCGGCTCTAAAGTTATTCCACTTTCTTAGTGGTCCTCTTAACTAAACATATGAGAAGTCAAGCCGCTTTGGTACAGCGGTACTGCGTTTGTCTCAAGATAGGAGGATCCCGGGTTCGATTCCCACCAGTGCCAAATAGTGGTAGTGTCCTTAGGCAAGACACGATAAATCAATTCCACATTGCCTCTCGTTGATTCCATATAGAGCGATAATATAAGTTGTAAGAACTTGTTTCGCAATCGAGAAATATATAAATTAGAAAAATAACCATTGGATTGAAAAGCTGTGCATCTTTTAAACATTCCTTCAAACTTTCCATACGGCACGTATATTTAGGAAATAGATTTTATTTTTGAGTGATTTACCGGTTAGTATATCACTGTGTGGAGTTTATATGCGTAGTTATCTAATCACGAAGGTCGTTTAGATGCTATGTCGTTTAGATGCTTCGTAATTAATCACTCAGGCCTTCGGCATTCGTGATTAGATTATTACGCATTTAAACCCCACACAGTGATATGCTAACCGGTACATCACACAAAGGTAAAATCTATTTTCATTCTTACACGTTTACCTGGAAATAAAAATACTCTCCATTTCTATTATTATGACATTAGTAGCGCTAAATTGTTTTAAAACAATATTTTTTGTATCAAAATTTATTTGGCGATTGTCATGAGTGTACTGTGATATAACGGCAGATTTTATCAATACAAGCTAAACTATTTTCAGTTAAATCACTTGCATTTATATATAAAACCGTCTAACTTAAAACGCCGCCGGGTTTAAAACTTTGATGACGCCATATACACAACATAAAGCACAGACAACGTCCCACGTAATTTTAAGCATTACGTAGTTCCGGTTATCCGAGTGATATACCGTATAGTTTATCACTCTCAAATCCTTCTTTCTTTATATGAGACGAAATGGAGGTAGTGTTAGAATAGAAGTTATAACACTTTCCTTGGCAGACATTTTGATTAACTGTACAAACTAAAAGCTGTACCACATTCTTTGGCACTCCTTTCGACCACCTATCTGGACAGGGATTTTTTTTTCAGCAGCCATTTTGTTTCGCTATATAGCAAAAAGGTTGTACTGTTCCGCTTTCTCGACCAATCACAGGGCTAGAAATCTAAACAACTTTCTATAAACCACCCCTCTCAAAATGACTATATATATAGTTAGAGAGACATACGCGTATGTCTTTCTTCAATTTCCTTTTATGTAATGTAACAATAGGAAAATGAAATATTTTGTGGGACATGTACGAGTATCTTTTCCAGTGTTATTCTTACAGATGTCTGTGAAAAATAACTTACCATGCTTTACTTGTATGTTAATTAGCGCCTGGGCCTGGTTCTGAAAGAGTAAATCAAAAGGCAAGGACAGCTTGTACTTTTGCATACAGAACAAGTGTATGATACACAAATAAATCAAAAGGCAAGGACAGCTTGCAATTATGCATACAAAACAAGTGTATGATACACGAATAAATCAAAAGGCAAGGATAGCTTGTACTTTTGCATACAGAACAAGTGTATGATACACGAATAAATCAAAAGGCAAGAACAGCTTGTACATTTGCATACAGAACAAGTGTATGATACACAAATAAATCAAAAGGCAAGGACAGCTTGTAGTTATGCATAGAGTACAAGTGTTCGATACACGAGTTAATCAAAAGGCAAGGACAGCTTGTACTTTTGTATAGGGTACAATCGTTCGATGAAGAATACCTTACTTGGACAGACGTTATTTCAAAGTACACTGTGTTAGGAAATTGTAATGAAGTGATTTTTCTATCTTTATAACCCCAAAAAAACCTTTTAAAATATATTTATATATAATACATAATGAACTTTGAGTAGCACTATTTCCAACATAGGAGCATTCACAAAACGCAATCCTGATCACGGGCTTTAATGTATTCCCGTAAGTCTTTATAAAAATTAAGTTTGTAGACATCAAGATATAAACTTGATCCTTACAAAACCGATATACACGAAATCTGCCTCTGAATTAACAAGACACCATACTTGACTACATGTATTTTCAAGTCAATTCTCCTCTGCAATTGTACATTTATATTTACCACTTGGAAGGGATTTCATAAACTTTAAAAAGAGTGTACCAGTTCTTAAAACGTGTCAGACATTCCTACGGATGATCCCGGATATAGCCGAGTTATCACGACTATGATGCTAACACTATGAATATTTGAAAGCTGATAGTTCATATATACATCATGTTGTCTTACCCACCTGTAATTCTTGAGCTTTTTTCAGTTCCCCTTTTTCAAACTCCGCTTTAATATTGTAGAAACATTTGCCCATATAAGGGGATGTAATGATATCAGGAATTCCTAAAGCGAGGCTTGGCAAATATTGCTGAAAAATAATATGCCGTAAAATTTAAAATCTGTCTTAAAATGGGCCCTGATATGCGAAAATCAATTCCATAATCAGGCATTATGGATAATCACGATTTCCAAATCAGACTGTGTGGATCAAGATCTGACTGTGTGGATTATCTGGATCAAGTTATGTGAATATCAAAATCATAGCTGACTGTGTGGATAATCCAGATCAGCATGTGCATCCACTGACTCGATCAATACTGTTCTATTATCCACTTTTAAGAAGTTGAGTATTATTATACATACGGAACATCATAACAATCGGTTGATATGCGGGGTAGCATCTTTTCGAATAGACTTTATAAGATTGAAAGAGAGACGTCAAGTAAACAAATAACTAACACGTTTTACAAAACAACAAGGTCATGATGGTCCTATATCGCTCACCTGAGTACCAGTGCACTTACCTAAGGAAGTTGCTTGTTGCTAGGGGAAGTCACTGGTTGCTAAGGAAGTTACCTGTTCCAAGGGGAAGTCACTAGCTGCTAGGAGAAATCAGTGGTTGCTGGTTTCTCCTATTACTCTATATAAAGACAAGGGAACCCCCGTCCCCCACAGGCGTGGTCAACTTTGACCCCAGGGGTATGATTTGAACAAACTTAATAGATATCCACTGGACAATGTTTCACACCAAATATCTAAGCTCTAGGCCTTGTGGTTTTGGAGAAGAGGATTTTCAAAGTTTTTCCTATACCAAGTGAACCCCCGGGCAGGGGCAATTTTGACCCGGGGGACATGATTTAAACAGACTTTGAAGATGTCCACTAGACACTGTTGCACACTTAATATCTAGGCTCTCGACCTTGTGGTTTTGGATAAAGACTATTTTAAAGGTTTTCCTACATATGTCTATGTAAAACAAGTGACCCCCTGACCGGGGCCAATATTGACCCCAGGGGCATGATTTTCACAAAATTTGAAGAGGTTTACTAGACACCGTTACACACTAAATATCTAAGCTGTAGACCTTGTGGTTTAGGCGAAGAAGAGTTTTTAAGGTTTTCCTATACATTGTATATCTCCCCCTATTGACCACAGGGGCATGATTTCACAAATTTGGTAGAGGTCCACTAGCTAATGATGTACTCTAAATATCTTAGCTCTATGCCTTGTTGTTTTGGAGAAGAAGATTTTTAAAGTTTTACCTATAGAAACCTATGTAAAAACAAATGACCCCCCGGGCAGCGTCAATTTTAACCCAGTAGTCATGATTTGGACAATTTTGGTAGAGGTCCACTTGGTAATGCTACATGCTATATATATTTAAGCTTTAGGCCTTGTGATTTCAGAGAAAAATATCTTTAATTCTTTTCCTATGTGTTGCCATAGCAACCAGAGTTCTGCATAGAGTGGAATTCTTTGAACAATTTTGTTATAGCTTCATGCAAGGAAGACCCCTGCAAAGTTCCATTAACATTGGCCCAGTGGTTTCAGATAAGATGTCGTTTGAAGTAAAAGTTGACGGACGGACGGACGACGGGCAATCGTCCATCCTAAAAGCTCACCGTGGCACAAAGTGTCAGGTTAGCTAAAAGTGCTACGGACAGAAACATGCAGATTCAACCTACGTTTCGTTCATATATTCGTCAGGCTACCGTTCGGCAATGGGTCCTCTATCCCATTCCATAATTCAAATGGATCTTTTTTTATATTAACATGTAATGAGCCATACTAAAAATTATAACGTACATACCGTTTCGCTGCCATAGAATATCTTGTACTTGCCGTCACAGACGTTGGTACAGTTCAGAGCAGACGACAAGTCTGGAGTTGTGTGTTTTAATCCATATAAGGTCGGTATTCTGTTTCTAGCAAGTTCAAGGAATCTTGGTATTTTTACTGTAAATAGATATGACATGTACTCAGTATACAGTTAATTGTTTCTTATGCTCTTACACCAGGAGAGCTTTCAAATGTAAAATACACTATATCGGCCTTGACCTTACAACGGACGGAATGTTTAAACGCTCGTCAAGAAGCGATTGGAGTTTTGTTGTTCGCCATTTTGAAATTGAAGTTAAACGCTTGTCAATTTTATATTTTCAAAGGAAGTTAAGTGGAAACGTTTAAACGCTTATCAATTTGCAATGGCAACCAGAGTAAAAGATGAAACACGTAAACGTTCTTCAAGTTGCGATGGAAGTTGGAATGGAAACTGAAACATGTAAACGTTCATCAAAGTGGTATGGACTGTGCAATGGAAACGGAAACGTTTGAACGTTCGTCAAGTTGCTAATGACTGTGCAATGGAAACTGAAACGTGTAAACGTTCGTTAAGTTGCTAATGACTGTGCAATGGAAACTGAAACGTGTAAACGTTCGTCAAGTTGCTAATGACTGTGCAATGGAAACTGAAACGTGTAAACGTTTGTCAAGTTGCAATGGAAGTTGAACTCGATGTTAAAACGTTCAAATCAAGTAGCATGCACACATAGATATATGTGATTGAATCATAATTGTAAAAAGAAACCTTAACTACAGCTGAACCAGTGTTATTTGTTATGACAGCTGGTTGAGCAACAACCTGAATTCAACAGTCAGTTGTTTTTATTTCGGCACGCCTGTATTACTTTGCTAACTGCATTAGTAGTTTAGATTAACCCTTTGGCTGACTGCTAAACAGAAGCTGGTCAAAACTTTTTAAAAAACGCACCCAAGCCTATTAAAACTTCTGTCAACAGGAAGTAAAATTAAAATATTGTAAAAAATAACGGAAAGAAGAATGCTAGATCTTAGTAGTATTACTGACGATAATATGACGTGACAGTCTTGCAACGCATGTAACATGGCAACACAAACAATGAAGTTTATAGTAAAAGTACTCACGGTACACCCCTGTTGTCAAATTGTACTCGTAAAAGAGAAACGGCGTATTTGGTGCTGCTGCTGCTAGTTGCTCTATATAGTCTAGCAGTAACTCTGAAATATCATAAACAATCCTGACTGAAACAAACAATGGCATTTACAATACCATTTTTGACGCCATAAAGGTATATAACAAAACAAGAGCTGTCCCTCGTAAGTGACGAATGCCTCCAAAAGACACGTCGTCTTGATGTGCTGAACATCTGTGCCAAATTATTTTAAATTCCTTCAATGCATGAAAAAGTTACAGTCCGGACACGAATGTATGCATATATACAGGATTCCATTACCTGTAAACTCAAGTGTGACCTTGACCTTTGAGGTGGGGACATGGATCTTGCACGCGACACGTCGTCTTGATATGCTGAACATTTGTGCCATGTTATTTCAAAATCCTTCAATGCATGACAAAGTTACAGTCCGGACACGAATGTGTGCATATAGACAGGATTCAGTTACCTTTAAACCCTAAGTGTGACCTTGACCTTGAAGGTAGGAACTAGGGCCTTGCACGAGACACGTCGTCTTGACCTACTGAAAATTTGTGCCAAGTTATTTCAAAATCCTTCAATGCATGACAAAGTTACAGTCCGGACACGAATGTGTGCATATATACAGGATTCCATTACCTGTAAACTCAAGTGTGACCTTGACCTTTGAGGTGGGGACATGGGTCTTGCACGCGACACGTCGTCTTTATATGCTGAACATTTGTGCCATGTTATTTCAAAATCCTTCAATGCATGACAAAGTTACAGTCCGGACACGAATGTGTGCATATATACAGGAATCCATTACCTTTTAACCCCAAGTGTGACCTTGACCTTGAAGGTAGGGACGTGGGTCTTGTACACGACACGTCGTCTTGATCTACTGAACAGTTGTACCAAGTTATTTCAAAATCCTTCAATGCATGACAAAGTTAAAGCCCGGACACGAAAAAATGCAAGGGCAGACGGACGGACACACGGACGGACGGACGGACGGTGCGATTTTAATATGCTTACCTTTCGGGGGCAAACAAATGTGGAGGAATAAGTTAAACATAGACTTTTAACCTGCTTAAAGTTTGTCTGAGAGATAATGTCTGTGATGTCACAGTCTTACTAAATCGGGCAAACAAGTTATATTTCAAGAGTCAGTATGAAAAATAAAATTTTCTTTTTTTAATAAAAATAGGAGCATCTGATTGAATTGGAAAGTAGGGAAAACTGCAAAAAAGTGCTACAATTCTCTGAAATATATTAGGAAGGAAAACAAAATACCGTGTGCGGTGACGTGGTGGAGTAGTACGTGAACCTCCTAACCCAAAGGTCGCGTGTTCGAACCCCGCCTATGAAATTTCACATCGGGAGTCATGTTGCGGGAACCTCAGCTTGTACCCGGTTAAATATGTAAGAACAGTTTGGGTTTGATAACTTACCCTCAGTCGCCGGTTTGTGGTAGGTAGGGGGTAGAGCTGCTATTGCATCAACTCCAATGTCCTCAGCGTGTTTTGCCTATTTAAAACAGTCACTTCCAGCATAAAACAACTACATGACAACAATTCATTGTTTAAGAAATAATAAATGTGTCCCTTTATTTTATCGTTTAATAAAATACAGTCAGGAATGCGGATGCGTAGTAATTAAATCACGAGTGCATAGCACGAGTGATGTAATTTTTCGCATCCGAACGACTGACTGTATTTAATTACATGATAAAATACAATAAGGCATTTATTATTTCGATTCTAACACGAAATTGTCTTTGAAAAATACCCCGAAATATGTTCAACGCGTAGCAACATTCCATTGTAACTTACAAACACGGAATGCGATTGGACGCGTGCGTCATTTGCCGCACTTGTTGCCCGTGAAAAACGTGATCTGTATTTTATCGTAAAATAATGTATAGCCTCTTTTCCTCTATATCTATACTTATACGAAAAGTTGCGGATCGTGTTAGAATTCAAAATAACGTTACTAAATCATACATAGAGGTGTAATTATGTATTCAAAGTTATCAAGTAAATAATTACTCTTCGTAAAATTAACAGAAGTAGATCAATTTCCGCCATATGATCGCAACAAGGAGATTGGCTCCCTGTGAAGTATATTTCTTACCAGTTCCTGGCTTTCTTTCAGGTTCCCAGTTCCAACGTGAAGGATAATGAACAATCTGCAAAGTAAATTATTTCAAATGACTAGTTTGATCAATATGGCAATTATTCAATCATTAGTGGATTTCTTTGAAATTCGTTACGGTGGCGTAGTTGTGCGTAGGCCCTAATGTTTGCTTCCAAATTACTATTTATAGCTACAATGGTTTATGTAAAATCGAATGATAATTAAAAAATAATAAATGTGTCCCTGTATTTTATCGTTTAATAAAATACAGTCAGGAATACGGATGCGCAGTAATTTTTCCCATCCGAACGACTGGCTGTATTTTATTCAACGATAAAATACAGAGATACATTTATCATTTCGATTCTAACACGAAATTGTCTTTGAAAATACAACGAATTATGTTTGACACGTAGCAACATTCCAAAGTAACTTACAAGCCCGAAATGCGATTGGACGCGTGGGACTTTACCCACGTTTTGCCCGTGGAAACGTGATCTGTTTATATCTAAAATAATGTTGCTTCTTTCCCTATATATCTATTACAAAGTTGCTGTAGAATAACAAATAATGTATGATTAAATTTATGCTAGTCCTAACTTATAGCGAAGCATGTCAGAGCCTATGCTATCTTATATATAAATGTTTGATGTTAGAGGAATTGCTGAACTCAAAACATTTAAATACAAATACAATAACTATCTATAAGGTAAAACTTAACAACTGCAGAGTATGTTTTGTTCTAAATTATAAATTTACTTCTACAAATATATTTCCGCACTAACTTTTGGACTAAATATTTGAGTGCCTGTCGTTTCAAAAGAAAAGTTCAACAATGAAACACTATTTGTCTAACTTTTGTCATATCTAACTTTGCCAAACAAATAGACGATTTGAAAAAATATGATTGTTCAATTGAAATGTGTAACTAGCAAATCATATTTTGTTTCATATTTCTTTATCGACGGTATGTTGTTGTTGTTGCATTTTAATTCTTCTTTTACATTGTTGAAGGCCATATGAAAATAAGATGAAAAAAACGAGAGATGAGGAAGACTGGATCAGAGCCACTCAATTCAGCAGGATTTACACACTAGGAGTTATGATTTGCTATATTTTTTATAAAACCTGTCAGCGACTTCTTTCCATTTTTCTGCAGTCTTCATTCTCTCCGTGCACGACAAGCTCAGCCCTTCCGCCAGTGTTCCATTTACTGTAACAGATAAAGTGAATCTAACATGTTCCTGAGTTGTGGATAAGGAAATCCCACCCTCGGGTTGAGATACGTCCAAAAACGAGGCTTTGCCGAGTTTTTTGGACGTATCTCAACCCGAGGGTGGGATTCCCTTTCTCACCTATGAGATACATATTTCCGCGCATTTACCCATGTGAGATAAACTTATCTCATATCGCTTATCTCAGATCGCTGCCGGACTATTTTTACGTTAATTGTATGCAGACATAAAAATCGAAAAATGTCTGTAAAATTGTTATTTTTGAAATGAACATAGGGTTGTTTGTATTCATTTTCTTAGATCATTTTCTATCCATCTATAGCAGTTTTGAAGTAAAATTCGAGAAAAAGTTGATTTTCATCACTATCCTGTTTTTGCGCTTATTCCTTCTCACTTGTGTGAAAATGCGATTTAAACGGTGAGAAAATAAATCTACCATGTCCATTGAGTTGTGGATAAGGAAATCCTACCCTCGGGTTGAGAAACGTCCAAAAAAACTCGGCAGAGCCTCGTTTTTGGACGTATCTCAACCCTCCGGTGGGATTTCTTTATCCACACCTCATGAACATGTTAGATTCACTTTATCCACAACTCAATGGACATGGTAGATTTATTTTCTCACCGTTTAAATCGCATTTTCACACAAGTAATAAGGAATAAGTGCAAATACAGGATGTGGATGAAAAAATGAAAATCAAATTTTTCTCGAACTTTACTTCAAAACTGCTATAGATTGATAGAAAATGATCTAACTAAGAAAATGAATACCAACAACCCTATGTTTATTTCAAAAATAACAATTTTCCAGTCATTTTCGATTTTATGTCTCTACAATTAACGTAAAAATAGTCCGGCAGCGATGTGAGATAGCGATGTGAAATAAGTTTATCTCACATGGGTAAATGCGCAGAAATATGTATCTCAAGGTGAAAAATCAACTTAAAATGCTCTTTCTCTAATAAAACGTTTAGTGATTATTTGACTCATGCATGTACAGAAGTAACAGGAGAGAGACTTTTCAGATGAAATCTCTGATGGGTCTAATTCTGCCATATGACTAGAGAGGAAAAAGTAAATACAAAAGTCTTTTGCAAACTGTGACATGATGAAAAGAGAAAAATGAAATTACAGAGATTCATAAAAAAGATACAAATGCTTCATACCAAACATTCCGTTAAAATGGGATTTCTGAAAATACTGTACACATCGTTGGAAATTTGTGTAATCCACTTCCCTGAAATAGGAACAAAAATAAGTAATCTTTCCTCGATGCAAAGTAGTTCATTGAGACCTAAAAGAAATCAAAGACCTAAAACACAATGGCGCTGGTAAAATTGTGTTTTGGATCTCTAAAGAGATAAATTCTGAAATTTCGATAAAAAATCTAGAATCGACCATAATCAGAAAAGAAATTACCAAAACCGAACAAAATTACTACGCCGTCGGGTGCCAGATCTCGCGGCGAGAGACGTTTCCAGTCTAAGTGTAGGGAATTTCAAACCAATTATATTATGTCATTACCGGAAAAATCACAAAGGTGATGCAATTTGCGGAAATATAATTTTCTGACATTATGGTGCAAAAATGAAAAGCGTTCAGAGGGTTCTTACAAAATTTACTACGAAAACAAAAGGTGAACATGAAAAACATTACCCTTTACTGTCAAATGGTGTTAATGGGGCTACAACCATCCCCTGAACCTGGCTCAGTGTCGACTGAAATGAACGTGAAAAGTGTGCTGTAATGTGACTCTGCGATACTGCTTCAAATGTTCTGTACAAATCAAATAGAACGAAAGAAAATATATCTTCTTTATTTAATGGCAAGCGTTAGATTAATGTGAGTGTGGCACAAATAAGGAAACCAAATTAGGCAATACCTTAATGCCTTTACTTGTATATTAAAACAAACAAGTTGCACTATTTCAGCATTCGGGATTGCACACCAAACCCTTCTTTATCAGTCCTCACACGACAGAGACCCATCTTCATCAATGTTTCCACTGAAGCCTTAACACACTACCTACCTGTGATTCTAACGATTGCCGAGATGAGAAATGACAAAATAAGTTTTCTCTGGTAAATTTTTATAATATCTAAAAATGAACTATAATGTTTAAAAATGTTTCCTAGCTCAATCTCAGCAGGGCTTTGCAAATCTCTGGGTAGTGCAAAACTCTGTAACATCGAACTATCGTGAAGTAGATGTCTTGACTAGATGATCTAATAAAAAGGAAAATTACACATGTAATTTTAGTAAACAATCATAGAATATATGGCTCACCTTCCGGCATTTTTGAAAGCATCTAGTAGACCTGACACATAGCACCCTAGTCGCGTTGCCAAACATGCTGCCCTTTCTCTAGTTTAGACCCCCTTCAGTGTGTGTACCTGTAACTAACTATAAATGAAACATACTTAAAATCTACGTGTCCGGCAATTGTATTCAATCATGTGTATTCTGAAGCTATTGATAAATTATGTTTATTCTTACGCGTAGTATTACTCAAAATTGTTTTGAAACATCGGTTTAAACTTAAGTTACGTTACGTGTGTTGTTAATTTCCACCAAAAACAGCGATTCAACGCTACCCCCGCTACATCCACGAGTAACGGTTGGATACGGTGGTTATATTTTAATACAATAGCAGTATATTACATCTGACCTTGATATTTTTATTAGAGGTCTATCCAATGTTTCTTTGTTTTAGAGAATGTAACTCATATACTGCACTAGCTTCTATGTGATCTCTTGTTATTTATTATTACTTGTCCAAATGTTTGGTTATGTTGAGTCTGAGATAGAAGACTCAAATATTTTGTATTCAAATGCGGTTTACATTTTTGTCAGCTACCTTTTACATGTATAAACCACTAGATTATTACACAGTGTACATGTACACGCGGGAGAACGAAATGTTAATCAGTACGGTAAACCTACATGCATAAATCAACACAATATGCAGATAATCAGTGTTACTAGTATTGTATTTTACACGCTTAACTCTACATAAAACATACTTTACATTACAGAAATCTGAATATTGCCGTTTTATTTTACTTTATTCTGCATTTCAGTAGATCTACAATATCTTTAAGAATAGCAATTCTTCAGAAAATGTTTTAGTTAACAAATCTTTTTAATTTGTCCCATTCTGTTTTCGTGCATTATTTCATATAACGATCGTGCATTCATTGATCGGTAACATTTAGAACAAGTTTAATTTTACAGTGCAGATATCATGGAAAACAGTTAACTTACTCAGAGTTGCTGTAAACACCCGGCAGCTGACCTATAGATCCACCGTGTACAACCGTCTCAATGAGAAATCGATTTTCACGTGTTTGTGGTAACATGTGTCTTTATGGGGAAAAAAAAGAAAAGATTGCTGTAGCTTTGAAAACCTTTGACAAAAGAGATAGCAAAATCCAGTATAAAGTTTTTATTCTTAAATCTCGGTTAATTGAAAAACGATTGATTATTAATACTCCCACTTACATATACCCCGGTTCTACAAACGGGAGAGACGCAAGTTCTTTATCCACAAATTGTATATTTAAGAACGGAAAGTATTACGGTCATTCATTTATTTCTGGATACGTTTTGTACAGTTCATGAATATTGTTTCTATTTTGCACTATTTATCCAAAGAGTTGATCGGAACAGACATAACTTTATTTAGTTATCGGTTCATTTCTTCTGTGAGAATCAGCGCTTCTTCCTTTACATCATTTTATTTTAGGAGTTACGTCGTTATCGCAGAGAACATCGGGCGGCTTCTTTGTTTAGCTGGCGCAGTCATGTTTTTTTCCTCTTCACCTCGATCTGTTTAAGTCAAGGGACAGAACTGTTCTGTCAGAAGCATCAATAAGACGGTTATCCAAAAATTGTGAATTATAATTGTTCGTTTTGGTATGTCAACTGCTAATTAAAAACTGTTTGTGGTTCTAAACAGAATAGTAAAAAAGAAAAAGAAATTGAAAACAAAAATAGACGAATGAGAGATAATTCTCCATATGTCGAGTATGAATAAGACAAACATCTTCAAATTCAGCAGTTGTTTGAATGTGTTAATAATAAGGAAGAGGAACACATTGTTCTTCGATGAAAAGTTGTATGCATAAAACAGATAAATTAAATGAAACGAATACATGTAGTCTACTTATACTAGCATTATACGTCATTTCTTAAATTAAACCTGAATTTCTTGATTGTGTCAACATGTTAAAATGGCTCTGACTTTGACTCATGAAGATTATAAAAAGCCCCGCCGTTGACATACCGTTACTCAGCTAGTTCTGTCCGCGCAAGCAAGATACACAACCAGATAAAACTAGCCGTTCAAGCTAGTATATTGACAACTACTTTAATTCCGAGTAGAATAACTGGATAATAGAAGCAACTACTAACTCACAATAGAATATGAAAGACTAATACGTGCCTTAACAAAATACATCTACTATATGAAAAATAAAGAACATCTTTTGCTTACTTGGTGTGTAGGAGAAATCATGTTCTCCGGCTTTCTTGCGTCTGAAATTCAGTAATAAGACAGGGTTCCTTCAAAGATTCAAAGTTTATTTTTGGAGGACATTTGACATATTAATATATAATATATTATAGGTTATACAGATTCTTGACGGTGTATACGGACTCGTATAGCCTGTTCGTGCCGATATTAGCCCGAGCCGTTAGGCGAGGGTTTTTATCGGCCGAACGGCTATACGAGTCCGTATACACCGTCAAGAATCTGTATAACGAATTTATAATACCGCAGATTTGTTTGAAGACAAGATAACTACCTGAATTGTCAACAAATTGCCGAATATTGCTGTTATATTTATAAATGACAAAAAGCCGATACCTATGGGAGCCCCCAATTCCTTTTACCTTCGTATGATTCCGTACGGCGCTCGTAATCAGCCGATCTTATTTTTTCTCAGTAATTCAATGAAAGAAAAATAATCCTGTGGCTTACGGTGTTTTCGACCAAGAAAAGTATAGCATGGTTTTGTATTATTTGCAGTCCATAATATATTAATTTCCGTTTAAGCGTCCCTTTCGAATATATTTACGTCATCAGTTCAAGTCTCGTCACCGAGACAGTAATTGTTTTGGCAAACATTTTTTTGGCCGGTGAACTGGATAAACACAGATTTCTCCTTTTTAACAGTTTATTACTTCTGAATTTATTCTATCTATTGATTTCACATTAAATAAGATAAAAAAGCGTTTTAATTGTATAGGATTCACATTATTTCAAGACACGTGAAATAGGACTACGGTTAGTGATGCATCTAACAGGATAGAAAAGGACATTTGTTTTCAGATTTTCGTCTGATCTGGCGCGTTTTATTTCGTCATTCCAGAGGTTGAATTTGTACATGAATGTCCTGTCAGCAGCAGTTAGTTGCAGAAGGATCATTAATTGAAGAGTACTTATTAGTGTCAATGACAGTGTTTTCATTTTCAAAAACAATATTCCACTGCCACTGGGATTCATGTTTATGGTGAACTTGATTGATGAAATGAGATTTCATGTCCGTAACCCATTTTGACTCGGGAGAAACGAAGGTAAAGATAGCATCAATGTAAGTTTTAATGTCTATGAATTTGATTTATTTTTCCAAACGAAATATGCAGTGCTTACAAACGTCGCTGAAAAAATTGAATCGGTGGAACGGCGGCCTTTTGTTTTGAATGTAAACATGTTTACAGAGTTTCTCTAGCCAATCAGAAAAGGCAAAACCGATGAGGCTCCAAATGGGAGACGGTATGTACGGGATTGCTCACAATCAAATATCAAATTTATCTGCGGTAATATAAATACATATATATACTTACAAGCTGCAGAATCGTTGATATATATGCGATATAAATGTGTCTTATTTTACATCGAAGGCAACGTAGTGACGCAGTTAATGCAACTGATTTAAAGAAACTCAGATTTCTCCTATGTAACAGTATGTAATTTCTGAATACATTCTATCTATAGATTTCATCTTTTTTATTAAATGAAATAAAATAAACGTTTTAATATGTAAAGGTATATTCCCGAGCGCCTGGTTTTCATCTCAAATATTTTGACAAAATTGATTCAAATTGTGTCAAATTGATGTTATAAGAAATAGTCTGAAATTGAACGGAGAAGAAATTCCGTGTTTCCATCGTGACGAAACGGTTGCGTTTACTAGCAGACGTATACAAGTAAAAGAAAATGTAGTCATACCACAATGCTGACACGATACCTGAAACCAAATGTCAAATTTTCAGAGAAAACTGGCCTGTCAATAGCCAAAGTTTTAGTTGATGCGACTAAAGGTGATATTCCTATAAGAGTAGCAAATTTAGATAAGAAACCGCATACGGTGTATAAAACATTAATGTTGCTTACTTTGAACCTGTCAGTCCACCAGAGATCGTTACTATGGAGTCAGGAGGTTGATTATTTTACTAAATGGTTGGTAGCTGTTCCTACTAGAAATCGAGAAGCTACAACTGTGGCAAAAATTCGTTGAGAAGTTTGTTTCAGTATTTTGAGTACCGAAACAATTACATTCAGACCAAGGTTCAAATTTCGAGTCCCAAGTTTTTAAAGAAATGTGTAAAATCTTTGGATCGGAAAAGACTAGAATAAGGGCATTTATGCCACAATCTAATGGACTGGCCGAATCTGCAAATACCAAAAAGACTGGGATACCTATTTATCCATTCTCACCATGGCTTACAATTCCTCCGTTCAAGAAAGTACGGGTTTCTCTCCTAGTTTGTTGATGTTTTGGCGGGAAATGGAATTACCAATTGACTTAGCAATAGGGAGTCCTGGTGTCAGCAACATAAACGTAACCTTGCGGAGATACTAGAATAAGTCCACGATGTAGCACGAAAACATCTTTCAATCGCGAGCGAGTCTCAAAAACGGCAATATGATCATAGATTAAGCGAAAACATGTACGCGGTTGGGGACATGGTTTGGTAATATGACCCAAAAATAAAACCAGGGTTAAGCGCTAAACTGCCCAGACGGTGGAATGGACCGTACGTAGTATTAAAGAGAATAAATGATGTTGTTTATCAAGTACAGCAAAACTAACATTACAAACCAAAAGTAGTTCACCATGACAGACTTAAAAGTTACAAAAGCCACCCAGGATTCACTGTTTGGAACAATAGCATAGCATTAAGAGTCCTTTTATTCTGAGTAAAACCAAATATATACATGTATAAATCTGTCTTTATCTTGTATTCGACGTAACATTTTCATTATTTTAATGAGTTCTTTTTTGTTCCTTCAGTGGTTGTGTGTGATATGCCAGAATGTTGTGTTCCATAAATACCATATTGTCTGTCGACATGTGCAAGAGAAACATAGTCACTTCATGTATCAGTGCCGTCGGTGCAGACGCTTATACACAAGAGATCCTACAAACAACAAGGTTATGTTAATGAAAAAACCGAAGACTTTGAAGTGATGGACCCAGAGGGGATAAGAGAGAAAGCAGTTGACAAGTTGTATTCTTGGAAGGACAGTCTACCGAGAGTTTTATCAAGTGTTGAACCAGGGTATTTGAGAAGCATACGCCTGCTGCAGAAAAAATATACACCATATCCTGTTAATATGAAATATGACAGTGAAAAAGAAAGCGATAAAGAGTTTAGTAAGGTTATTGCCAACCCTGTAACATCTATTAAAACACCGGACAGAAAAGTTAAGAAAATTCGTACAGTGATAGTGAAAGGTACTGAAAATGGATTTAAGAACAATTTGCAGGTAGAGAGTAGTCAGAAGGTTAATTCGATGGATGATGGCAGCACTAAAAATGAGTTAAAGGAATCAAAAAGTTAACAAGTCGAACAAGCAAAAGATGATCAAAAACATGAAAAGAAGACCAGTGAATTCAGCAAAGAAAATGGAGTGACTATAGAATTAAACAGTTGTAAAAGAGAAATACATGATGGAAGTGACAGAAGCAAAAGTGTTGAAGCAGGAGTTGAATAAGGTGATAAAAAAGAAAGCAAATAGTGAAAATAAGAAAGACACTAAAAGCAGTAAAGACTGCCAACCAGAGACTTAAGTCACGGACGAAAAAGAAAAAAGGAAGAATCTAAAAGAAAAACATAAAGTTAAGAAGCCCACTATTGCCCAGGACATAAAGTTGAAAGAAGCAATAGTTATTGATGAGGAATATCTGTGCAAACCAGAGGAAGGAAATGCTTTACAGAGAAAACTTGAGGACAAACCAAAGGTAGCAATAGATGAGAAGGGTGACAAAATAACGGAGAATCACACACCTAATATTTCAGATGATAGGAAGCCAAGAAACAAAAATGAGAAGTCCAATGATAATGTAAATGCAGAGAAATGTGTGTCAAATCATACGGAAGATGCGTGCGCGAGCACTGGAGACGACCAAAAGGCCCTGTTAATTCCTGAATGGAGAAGTCCCAAAAAGGTTACACTAAATATAGGTGGTCAACGGTTTGAAACGTCTTGAATGACATTACAGCGCGATCCGATTTCGCTACGTTCCATTGTTGTACAACCAGATGGGATGATACCAAAATATACAGTAATCAATATTTTGTCGATAGGGACCCTGCACATTTTCTTTTTGTTTTAAGTTTCTTGAGAAATGGATCTTGTGACTTCAGGACATTACCACATTATGTCAGATATTTATACGAACTGTACTATGAGGCTTGTTACTACCGTCTACCTGGATTAGTTGATGCGGTTATTGCAAAATTGAACATTGCAGTGTAGTAAGAGCCAATGTAATGCCACTAACAGCCCATAAACTTGGACTGTAGGAACATTATTTTAAGTGATTATATTTACTGTTGCTATTATCGACCCTCATCTGCTATTATCGACCCCTACAGCCTTTTTAAAATAAAGACCATGGTAAGTGTATAACATGACTTGAAAGGGTTATATTCTTATTAAACTTCATTTTACATTATTTTACATAATTATTAGAGAAACAATCTTGAGCAATACTGCATGATAAGAATATGTCAGATGATTATAAAAGAAGACAATGCCACTATCAGGAATATGGAGTAGATGACAATGAAATTGACATTTGACGGAAATAGTTTATGCTATGGGTAGGGATCCAGAAAGACCCACTTTCAGAAATGGGCCAGTCCTAAAAGGTCCAGTCCAAAATGGCCAATTTATCAAAGGTACCAGTGAAAGGCCAACATAAACAGTTCCAGGAAGACCCATTGTTGTACTACCCTTTATTGTTGGGTTTTGGGTAAATACCTTCATCATAAATAGGACCGCATCAAAGTAACCAAGTAGCATTGGTAATTACTTAATGAATACATTTGATAAATGCCTTTATAATAATTGGGTTAACTGACATCAAGGTAACCAATTAGCTCTTTTGTATTACTAAAACGGACAAAATGACCTTTAAACTTTAGTACGATGCAACAAAGCGTTATGTGGATAAGGTAATAGAAGCAGTTACAATGCTGTAGCACTGATATATATGACGTCAGTGTAGCGCATGCGTGTTTCTATTTTATTTGTTCGATGCAATGAAGGCCAGTAGTTAGTCGCTACAATGTTATAGCACGTATGGAGTATGACGTCAGTTTCGCGCTTTTGTTATTATTTTGCTGCGGAACAGTCGCCATATTGGAACCGGAGTTCCACTAGAATTCGTTCTATCGATCTTCTTAGGTGAGTTGTTGTATTTTTATGAATGGCCGAAGAAATTATATTATTGATATATTGATAGCAAATACAAATACAAATACAAAGTTTATTTTCTGTCGGCATGTTACAATAACATATATTAACATAAGCTATGTATAGCTTTTGACCGACTTAAAAGCGTTGTGGCTACAGAGTATAGCCTGTTTATATTAACGATTTTTGGGCTTTATAATAGCGACCACGGTGATGACCTACATTAGCAATGCAAAATCAATTAGAGTTGCGTCCCTTGAATGAATCTAATGAATATGCCGATTTATTTCGCTTTAGAAATGATTAAAAACGGAATTGCCGGAAAATAGTCTAATTTAAATATTTAATTAAGACCTTTATACCTCGGGAAAAACCCGCAAATTATCCGAAAGCCGTAATTTATCAGTACAAAAACAAGTGTCAAAAGTTTGACAACTGTTGATTTTCCGTTAATCGGTCGATTTCGCTTGGTTTATAGGTTGTTATTTGAAAGATTTGATTATAATTGAATGTTTTCACTCATAATTATAAACAATGGAGGAATTCAGTCCGAACCAAACATGTTGACATGTACAAAATTTTAATCAAAGCGCTGATGCACTGAAAATGTTCGGTCTGAAACATAGATTATCGTAAGGATTGGAACTTATGAGAGGAATGTTGCACACATGTTTTGCAATATGTCTGACAGTTTTAAGTGGAACATATGACCACTTGATGTAACAGCATATTGAACAATGTTACGGACCGTGAGACTCCTCCTCGGTCAAGTGGTTAGAGAAGCTGAAACTTCTCAATTATTGAGAGTCTTTGGATCGAGCCCCGCTACTGACCACGTCTCTTTATGGGAGAAAGTTTTCATTTTAGGTAATGAATAAAGAACAAAGTCTGAATATTTAATGAATAGTATACGTTGTACTGAGCACTTGAGCATGGCTCACAACGTCATTGTTCACTATTGTAAACACCAACACAACACATTTCTTTAATATCATTAATGATTGATTGCATTAATGGTATAATACATAAAATACGCGAAATAATTAAACAACACATGTAACATATACCATAAAACACAACATTAAACAGAAACTGCTTACACATTGATGGGCGACCAGTATCGATCCAGACCAGCCTGCTGGCTTGGTCGTAAAGTCCATTATGTTGGTTTTCCCATGACGTGGCTCAAAATTTATTAGTTCATTACACTGAACCATGCAAAACACACGATTGGTAGTTATTTCAAAATGAATGAATCACTGTATATTATTGTAAATAATCATAGTAATCAATCAATAATTTCATTCAACGATAGTTAGGAAACCTGCCTATTCAAACACTGTTGAAAAGGTGGTTTAAGACGAAACTATTTTGCTGCTAGCTTACTAACAAAATCTTCGGTGCATTTTAACAGTCTATTTCGCATGCTCAACTATATTAACAAATGCACACCACGGTGCTTCCCTGAATATGGCAGTTAAAGGGTATATTTGGCAATTATCGCTAATAGCGACAGAAACTTAAAAACTGGCTCCTTTTTACATAAATTCTATAGTAAAATAACAATCATCTTTAAACTCCCAACTGCGTAGTATCTTCGTGACTTCGCTTCTTTCGATTTTGGAGTGAAACATACCGTGTCCGCGTAGTGAACCAGAACGACAGTTCGTCTGTTATCAGAACCTACATTTTCATTATGGCGTTTATAAATGCAATATAGGTAAAGTATTGCCAGTATAAATGGTAAATGAGGTGTGTCACTTTCAGCGCGTTTTGATCGGCTGCTTATTAAAGTAGTGCATGTCTAAATTGCGTAGTAAGAAATAGATCACTTAAGTGCCATAATGCTGTATCTGTCGAACGTTTAAGAAGTGCTTACAACCTATGCACAATAACTTAGAAAAATTGACTAAATTCTTTTTTATGATAAAATGTCGCATATTTTTCTTATCTTTGAAACAATATGAATCTTTGCAATCATACCAACACCAAAACTGTTGATTACCGATGTTACTTTCTATAAATATGAGATGTGATCAATCTGAAGGATTATTTAGAACTGAAAGGTAATTCGGTTTTAAAAGTAGAAACTGCTCTTCTCAGAAACAGGATACAATAAATGTTAGGCTTTGAAAGTCCTCACATTTAAAAAAGAAGATGCTCAATATTGACAGTAAAATGCATCTGGTTGGTCTTGCTATCTTAACAGTAGAAAACACTGTTTGTACTGTGTAACTCCAAAATCCGTTAATAATTTCTATTCTCGTAAAATTATACGTGAAGATGACGTCATTGTTGAATCATCAAATATGCTTGAAAGAACAATCTTTGATCAATTTTGATATTCTTTTGTAAGTTAAAATTGTCAAGGTATTAATGAAATTGATATATCATCTTTCGTGTCTCTTAAATTCTTGACTTCTAACAGTGTCTTTGACAGTATCGTTTCCATTAAAGGAAATAAATGAAATCAGTTTCTCCCTATAGGAGAGTTGAAACTTAAATTTGTATCTGAGGTTACATTTTGTCTGGTACGTGGTGTAGTATTTATTGAGTAATTGACTAGATATTTTTATTTCAAAAACTATCAAGAGAAATTTTAGCGATTTAGGGAAGAAAATGAATTCAAAAGAGATAAATATCTTTACAAAATGTCAAAAAATGATTTACACTAACCTAGGCATATGTTAAATAATGAAATTATCATGTTAAGATAATAGACAAACTGATTTCGTATTCCATCAATATTTTTATACAGAGTCAGACTAGAACCCCCATGAAACAATGTTCGATACGATAGCAACTTAAATTCATGTGACTACATAGACCCCCTTTGACTCTTTTATTCAGACAGAAAAAAAGCTAAAAATTGTTGGCAGGACATATTCACAATATTACTTTTGTTGAATATAAATGCGATAGTTAAAGTGATTCTATTCCAAGTAAAATTTTTAAATCGAGCTTAATTTGTAAGGCTTATTTTCATTTCTGTTGGATCCATTTAGAACTAATTTCTTACTAGTTCTTCACCTTTAACTTTCATTTGTTTAACGTATAAATAAGATATATTTTCAGCATTTCTGGTTATTCTTGTCAAGACAGATCCACACTCGTCGTCTGCTTTAAAGACATGCATAAGCAGCCAATGTTCGCAAGATATAATAATTTAGTTACTGTTCGTATTATATCGCCATCATGCAATCATAAAAGGTAGGACAGAGAAGGTCTACTTATGTGAACCCGTTTCGATTTTATGTGACAAACCTGGACTCATTAAAATAAATGGCAAAATTGAGGTCTTATTATCTGTCAGTTATTATGGCAGTATTTAAAACTTTAAAAACCAATCAAATGAAATAATCTAGAAACATGGTAAACTGTGCATTAATGTTTACAAAAAAAATCAACGGCTGTTCGAGAAATAAGCATAGTACTCGACTTTAGATTATGCCATGTTTTTGTGTAAATATGCCAATGTTGTTTACATTTGACGCTATTTTCGTTCAAACTGAACTAAATCTTGAATAACATACAATTCCATATACCGATGTTCCAACATCGAATAATGCCTAATGTATTTACCACAATTAGTCCATATAGCGTCCTTCTTTAATAAATCGCTCCTCCCATTAATTAACAACTCTGCCGGAGACAAAGTTTTACTGATCTATCAAGACAACTTTTTAACCGCGATTTATCAATAATTGACTGGAACTTCCTGCTTAATAGACTAAAATCATTTATGGTTAAGATAGAAGATGTTTAATTCAAAGGCAGAAATTCTAGTGATTTATGTTTCCGATTGTCCTAATTTTGACATTATTCATGGAGGGCTACTAGTAAATTTAAAGAAGAAAACCATCGTCCTTTTTACGTTTGAAATCTTTCTTATTTAAAATATTTGACGTAGTTATTGCACAGAAGATCTTTTTTAGTGGGCTTGCTATGTACTTAGTTAACATAGCTATTCGATTCGACATAAACCTACTAGACACAATGTCTTTTTGGCCTTCAATACTTTGGAGTTTGTATATCTTGAGTTAGATTGCCCGTAAACAACAAAACATCAATCAATTAAAACCAATAAGACACAACTGTTCTGTAGAATTCTGTAAGACGGTTATACAAAAATGTGTCATTATAATTGCTAGTTTTGGTATGTCAACTGCTAATTAAAAATTGTCTGTGCAGTTCTAAAATGAACGCTTTCTCCGTAAAAACAGAACAAGAATTTTGAAAACAAAAAACTTAGACGATGCCTATTGTAACATGATTATAGATAATCTTTCATATGTCGAATGAATCAAAAAAAAAAAATAATATCAAACAGGGAATGCCACGTACCAAAAACGCAGCCTCCCCAAAACGAGCCCCACAGCACCCAGAAGTGCACACCACCACACACACACACACACCCACACTCATGTACACACACACACATACACTACCAACACACACTAGCATACAAAGCAAACACACGAGGACAAAACGAACAATTAAAGGAACACAGTGGGGCACCGCCTTGGAACGGTCAGTGGCAAAAACACCACTGGGGAGCTTAAACCGGTTTATGGTGCGCACCCAACCTCACTCTTACCCCCCACCATGTTCCAAAGTCACAGGACAGTGTAAATAAAAGTAATCCCTGCTAGGTGAATCTCTAACACACGCAATGGAAACAAAAGGCATGGTATGTAAAACACAAAAATGCTCGTGTATAAATATATAAAAAGCAAACCTTGAGAACCAAAAAACGTATGTACTCAATGCCTTTGCAGAAGGCAGAGCACCAAGAGAAACACCCTTAAGGGCCCGACGAAACAGGCCAGAGGACAGAAATCAAAACAGTTTCGTCCCAGTGGGATTTAAAAACTGCCCATCACAGAGTCCTCCCCCTCTTCCGTCAGACACAATCAAAGAGGGAAGCATAGCGTCCAACTGTAAACGGGTTGAACACCAAACATGCGGTGTGTCTCAAAACAGTTGGGTTGTAACCTCTTTTAACAAAACGTTTTATAATTTTAGCAAATACAGTTGGAAAATTGCCATGACCCAAAATCTTACGAAGTTTGTAAACCACATCCCCATAAAAATCGGGTTTTGAAATACCTTCTCGCAGAAGAGTCTTTAGATTACTATTGAATTTCAAAACCAAATCAGAATTACGATAGTAAAATTTGAGCAAAATATTTACGCAATTTGTAATAACGGTAGCCCTGTTGAAGAAGTTTATTTGTAATATATTGATTACGTTCATTGAAATCCTCAACATGACTACACGCTCTGGCAAACCGAATTAACTGAGAAATGTATACCCCATAAGATGTAGCATGAGGTACATCCCCATCCAAATGGGGGAAATTTACAATACTGAAATTAAAATCATCCCTCTTGTCATAAATTTTGGTATGTATAATATTGTTATAAATAGAGAGATGTAAATCTAAAAATGAAGCACCAGTATCCAAATTGTTAGTTTTAATTAACTGGAGTTCCCGGGGATAAATAGTGTCCACCAATTGACCAAAAAACGGGTTATCCATATTAAGGATATCATCCAGATAGCGTGATGTATTATTAAAAGCAGTGATAATGTCTGCCTGCGTATCTGGAGAAAGACTCAACATGAAGTCTCTTTCATAACAATATAAAAAAAAATCTGCGACAAGGGGTGCACAATTTGTTCCCATGGGAATACCGATTACTTGTCTGAAACTGCATTCCCAAACCTTATATAAATGTTGTTCAATAAAAAGGAAAGGGCTTTACAAACTTCGTCACAGGTCCACATAGTATAATGTTTAACAATACAGCTAGTAAAAAAAGCTTTATCGAAATTGCAGGCGAGAAATGTAGCATTCTCCCTGGCAAAAGTCTTTTGAATTAGGGCAGTTAGCTTGTCATTTATCAAATTATGTGGTAAAGTGGTATACAGAGTAGAAAAATCGTATGTACTGACTGAAGTTACTTTGTAATTATTAACTTTAAACTTATCCATGATTTCGCCAGAATTTTTGATCGACCAAAATAAATGTTTACCAGAGTTTTCGTATACTTTATCACAATATCTTTTCACCTGGGTTTTTATAGCAGTTAGGCAAGATGTTAATAGTTTTGAAATATTTGTAGTGGTACAAGAGCTTGAATTAGCGATGAAACGAGCTTTATATGGTTGTTTATGTAATTTAGGAATCCAGTACATAGTAGGAAGTTTAATATGTTGATCATCTATACGAACTTTCAAATTAGAAATTTCACTGATGTGATCAGTGACCACATTTTGTTCAACGGAAGGACTCAATATATAAGTTTTAGTGCGATTTAGTTCGTTTTGTAAAACATTAATATAATGTAGGCGTCAAATGATGATAATATTGTTGGCCGCCTTGTCTGCTGGAACTAAGACATACTTAGAATGAAATTCTTGGATTTCCTTTTTCAGATGTCTTAAAGTAAACTTGGGTTTTGATGGAAGTAGGTGTTCATTTGTTTGGTAAAATTTTATACGAGAATCGACAATGTTAAAAATACTTCGTTTCCAAGACGTTAATGCATTTGGATCAGCATTCTCACGACGACACCATTTAACACAAAAAGTTTCGATGGATTCCGCAATATGACCACGACAAGCATGAAAATCAATAGTAGAAGGAATTCTGTATTTTGGTCCTTTAAAGAATAAATTACGAATACGCTTGTCTTTAATAATATCAAAATTACCAGTGATGACATGACCGGCATATGAATAGCAAAATTTCGAGTTTTTACATTCGCAGTAAGAAGGGGTATTTGTTTGAACATCTAGGTCGGAAACAATTTTATTGTAATTGAATATAACATTTCTAACAGGTGTTTTATATTTATAACAGATAATAGGAACTTCGGAGTTTCGGAAATACTTAGGCATAGAATCGTCAATACCTTTATTAATGAAATGAATTTTAAGAAAATGTCTATCATGATCAGATTGAGTGTCAATGTGTGGACGGAGAACGTGTTGTGTGTAATTTTGGATAAGATATGACACAGTGTAAAACGGATAACAAACAACTTCAAATACAGTAGTTTTTTAATGCTTTAACAATAGGGAAGAAGAACACATTGTTCTTCAATTAAAAGTTGTATGCATAAAACAGCAACTAGATAAATTGAATGCTTAGTCACAGCTTCAAGTGAATGCATGTATTTTTCCGTACGCAGCAAACATTAAGCTCGCTATTCGTAAAACACTTGTGTCTCTTGTCAAACACTCTCTTTACTCTTTTTGTCTGTCCTAAAATGCTGGACAGGTATAAGATTGTCTTGAGCAAAGATATTTCTGCAACAGTTTGCTCAGCAAGTCTTTATAATATCATCATCATTTTGTTTGCGGGGCATGTCTGACGTCTCGAGCTTGGAGTTTCTCAAGCAATCTATTAATAGCTTTGATTGCCTGCGTATTACCGTCATTGTTGTTTCTTCAACAGCCGGGCAGGTATACAAGATCGACTTTAGTTTAGAGTTCATCATGTAGTATTTAAACTAATACAATAGGTATTGATACGTATAAAATGATTTTAACAACTGTTGATTTGTCTCAACAAAAATATTGCACATGCCCTTTTCGCCACCAAACCCCACTTTCACCTACATTTACAATCGGTTGTTTTTCGTCCATTTTTAAAATACCAAAATGTAGTTTGAATCTGAGTGAAATAGCTTCGATTATGACGTATCATATGGATGTTCATTTTTATGTCATAGATCTATGGGTATAATTATTTTGTCGAATATATTGACTTCAGTAAGATGCCATAAGATGTGAAATGTGGGGTACGGGTGGCACTACAATCTCTCATCACTCTTCTTTGTTCCCCGCCTTGTGCCTTTTTAGTTTTCACTCTGCTTTGCTATTTTGTTGGGCTTCTTTTTTGGGACTGGTGTGCGAGTAAAAGTTAGGTCCAATTTCAGCTCTTCTCCTAGTTCTTCATCTGTAAACACGTGTGCACTAATTCCTAATGCATTCCGATTACTCAGTTCAAATACAGAGTCACTGTCAGAACTTTCGTTAGTACTTAGGTCTGCACGATTTGGAGGTGACGGAATCGCTTTGTATAAATCTTGTTGGTTTTCGTTAACCGGTGTTAAGGGCATAACATTGTGCACGGCTTGTGGAAGCAGATGTATACTTTGATGTTCATCTTTCTGAATTGGTTGTATGTGTGGTGAAAGGGAATGTGTGTGTTGCTGGTTTTCGAGTATTGGCGACAACGGTTTCATGGCATGAGGATTGTTGCATACTGGCGGCAAGGGTTGTGCACTATTTGATGTTTGTCGTATCTAGGCGGTAAAAGCAAGTGGTTCTGTACTGTAGTATTACGTGTGTGTTTTGATTGAGCGGTCAGTTTCGGTTCCATCTCTTCCAATGCGGGTGGGGGGGGGGCGTCTGAACAATGAGCTCTTGTCGCCAGGTGACGGGATTATTGAACTTATTTCGTCGTCACATTTCAATGGCAAATCACCTACTTTGTGCAGCTTAGCTTAGCCTTTTCCATATTGCTGTCTGGTGGAATATCACTTCTGTGTGATTCATTAAGATGAACTTCCTTTGGAAAGTCATCTGCATTTTGTTTGGTACGTTTTCCTCGTTCTGCTTTTGTTGATTTCTTCCGTTTGCTCTTTTTCTTAGGCTCCTGACAAGTCGGCGGCATCGGTTCATGGTGTTGTTTCTCTGGGTAGGATTTTGTTTTATCTGACAGGTACTGTGCTTCTAAATTTTCTTGCTTACATTTTCTGAAGAACTTAATCTGTTTATCTTTCAATTCAAGCATAGCCTGTCGCTTCTTATCTAGCTCCTGCTCACGTTCTGCACTAGTGATTAGTGTTGATTCTCTTTGATGAAAGGAACCATATCCATCGAAGCTATTCTCCCATCCATTTGCCTGTGAGTGATGCCAGGCTAAGTAAGCATCGTGGGAAAATGGAGACGACATTTCCATCGGACGTTGGTCATACACGTTCGTGTACTTTTTCATCATTTTTCCTGCTACCAGCATCATCTTTGCCTGTGTCTCGTTGTCTCTGAAGAGAGGTCCATCGCAGTAATGTCTCTCATTGTGTGAAGTTCCTTAAGTTAAAAGAAAATAAAACTGAAAGAAATAGTCTACTATTACTAGCATTATACGTCATTTCTTTTTATTAAGCCTGAAGTTCTTAATTGTGCCAACATGTCAAAATGGCTCGCATTTAATACAGAAATTTGAATTCGCCGACTTTGACTCATAAAGATTATAAAAAGCCTCGCCTTTGACATACCGTTACTCAGCTAGTTCTGTCCGCAGGCAAGATACCCAACCGGATAGAACTAGCCGTTCAAGCTAGTATATTGACAACTACTTTAATTGCCAATTGATCTGAGACATCGTCTATATTTTTGTTCATTCGTTTTAAAAAGAGTCATTTGAAATTGCACTGTGCTTGTGAGATAGAGTGATTTGAAAATCAGGACGCCCCTAGAGATAAGCAACTGACGCCTTATGACTCTCACATGAAATTATCGTTAGAAAAGAATTGTTTGTATGTTCTTGCATGGGGTGGGGGGCTTTATTTCTGTTTTAAGAATAAGATTACCTTGAGTGGAAAGATTTAGCTTACCTTTTATGTCAGGTAAATACAATTTATTCTCCCTGTGGCTCTCATCAGTCAGCTGCTGATGAAGTTTATCAGCTTTCCTTAGCTGTGGTACTATATTCCCTATTGTTGGGCCCTGTTGTATCTTCGGTAACTTTATTTGCCGTGTCGGTTTCTGCTGCAGAAGATCATCCGCTGTGAAAGAAAAAAGTCAGATTTCTGCTTAATTTGTACAATTAATTTGTCAACTTGTCAGTTTTGACGGGACTATTTATTATTCATAAAGATATTTTGCAGTATAAAATTTTATATTATAGATTACGGAAGAAAATTTGGTGAAAGTTCAGACTATCAAGAGAGTCAGATTTTATACATGTGCAGGCTGACATTGGATGGTCAGGTCAGGGCACAGTAGAAAACATTTCATTTCTGTTTAAGCAAGATAAAGTTAATCGGATCACGTTCAACTTGGTGATTTTCTATGGAAAATGCATCGATATTAGAAACCTGTCGGGGAGATCCGAGCAGAATTAACTGGGTAATAGCCGTAAAATTCAGAAGTTTAACAATTGTCTTTAGAGACAGGGGACCATAGAAATTAGTCCACAATACTGGGATATTACTTCATCCACTTTACAAGACTTTTTGACTGATATGTTTATGCTATACAATCAGTTGAATTGATTATTTTTCTGATGAGACTAAATTGTTTTAAGTTTTAAGAATGAAGGCGGACGAAGCAATTACTAACTTAACCTCTGTATAGTACGATGAAATATTAAAGCCTATTTCTTGCCTAAACAAAATACTAGCATTCAGCGTAAATGAAAAACAAAGAACAGCTTTGCTTACTTGATTTGTAGGAGAAATCGTACTCTCTGTCTTTCTTGCGTCTGAAATTCAGAAATAGGACAGGCTTTGTTCTAAATTTCGAAGTTTATTTTCAGAAGTAAATACCCAGAAGGACATTTGACATACAAAATGTATATAAACGAATTATAAACTTACGAGTATGCAGAATCGTTAATATATATGCGACACAAATGTTTCTTGCAGCGTAGTTGTTAATGCAATTGTTTTAAAGAAAGCCAGATTTATCTGATGCAACAGTCTGTACATTCAGAATATATTCTATCTATAGAATTCATTTTTTTAATTAAATAATTAAACATTTTGATATATACAGGTTAATTCCTGAGCGCCTTGTTTTTCAAACATCACAACTATATTACAATCTAGTTTTTACCAAAAGAGTTTTATATTTACTTTTAAAAACAGAACCATGCCATGCGTATCTCTGGTTACAGATAAATGTAAGTATAATGTCTCTCAAAGATAATAGGAGAAAAAAAACGACATGATATTCCGTCGCCAATGGCTTTATCCATTAAAAGCATTCCGTTAAATATCATTTACCTTGCCATGTTTCTAATGACTTCAGTTTTCTTTAATACAATGTAATACGTAGATCTACACTATCGGCTATCATTACATTCACGATAGTGAGTGTAAGGAACGGTAACTCTGCAAAGGAGATTGACGTAGAGGTGCATCGTCTGCAATCAAAGTTATGACGTTACGCTGTTTGTGACGTTGCCGAGGTGACGTTCTGTCCGAGTAGGACCGCAGATGTAGGCGGTAATTGTCAACGATTGGTTTATATTCAAATCAATCAACATGTGAATTTAAAAAGTGTAAACAAATTTCTTGAAAAAGGCATTATTGCCGAAAATTTGAATTAAAGAGTTGTTTTAAATAGAAAAACAGTTATATTCAAATCATTTATAATTTGGGAAGACTATTTTTAGCAGCCGACGGTAAATTTTGTTTATACAGATAAAAGTTTAAAAGTCGACAAAGAACGTACTGAAGATATTTAGTCTGTAAACCGTTAGTCTTGTTTTCCAGCTAGGCCACATAATTTAAAGCTAACAGTTTTGTAATTTTGCTCCTGCGACTGTATATTTAAGGTTTCAATGGTTACAAATATTTTGATGGCGTCGGCGTGAGCAAGTTTTATCTGAAATTTTACATAGGTTGCTTGTGATGTATAGGCAAACAGCTGGTTTTAAGACGTGCATGGTGGTACGATTCCATTGTGGTTGCGAACTGAATACATTTTTGTGAACGTTGGCTTTCCCTCGAGGTATACATTTTTCATCAGTGCATGCCACAATAAAAAGTCCTTACTGCTTCTTTTTCTTTTATGGAACAGAATCTCGCTTTATATACAGATTCCGAGGTGGACAAACTTTTCTCTACAAAGGTTTTTGATTGGTGTGATGACATTTCTTTGTCACTTCACATTCTGAGAATTCTGTTATAATTTTGCCATTTTGTGCCTTAAGTTATTTTTCGTTATTCGCACTGCAAATTTTACGACCAGTGTATCTAATGTATAAGCCAAATAATTAATATAATTATGGACATAATTGGAGATTATGTGACCTAGCTTTTGAGTAACTTGACCTTGTGAATTGTTCGAGATGCGATAAAGACAAACAAACGGAGATTAGATGTTATTTAAGTTGTTTTTCATTGATTGGCTCTGCCCGGTAAATATTAGCAGAGCGCCAACCATTTGGGCTATTTTAGAAGAAGAACATCCAAGGAACGTCTCGTGAAATTGTTCTAGCGGTTGGGTCATTCAGTTTTAGCTCTGGTTCCATTCACATATGTAGCGCAACATTGACGGCAAGGTACATACGTTAAGTCTATTAACAGAAGACAATTCAAGAAAGATTCCTGTAAGAGTTGTAGAAAATGTTGAGCAGATGGCATTTCAAAGGTTTTAATTCTTATGCCTGGTCGTTCAATATGCATCCTATAGCAAAACAAGTTGAGCAGTTGAAGATAATTGACCGTACTAGGAATTTTCCTTTGTAGTCAAATAAAAATGCAACAGGAAGGAGATTTCATGTACACGCATTTAGGCAAGTGTATCTGCCACTAAAATAATTCAATATTCGGTAACTGCAGGCTTGCATCATTAATATCTAAGATAATCTTTACCTTGTCATCTTTTCTATGGCTTCAATAAATTGCTTTAATGATAAGTATATTGTGAGTCGTCTGCATGCAATCAAAGTATTGACGTTACGTTGTTAATGACGTTGCTGTGGTAGCGTCTAATCGGAGAAGTACCGCAGACGTCGAGTTTATTTGTCTACGATTGGTTAATATTCAAATTTTTTAACAATTTGCAAAATGCGTTATTTTTTTTTAACTGACGGCTAGATAGATTTAAGACTTCTCCTCTTAACCTCTTGTCTAGGTTTTTACAGTAAACTCCGTATATAACGACTCCGGATATAGCGAAATTCCGGATATAAGGAACAAATTTTCTCTGCTCGAGTTTTTTTTCGAGAATTTGTTTTGTATGTAAATGATAAATGGATATAACAAACTCCGGATATAATGAACATTTAAATGGTCCCAAAGAGTCCTTTGTAAGCGGAGTTTATTGTATTAAATTCACACAAATGTCATATAAATGAACCTCTATACAAATTGTTGAAATTAATTTGAACCGCTAGTAAAAATGTAGTAAAGTGCCGGCGTCAATTTTCGCTGCATTTGAGGACTGTAATCAACCGTAGATAATTGTTTTTTTTATCAGATTCAGAGTGAAAAATGCAAATCTGTGCACGCTGTTAATTTAGCTGAGCACAAAGGGAACATTATTATACTTATTAATAGGCGGTGCTAGGTTGGAGTAGAGACATACTTTTGTTGGGGTACTAGAAATTCTAACAGGGTTTTCATTATTCAACGTAATGCTTGTCTGCTATAATCTGTATTGACTGGCACACATAATATAAATATTATTTTAATCGTCTATCTATAATTGTTTGAATTTCTTTTGAAAAAGTTGTTTTGTTTCTTATCTGTAATCATGAAATTATACTGGTATGTGCATTTCCAATGAATGAAACCATATTTCAAAATTTTGAAATAAGTTTAGGTCTAGTTTGAAAGAGAAATTGATAATTGGTCAGGTTTGTACTGAAATTTATGAATGGCGCAGTTCAAGTCTCACTTAGACGTTTGAAATGTGTTCCATGGAACGTTCTTTTCACAAAACATCACGAACAGTAAAGGCGTACTTTTAAATTAGATCACTTAGTAACTATTTACTTATTGCTTGTCTTCAAAACGTTTCGTCCAATGTTGTTGATGTCAATGTATTCAATCTGTAAGATGGTCCGTGGTTTATTGTAAGATATAGAACGGAAACGTGCTCGGTCATTCCGTGCTTATCTAAATGTTTCTTCCTGAACTTTAATGCACAGCAGTGTTGTATTAATCAGGTTTTATCTTACTGCATAGACCATGGGAAATTGTTTAAGAGTTTTTCGTAATTTATAGCTAAATTAACATCACAGCGAAACCCCTGAGTGCGTGTGACAAATATAGGGTTTTAACTTTTAGGTATATTTTTTTTCATTTATTAGCATATAACACATTCATATGCATTACAAGCAACGCAAAGCCTACTATTTCTAGAAGACTGACTGGGTAAGGGTTGTAAACTCAAGCTGCAATGACAATGCAGTGGTCTTCTTAATTCATTGATTCGAATAAGGATTAAAAGGCTGCAAAGTTCCGTATATGTTTCTTATTCGACTTTTGTGATTTTCAATCCTGCAAAAGTTATATCTAATTTAGAATATGTTTCCTTTGCGTTTGGAAAGGGAATTAGGGGCAAATTTCCATTCCTTTTCAAAGAAAAGAAATAGGAAAAAGAGAATAAAGGACCAATCTTAGCGTCATGGTAATTTAATTAAATGTAAAACTTATACATAAGTCGAGCTAGCTAACAACTACGAAAATGACCTCGACATGTCTACGTGTATATTTATGAGTATTTTCACCTTTAGTTTGTAGGGCAAAAGCGGTCATAGTGTCTATACGGTGTTATTTCACTAACGTTATGGATTTATAGAGACATGAATTAATTATTTAGTACGAAGCCATATGGGATACACACCTCTAAGATTTCAACACACGCAAAGCAAAACAGTATAAACGGTCCTTAATAGTCTGCGCAGTTGTATTTTATTCGTGAACAATAAGTTACAAAATATACACAAACAACACGGGGAAAAAACGTGTTTTTATTTCTACAATTGGGAAGAGAAAATAAGATGTATAGACAATCCGCTAAGCAGTTATAACAACAATAGACAGAGATGCAAAAGTAAATATTTTCCTAATTCGACGCCGCCAGGATCTTCAAAATAAGAGTAGTCTTGCAAGACGTGAAAGATTGGAAATCATGATAAAATATAGCTGCGATTTTACGTGACAGAAAACAGAAGAAACTGCATATATAGGATTTGGCACGTATGCCGGTTTACGCCAGAAACCAGCAAGGCTATGGTGAATTCCGGCGCAACAACCGTTAGACAAAGCGTCAAACAAACAAAAACTATGGTTTTTTTTAAATATTCAGGTCAGAGCAAACAGTTTATTAAAAAAATGTGTTTAATGTGTATTATAACTGAAGATCTCGCACCGGTCAACAAGTGCTTCCGGATCTTTGTTCCCTAGGAAATAGTCCTATGACATTGTGATGTCATCATTTTAAAGCTGTCCCCAGCTGAACTTGGTCATTGTTTTCATAGCTGCTGTGCAATTTATTGGCAATTTTGATTGTTGAAACATTTATTTTTTCATTTTTTTTTCAGACGGATGGGTTGAAATATTACTCCGCCCCAGCAAGCATGACCGTTTGTTTACTAAAAATGTGTACAGTGTCTACAGATATTGAGTGATAGTAAAAACGTGAATTGTTGACCATGTAACTTTTCTGGTTTAGATTGACTGTAATAACGTGATGGAATTGCTGTTGCTTGAAATTTGTTGCGAAAGTCACAAGAAATGTGCACAAAGTCATGTATTTACTATAGAATAAAGAAAAGAAACAATGACCGGTGCGACACCTGAATACAATTTTTTACACTTTTTGCCTAGACTTGAGCGGCACGCAAAATTATTTCCGGGTGAAACCCTGTCACTACGTTTAAGCACGAAATGATTACATTTTAATATCGTGTTTTCATTAGTAAGTTTAATTACATCAACTATCGTTTAATTTTCGCTTTGAATTAAACGGAAAAGCTTGAAGCCACGTGTTTTGAGTTTTTGGAAATGCTTGCAGTTTTAGGTGGTTTATATAGCAACATACTATATCGTAATACCAGTAAAGCAGTGTAATCTTACGAAATCACCAAGTTGTAGTTTGAAGCCGTTTTAAGCAAGTCATCAACACATTCTTTAAGTACGAACATTTTCGCCATTTCATTCCAATCTTTCAGTTTTTGTGCTCTATATGTATACACTATATATATATGATACTTTTGTGTATCTAGAAAAGTCAAACATTGCCATATCAACGTATTTGTAACTATGAACGTTACGTCTGTTCGTAAGTGAATTTTTCTACTTTGGACTCTATTGACAAAACGCCCTCCTATATACAACCTACAGTGGGGCCAGCTGCTAACACTCTATGGAAACTTTGTACACCTACAAACCGTATCATATAACGGAAATTAAAGCTTTAAAGCTAGTAATTAAAACTTATTCAGACTTAGGGTTTTCTAAGTAATTTAACTGTTTTCTAATCATTGAAGCAAATATGATTTACGAAGAAGTCATTCAAGAGCCATTGAAATTATACTTTCCACGTAGATGGTTTATCCCTGTTCTTTGTTTAACACTATGATGTAAGTGTGATGGAGTGCATGAAGTGTTTTTCCTGTATTACATATTCACGTAGATCTATATTGCTTCTTTTTTCATTTAGTTTCTATTTGTGTTTATATGGAAAGCTAGCGTTCTGTATACATGTGTTGTTGTTGTAGGAATTTAAAGCCCGTTTCAATCGTATTTCGGCTAATTTATAGGCGGGCAGTTTACCAAACTTATAGCTCCGAGGAGAACAAATACAAGAACCGTATCCATGCCAACTTTCTCACAAAAAGAGGCGTGATCGGTAGAAGGGCTCGAACCCATGGTCCTTCATCTTTGAGAGGTTACAGTGATTCCCGATCAGTGATTTCTCGCTCGGCTACGAAGGCAGACTGATATGTCTTTGAAAACTATTTATTTTAAAAGTGTGCAGCGGAACGAAACCATTTAACTTATTTTAGAAGAGGATCATTCAATGGAGGTTCAATGAAGAAAAGCCGTTGAGGAGGAAATGGAACATTAATGAAAACAGCCACTCAGGTGATGTCTTATTAATGATCTTTTTCATTTTATTATTGCTTGATGAAAATAGCCAATCAGGAGATGTCTTTTAAGACATTATGTTTAATATTTATCTAGTAGACAATTATCCTGTTCTAAAATAAGTAAAATGGTTTCGCTCCGCTGCACACTTTAAAAATAAATAAAGTCTTCAAAGACATATCAGTCCGCCTCCATGGCCGAGCGAGTAATCACTGACTAATGTGAATTTTGGTGAAATAGAGGATAATTGTTGGTTTCGGTGAAATATCACGTTATAATTTCACCGAGTGGGCACTCAAAGTGATCTTTTCACGAGTGGTGCCGCCACGAGTGAAAATAACTACTTTTGGTGTTCACGAGTGAAATTATCGTGATACTACATCGATACCAACAATTTTTCTGTTCATTTTATGTCTCAAACATTACTTTTGTTGATTTTATTTCAATAAAATGCCGAAAATCTCGGGAAACGTCATCAAAAAGCATTGCAAATATGACGTCATTTTAGCGACGTCATCGTCATATGGTTTCCGGCATTCATTACGCTCATACTTTTTGACGTTAATCCGGGTAACAAATTTTGATAATTTTCATTGAGTTGGCAGTGAGTTTATCAGGATATAATCCACCGTTATATTTCGATAAACCACCGAGAAACATAAAATAAAATTTACTATTTTTTCTTTTGTTACTTCTAGAGACCATTTTGTGCAGCAAAGTAACCCGTTCAATTTCACAAAAGCCTCGTCCAATAATTATTCCTGTGAAGTTGTATTAAAACTGACCAGGTAGATCTAGTATAACAAGACCTTTCATTGTTGTTTGTTGTTCTTGTTCTGGCTCTGGTTGCCATTTTGTGTATTGCACAGTGTACAACCTCCGGCGTTGACATCGGTTCCGGCGTTGACAGCGGCTCCACATTCAAATGCGCGTTTTTACGTAGGATAGGTATTTGTGAATGTTGTTGCCTTTTCTGTTGTCTTTGTGAGTAACGGCCAGTATATATTGTTTCAGCATAGATCAAGAATCAGCACGTGAAATTATGTCTAAACAGGCACCGCAAATGAGGAGAAAATCCCCGGTAAATACGAAAGTTTTGCCGACTGAAATCGAGTGTTGTCGCATTCGGCATTAATTACAAGTGTTAATATTCAGGCATGAAAAAAAAACTTCAACCATTTCTCTATGAGTCTGCCAAGTGTCACCTTTTAATATGCTGTTTTAAAAGAGATACAGGCGTTTAAAGTTGACATGGCACACGACAAGACACAAAGCATGGCAGAGTTATTCTCCCTATTTGTCAGTATTATTTGAAAACGGATTAGTGTCATAAATCATGGATTACCATGGCCGATTTATTTATAAAGAATAATTTCAAATAAAAACAAATTAAAGTGATGAAATATTTTAACTAAGATGATATACTTTCGTTTGAGTGTTCCTAAGTCCAGAAATTGCGACATGAACTGTTGTATTTCCTTGTGCACACTCTGCTGGTCATTATCAGAACTAGCTTTGTCAAACCTCGTATTGTACACATCTTTTGATTTGAATTCAATTTTTATAAAGGTCCGTCCATGAGAATCTTTTCTTCGTGGATGAGACCCCTAAAGTACATATTCGTAAATGACGTCCATTTCATATGTTCAATTTTATCACTTATCAAACTATCGATGATAGAGAAAGTTCGGTATGAATAAAAATCAAACAAAGCCTTAGGACCGGATCGTACTTGAAGGTGGTGGGATGGGAGCCCAGTTTTTGACATACACCTTTAGTTTGTTTGAATCTAAATACCTATTTTCTTTTTTAGAAAGAAATTAAAGCATATTTTTCGACATTTATATCCACACACAATGACGTTTCATGTTATGATTATACAATATCTTAGCTATTAATAGAATTTCTTTTATCGAGAAAAATCATTCATATATCAATTATGTCTAACACAGTTGGATAATTATATCTATGAAATTCAATCAGATATAAAACCTGTTTGATTGACGGGTTCACAAGCAAGACATCGAAACGGGCATTGCCCTTGTAAAGTTAAAAAATCTCATAAAAGTAAAAGTTACTCGCCAAGGTCGTTTATGTACAAGAATGGCGTTCATTACAATGAATGACATCATTTATATCAGCTTAGATCAAAACTGATTCTTCAAGTAAAAGCTTTCCTCTCACAAAAAAGTAAACAAACAAACAAACGAACAAACAAAGACTATTTTTGGTTCCTAAACGAACGAACATATGAACAGACGAACGAACTAATTAAAGAACGAATGAGCCAACGAACCAACCTACAAACTAACTACTACTTTTACAATTTGACCGACTGACTGACCGACCGACCGACCGACGAACGAACTATTAAACCAACCAACCAACAAATGAGCCAACTAACAAAATAAATACTTACTAACCACTAACCAAACAGCCAGTCAACTAACCAACTAACTAACTAACTTACAAATGTACTAAGTACTTGTACTAATCAAGTACTAACAAACTAACTACTAGAACGAATGAACGAGTGACAAGCAGACAGACAGAGACTGGCTGGCTGGCTGGCAGGCTGTTCCCAGCTGACTAATGACGTACATAAATAAATAAATAAATAATAAAATATGATGATAATTAGCCATAATTTGGTATTTGAATTTTTCGGATTTTTACATGTTTTTCAAAGATTAAGCATGTCCATGTATTCAATTATCGTTACTCTGTAACAGAATGAAGTGGTTTGGATTCATCGTTCAGAATAACCAGAAATATCTTTTGCACAAACTGCTTAAGGATTTATTAGCAGAAACGTGACAAAATCGCGTGTAACCTTGTAAACAAGTCAGTGCAATGTTATTTACACCATACTTAAGTAAGTCACCGAGTTTATCGAACTGAACGAAGATGAGATGCCTGATTAGGTATGTTGCATAAAGCGCATAATTATACCAATTTACCATTTTGATGCAAAAACGAATGTCGTGAAATGAAAATGCAGATATTTGACAGACGTTTACTTAAAATCGTTCTAGTACAACAAAACAATAAACTATCTGAGATCAAAGGTCTTTTTAAACGTTCTGACAGATTTATAGCATTATGACTACCTACCCGAATAAATAGCTTTATTTAAATTAATAAACTGTGAACTTTTGTACTATTTTTTCCCTTTCTATTTTCGAGCAGACGACAGGGTCACATTCTATAACTGTTTTGGTGCGTTGTTTCAGAAACCGGATATTTGCGGAATCATACAGTTCGGAATGCTGCCAGCTCATTTGTAAAAACTTTCTTTAGTTCTGTGATAAAAATTAAATTGGACGGTTGATCCGTTATGCTAAAACACGGATTTATCATGAAATGCTCGGGCTTTGCATTGCATTTCTGTTTGATGCACATCTTCGTCAGCGTCGTGCAATGCAGCGAATACAGTGCTTTGCAGACAGAACGGGCAAATCGTCTGCTTCGACGTCATCCACGCGCACTGGACGCTAGGGAATCGGCTGCTAATTCGTTTGGAAATGCAGTATCCTTTTCTGGAGGAGAAGTTATTAAACTACGGTTAAATGATGATGCAAGTCTGCCACACGAAGAATTCAGCGTGCAGCTATGGATAAAGCCAGAAGGCGGCCAGTATCGACATTCGCCTATTATAGGTACATGTACATTTTTTTTGACATAACTATTTTGTAAAAAATAAATTATTTTATCAGATCTCCGACCCAAATTCTGCCAGACATGCCCGAGTTTACACTCTGTTTATGATGAGTTACATGATCGCTCGTACATTTACATGTATAAATCAAGTAGACATTGATCGGATTGGAATGTGACATAAGGGTAGGTGTTGGAGGGATTGGCTATTTCTGCCCCTTTGCGAAACGTATTATTAAAAGAAAATAACACAATTTTAAGTCACTTTGTTAAATAAAGCTTTGTAGCGGGTGTGGTTACTTTTCTGTGTCTTGAGGTTATCATTGAGTGCGGGTAGAGCGTCCGGCTTCTCGTCCGGAAGCCGCGGATTCGAACCCCTTCAGAGGATTTTGACCGCGACTTCTACCGTTCCTTCTAGCGGCATTGTAATTGGTCAAACCATGGAGATTGTTAATATCCAGTCGATGCAAAATGAGTACGTAAACCCCCCTCCCTCACCCCCTTCAAATAGTTCTGTCTCGGCAATCGATTTGCTTGTTTTTTATGCAGAATGCTTTCAAATTCACAGTGACGCTTATTTTTAAACTGAACTGGATATATTTTGCTTCTATAGCCAAATCTGCTCGAGAGAACACGTACATTAATAACACATGTGCATTAAGAGACCACGTGCATTTAGAGACCATAATAACTGAAACTTAACTTTGTGATTTTAAGAAGAAACTATGTTGCATTCAGTGGCTGTTTCATTTTAGAGATCAACTTTTCAATTTCCCAAGGGCGGTATCTTTTGACAAGTTATACAGTAATTGAAATGAAAATATGAAATTTGCTAGTACTTTCAGAACACACACACACAAACAACAAAAATTATTACCCCACAAAAAAAAAAACAACTGATGAACATTTCGCCGTTTTCTGCATAAATCAGAATCTGAACATTCACTGACGAGTATGAAGTTAGCCCCGCAGCCCCGTTTATCCCCACATGCCCGTGAAGTTAGCCCCGCAGCACCTAGTTACCCCGCATCCCCGTGAAGTTAACCCCGTAGCACATAGTCACCCCGCATCCCCGTGAGGTAAGCCCCGTGGCACCTAGGTACCCCGCATCCCTGTGAAGTTAGCCCCGTGGCACCTACTTACCCCGTAGCCCCGTGAAGTTAGCCCCGTGGCACCTAGTTACCCCGCAGCCCCGTGAAGTGAGCCCCGTAGCACATAGATACCCCGCAGCCCCGTCAAGTTAGCCCTGTAGCACTTAGTTACCCCGCAGGCTCGTCACGTTAGCTGCGTAACACCTTGTTACCCTGCAGGCCCGGGACAACATACAAACGCAGCGGTGGTGTATGGTCAAGGTGTTTGCCGCTTATGCCGGAGGTTGCGGGTTAAAACCCCATTGGGGCCACGACCGTACCTCCTGATATGCCACCAGCACTATTTTGTCCATGAAGCAGACTCGATACGCTTTAAGCTTATGAGCATAATAAAGCCCTGTGTTATGTCACATCCTTGATATCGCCATTGTCCCATGACTTAAGGTCCATCAGCCCCACTAACAAATGAGAACGCTAGCTAATATTACCTCCCACAATATACATATAACCAAATTGAACTCACCCCATGCCCTAAGGATTAGCTAAGCCCAGAGTAACTTCATCTTTGTTTGTATGCAAACGGCCTCTTGTCATCGTTATTATGTCTTAAACTTCACGGGGCTGCGGGGTATGTAGGTGCTACAGGGCTAACTTGACGGGGCTGCGGGGTATCTAGGTGCTACGGGGCTAGCTTTACGGGGTTGCGGGGTAACAATGTGATACGGGGCTCAACTTCACGGGGCTGCGGGGTGACTAGGTGCTACGGGGCTAACTTGACAGGGCTGCAGGGTATCTAGGTACTACGGGGCAAGTTTCACGGGGGGCGGGGTATCTAGGTGCTACAGGGCTAACTTGACGGGGCTGCGGGGCATCTAGGTACTACGGGGCAAGTTTCACGGGGGGCGGGATAACTAGGTGCTTTGGGGCTAAGTTCACGAGGATATGGGGTAATTAGGTGCTGCAGGGCTAACATCAGGGGGCAGAGAAAATAGTACTGGTGACCTATGAGAAGGTACGGTCGTGACCCCAGTGGGGTTCTAACACGCAACCTGCGGCGTGAGCGGCAGAAATCTTTTCCTTTCAACACCACTGCGTGTGTACGTTGTCGTGAAGTGATGTATGTATAGGTCAATTCAAGCGGTGCTTCGGGGAAACCATATGCCACGAGGCGTGTTGAGACATGGTGACATAGGGCTAACATGGCGGGCCAACAAGCTAACTAGGCGCAACGGGGCTAACTTGGCGGGGCTGCGGGGTAACTGGGTGCTACTGGGCTAACTTGACGGGGATGCGGGGTATCTATGTTCTAGAGGGCTAACTTGACGGAGATGCAGGGTATTGAGTTGCTACATGGCTAACTTGAAAGGGATGCGGGGTATCTAGGTGCTACGGGGCTAACTTCGAGGGGCTGCGGAGTAACTAAATGCTTCGGGGTTAACTTGACAGGGCTGCGGGGTATGTAGGTGTAACGGGGCAAGTTTCACGGGGGGCGGGATAACTAGGTGCTTTGGGGCTAACTTCACGAGGATACGGGGTAACTAGGTTAATTCAAGCGGTGCTTCGGGGAAACCGTATGCCACGAGGCGTGTTGAGACATGGTGGCATAGGGCTAACATGGCGGGGCTACGAGATAAATAGGTGCCACGGGGCTAGCTTCGCAGGCCTGTGCGATAACTTAGTGCTACGCGACTAACTTGACGGGGAGGCGGGGTATGTATGTGCTACAGGACTAATTTGACGGGGCTGCTGGGTATCTAGGTGCTACGGGGCTAGCTTCACGGGGCTGCGGGGTAATAGGTGTTACGGGGCGAACTTCACGGGGATGCGGGGTATCTAAATGCCACGGGGCTAACTTGACAGGGCTGCGGGGTACTATGTGCTACAGTCCTTCCTTCACGGGGCTGCGGGATAGCTAGGTGCTTTGGGGCTAACTTGACGAAGATACTGGGTAACTAGGTGCTGCGGGGCTAACATCACGAGGCTGATACGTGAAGGTACGGGTTATAAGTGCTGCAATGATACTACAGGACACGAGTCTGAGTTTATGTGAACGCGGGGACACAAAAGGGTGGTATGAAAGTTAGAGAGTAGTGTAAGAAGTGCTGTATTGATAGCAGGGGACACGGGGCTGAGTTAGTAAGGCGGGGATAGTTCTACTTTAAACGGTTTTACCAGGGCTGCAATGATACTACAGGACACGAGTCTGAGTTTATGTGAACGCGGGGACACAAAAGAGCGGTATGAAAGTTAGAGAGTAGTGTACGAAGTGCTGTATTGATAGCAGGGGACACGGGTCTGAGTTAGTGAGGCGGGGATGGTTCTACTTTAAACGGTTTCACCAGGGCTGCAATGATTCTACAGAACACGGAGCTGAGTTTATGTGAACGCGGGGGACTCAAGAGGGTGGTATGAAAGTTAGAGAATAGTGTACGAAGTGCTGTATTGATAGCAGGGGACACGGGTCTGGGTTAGTGAGGCGGGGATGGTTCTACTTTAAACGGTTTCACCAGGGCTGCAATGATACTGCAGGACACGAGTCTGAGTTTATGTGAACGCGGGTACACAAAAAGGTGGTATGAAACATAGAGAGTAGTGTAAGAAGTGCTGTATTGATAGCAGGGGACACGGGGCTGAGTTATTGAGGCGGGGATGGTTCTACTTTAAACGGTTTTACCAGGGCTGCAATGATAATACAAGAAACGGGGCATAGTTTATGTGAACGCGGGGACACAAAAGGGTGGTATGAAATTTAGAGAGTAGTGTAAGAAGTGCTGTATTGATAGCAAGGGACACGGGGCTGAGTTAGAGAGGCGGGGATGGTTCTACTTTAAACAGTTTCACCAGGGCTGCAATGATACTACAGGACACGGGGATGAGATTATGTGAATGCTGGGACACAAAGAGGTGGTCTGAAAACTAGAAATGACTGTTACAAGAAGTGTATTGATAGCAGGGGACACGGGTCTGACTCCTTCAGGCGGGGATGTTACTTCTACAAACAGTGTTTTCATTGCTTAGGACACAGGACTGAGGGCTGAGTTCATGTGAATGAGGGTGTTATCAAAGATTGGGAGCACTATAAGTAGAACTGTATTGAGTGCAGGGGACACGGGACAGAGTATGTGAAGCGGGAATGATACTTATATTAACGATATCACCAGGGTTGCATTGATACTAGAGAGCATGGGACTGAGAAAATAGAACTGATGACATATGAGAAGGTACGGTCGTGACCCCAGTGGGGTTCTAACCCGCAACCTCCGGTATAAGCGGCAGACATCTTTACCCATCAACACCACTGCGTTTGTTCGTTGTCCTGTGGTGATGTATGCATAGGTTAATTCAAGCGGTACTTTGAGGAAACCATATGCCACGAGGCGTGTTGAGACATGGTGGCATAGGGCTAACATGGCGGGGTTACGAGATAACTAGGTGCCACGGGGCTAACTTCGCGGGTCTGCGAGATAACTAGATGCTACGCGACTAACTCGACGGGGAGGCGGGTATCTAGGTGCTACAGGGCTAATTTGACGGGGCTGCGGGGTATCTAGGTGCTACGGGGCTAGCTTCACGGGGCTGCGGGGTAACAAGGTGCTACGGAGCTAACTTCACGGGGCTGCGGAGTAACTAGGTGCTGCGGGGCTAACTTCACAGGGATGCGGGGTAACTAGGTGCTACGGGGCTGACTTCACGGGGCTGCGGGATAACTAGGTGCTACGGAGCTAACTTCACGGGGCTGCGGGGTAACTAGGTGCCACGGGGCTAACTTCACGGGGATGCGGGGTAACTAGGTGCTGCGGGGTTTACTTCACGGGGATGCGGGGTTACTAGGTGCTGCGGGGCTAACTTCACGGGGCTGTGGGGAAAAACGGGGCTGCGGGGCTAACTTCATACTCGTACAATCACTGTATAAGTAGAACGCCTACCATTGCAAAGTACATGTATACATATATGGTATCGTATAACCGTGAGTATATCACGTGGATTTACACCGAAATTTAGAGGGCCTATTCATATAGATTTAATTGTATTTATTTTTTTTTAAAAAGGAACCATCTAAGTAAAAGAAATAGTTTGAGAGCAGTTTCAAAAAAATTTACATACATCTAACAAGGCAAGTGGTCCATTTAAAATTCGCCATGGCTTAAGATGGAATTAAAACTAATGGTAGGATTAAAGTGAACTTATGGCAACTTAACCCAGTAAAGAACGTGTTATGTGTTGACCTGGATTAAGTTAATCAGTATTATCCTATATTCTGTCTTTTGTCTTTAATAAAACCCAAATACAAGTGCTATATCGCTTGCCAAAACGCTTCGTTCTAGAGTATATATTTTGACCGACAGTAGTCATGTAAGAATTGTTGTGTATCAAATGTAAGTCACAGAATCTTGTCCTAGACGGCGCTGTTCTCAACCTTGTTTACGTCACCTGTTCAAATTATAGGAGCTCGCGGTCAAGATCATTCTTTTCCCCTTTTTGTCTTTTACGTTCATTTAAAAAATAAGCTAACAAAATATGATCTTGTCTTTCCCGGATCTTAACTTTTTATATTTTACCCATCAAGTACCTGGTAGATTCAAAATAAGAAAGAAGAACCCCGACCACAAGCTCCTATGGAACAAATACCAATGGTGACAAGCTTTCAACTGGTTCCCTCCACGGTTCAGTCGTTATTTCCACAATAGATATTCCTTCTCAGGCGAAGGAAGAATATGAAACAGCCATGTGGTACGCTATTTCAACAACTTGAAGCTTTTGTTAATCATAGTTCTTTCCCTAGAGAAGGAAGAAAACTTGAGTGACTGTGCACGCACAGTGCAAATTAGGAAACTAAAAAATGTAATTCACCAACCTAATACGTTAAATCTGTTGCAAGGCTTACACTGTCCTTACCTTTCCTCCTTTTTTCTGTTGGAAAAGGTACAGTTGTGATTATATTAGTTATTGAGCTTGTGTCCTCAATTAGTCGTAAGAGTTGGTCTAAATAACTCTTAGCCGCTGTATCCATGGCAATATGGCATCAAGCAGCATTGTATAACACGAATGTACGGTGGCACAGAGGTGACATCCGCAACACTTTATTTATATTGTGGCCACAAGTTAGTAAGTTGTGGCCTCAACTTAATAAGTTGTGGCCACAACTTACTAACTTGTGGCCACAATATAAATAAAGTGTTGCGGATATCACCCCTGTGCCACGGTACGAATGACCCCCGCGCTGAGAAACGGTATTCAGATATCCCAACTACAAACTGTATCAAAAATCTACTGATTCACCACTCAAGGATGTCTGAAAAACACGAGAATTTGGTGTGCTGAACCGAAACTATCATTTTGTTGTTTCAAAGATAAACCATGTTTATGCTAACTGTACTTCAGATGTGTATGATGACTGCAGCGGAAGTAAGAAAACTGGTTGGACATTGGGTATCAAACTGCCATCTTACTCTAGACAACGTGCAACTGTCGTCTTCTCTCTACACACCGAAGGTGCCGCAACTCCATCTAGTCTCTTCGCACATAAAGCCTATGAACCAAATACCTGGACAAACATTGCAGCGACTTACGACGGATCAATGATGAAACTTTACATGAATGGCGCGGAGGTTTCTCTCCATGGGGAACAAGATGGCGTCATATTCAGAAAAACACATATCACGTGTGCGAGTTTATTTATTGGTGGACGCACTGATGAAGATGTCTATTTCCGCGGGAAATTAGACGAGTTTGGTATATGGAATCGTGCTTTGAGCCAGACAGAAATTGTAAATAATATAAATCGAGAATCAGGTGACTTTCTTCTGGCTGATGGTTTGTTAGTAGCAGAAACTTTTGACAGATTAGACAACTGGGAAATACTCTCCGACGAAAATCCAGATCTCGTTTCATCCGATATTGTGTTACCTTACCATACTGTTCATCTTGTCGCGCCCTCTTGTGGCAGAACTGTCTGTGATGATCCGGAAGTAGTTATGAGTTATTTAAAGAATCAAGAGTTACGTAATGCAAAGAAGTTTAGATATAGAGTTATAAATATCCTTGACGATACTGGAAAGAAACCCCAAGTGTACGACAAACAGATCTTAGAACAGCACAGGGCCCTCAATAAAGCATTTCTACCTTACAACATTAGTTTTGAGCTACAAATACATCGTATAAAGAATACGTCATTGTCACAGAGAGTGGTAATGTTCGATTGTCACCCTAGTCAAATAGGCGATGGTCACTGTGACCAGGTGTGTGCGCATTCAACTACGGGGAACGATGGAGGAGATTGTGACCATGTAAAATCTGAATGCAAGAAGCTGTTGCTAGGCAACGGCCAGTGTAATTCAGAGTGTAACAAGGCTTATCATAACTACGACAAAGGCGACTGCTGCAAACCAGGGGATGAACGTGCTTATCGGACGTGCATAGATCCTGACAATCCCCTACGGTAAGGCAAAATTATCATAAAGTTGAAATAAGTGTGCATTTTTCTTTCGGGTTGCGAATTACTTTTTACGGAAACTACCGAAACTTGTCGGAGACTGCGGAATAAATACGATTTGCTTCGGGAAAAACGCCATCATTAGATCTGTACATCCCTTTAAAAAATATATCTTTCTAATGGTATGGTACTTGTTCAATATATCGTCTTAATTCTGTATATTTTGAACATGTTTTCAAAGGTAAAACTTGAAATATATTGAATCTTGATTATCTCAGAAAAAAATGTACTTGTAAAGTTCGTCGTTCAGATTCGGTGAGATATACATTTATGTCACTCGCCGAGTACTGGTTTTTCCAGGAAGCGGACTCGAGAGTGACTCGACTCTTCAGTGATGAGCCCTGCCTCGTTTATTATTCGATAAATCACGGTGAGAAATGATAATATTTTGCTTTCAAACATACCATGCCCTATTGTTTCAGTGGATATATGAACATTGAAGAGGTCAAAATGGAATTACAGATGGAAGGCGAAGACGAAGTTAACATTTTCTTCATCACATCTAGTTGGAATAAAGACACATTTCGAGGTCTGGCAACTTATCCGTGGGAGAAAAACGTATATTCTACAATGGGTAAACCTTTTTGTATCATTCAATGTATAAAGACAGTAATTGTGTTGTGAAAAGCTTCTCGCGTATGAATTGCGTTTGTGCTGCCGCATTTAATGATAGTTAATACTTACACTATTGGGTTTTGCAGGTGGAATCGTTATGCACGTGGATGTTTTCGGAAGGCTTGGCAAAACGAAGGCTCTGGTACACGAGTTTGGCCACATTTTTGGACTTTGGCATGTACACAGGGGAATCTCCGAAATGACATGTGATGACCCTTGTGCAGAGACAGGCCCTTCGATGGTGCTTGGTAAGCAAATATTACTACTTTATTAGAACAAACTCGCCATAGCTTAACCGGAAGTACCAGCTCCTTAGACTGTCATCCACACACTGTTTTCTGTTTTCTAGCAAGTAAGTGACGAATTGTTCATATTTAACGGAGGCTGATTTGAAATTCAATCTTCTCAAGAGGGCAACCTGCCATCCACTGAATCTAGATGATATATTGTGACCCAGGGTGGCTTTCCGCGGATTTTCTACGGAAATCTTCGAAACTTGCTGGAGATCACCGAGTAGATGCAATTGTCTATTCAGACATTGCCAAAGGGCTTCTATGTGTATAATATGAATGCAGATAACACACTTTGTAGCCTGTCTAAAAACCTATCGCATTTATTTCATTTAAGAGTCTTAAAATTGCCTTTTTTGCGCATACAGGAGACCTGTGTTCAGATACAAACCCGACTGTCAGAAACAGTTACTGCGGGGAACCATCCCAGCACCATGAACAGAATGAGTGTGGCTACAAAATATACGAAAACACTCCATACAGAAACTACATGGGCTATGCTGGTAAAGAGCAGTTTTGACAATATCTAATGGTGTTATGTTGTTCATAGTTTATAAGTTATCAAAATATTACTTGTACATGGTTTGCAAATCGCTACATATATGTTAATGAATGTATAGCCAATGCAAGCGACTGAATATGTGTTGATAGCACGTACATTTCTTGATTTTTTATTTCAAATTATACAATCACTGAAACGTCCTATTTCGGGGCATCTGCATGTAAAATATGGGTTTTGATAGGTTAAATAGCCAAAATGGGTGCTGTAAATAGCAGTTTTTACTCAAAATCATAATTCTTAATATCAATTTACATCACTTTTGTTATTTGTTAGTCATCCGTGTTCTATTTTTGATAACAAAACATCACAAACTGCCTATTATCGCCAAATGCGTGTTCTGTTTAGATGACACGTGCATTGATCACTTTACACCTCAACAAGAAGCTCGCATGCACTGCTACCTAGACCTGGTCTACCAGCCCATTAGGGACATGAAACGCCCAGCTCCAGTTCCAATAGCCCCAAAGGTAAGTGTAGCGGAGTTTATTCTCATCACTCGAGACACCTGGGTCTTGCCTAGATTGCATTTGGTACATTATCTATGAAATTATTTCAGCTTGAACGCGAAGAAAGCCCGAATCTCATTGGCTCGTTCTGTCTTCGTCTAGAGGAATCCATACGCCTACTTCATCTTGCGACGGCAGATGCGGTAGTAACACTATTGGGATTTTAAACCACGATCTGCTGTTATGTCTCTCCATGGGGAGCGGTGGTGTACAGGTTAGGTGCATGCCGCTTACCCCGGAGATTGCGGGTTCGAGTCCCACTGGGGTCACGACCATACCTTTTCACATGACACCAGTACTGGTTTTTCCAGGAAGCGGACTCGAGAGTGACTCGATCAGCATCGAGCTTTCATCACAATCGTGCTAAAAGAAGTAGTAAAAACTAAACGATCGCCCTTTTGTGACGTGTAGAACATGTCTTTATGAAAGTTTTACTGAACTATAGCACGTATGATTTCGCTAATTTACCGAATGTTTTATGAAGTTTTTAGCTGAGAGGCTGGCAATGCCTGGTTAAAGAATGTTTTGAGATTATTTTAATTGGTGCAAATTTTAGGGTATATCTCTTCAATGCTAAAGTTGATTTGTTTTCTTTATATAGGTAATCCTGGCAGACGGCAACAGTGTTCAAATAGTTTGGTTGAAACCGCTAGGGCTGGACAGAGAGTGTGACTCGGAAAATGCCTTGCATCAGTACGCATATAGTGCCACCGCGTCGCACAGTGGTGTTAGATATGCACCGCACGAAGCGACAGGTACAATACAAAACAATGCAAATTTTACTTATTGTCGGTATTTCAATATTGACCGACTATTTTAATAGCTACTTTCCACGGTTGAAATCCTGTCCTCGTATTAAGGGTCAGTAACGGACACTCAGTCATAATAGTTTCTTGAAGTTCAGGGTCAGCCTTTTTTTGAAATTTTTGACGGCAAGTTTTGTAATGCTTTTACCTAATGATAACAGTATAATAAGCCATTTAATCAACATAATTAACTTTAACACATGTAGGAGATTTAAAAGAAAAAAGTAGATAAAATAAAAAAAAGTAACGGGCTCGTCCGGGATTTGAACCCGGGACCTCTCGCACCCAAAGCGAGAATCATACCCCTAGACCAACGAGCCGCAGTTGCAATTTAGCTTTCATCAGCCAATTTTATATATACAATCTGACTTTCGCATAAGTGACGTGGCGTGTACTATAAATTATCGTATTTAAGTCCTGTAAGTTTTATTGATTGTTAAAGTATGCTTAATGTTAAAGGTGTTTATATTAGATGAATCTACGAATTAAAGTAAAAGTTTAAAATTGTAGTGGATATATATACATGTATATGCACTGAAATCATTTCACGAGCATGAGTAGCAATTAGTAATGATTTAAATTGCTTGATAAATTGACAACACCTGTAAGGTAATAGAAAAGGCAATAGTAATGAGAGTCAAGTAATATACATGTTGTAAAAAGCTTCTGTTACGCTAAATAATTGATAGACGTATTACAACGATATACGTACACATGTACACTACAATTCGTATATTGATATGTCAAGATAAGGAAAAATACATGTTATATTCATCTTATATATTAACCTTCTTACATATTATTGTAAACAAGTGTGGCTCGTTGGTCTAGGGGTATGATTCTCGCTTTGGGTGCGAGAGGTCCCGGGTTCAAATCCCGGACGAGCCCGTATCTTTTAGTTTTCTTCATAGGCCTTGAAACATTTAGCAATTACCTCTGCTATGGTGGCTGCTTTGTGTCATTTCCCTTTTTCGCACCGCGACACCAACAAGCGACTACACGAGAATTAGGAAGTTACTTCAGATGAGAGAATTACCGAGTTTTCGGCCTCGCGCCCTCTCAGACTCTTATTATCGTGGTTTCGCGCTGCGCCCACTCTTATAAGCGAGTGTTCGACCCGCGCCCCCGCAGTCTTAACTTCTAACTTCTCACGTTTTCGCTCGGCGGGGTCGCGGGGCGATAAGACGAAATGGCAAAAATCAGCCACCTCACTGCGCGGCGTTGAAATGGATTATGTGGGTGAAGAGATTTGGCCAAAATATTAATTCAAAAAACAGATTTAAATATTCAAGAGAGTCATTATTGTACGGTGCCATGACATTCTGAGCTTCCGGCACATGTTATCGAAATGGACATGATATTGATCTCTTGTTTTACAGGTTTCCCTGATGCAGAGAAGTGTCAGCCAAGCAGGTATGCGTGGAAACCCTACCATTCACATGTACACCCAGCATGTGACTTTGATTCGTGTTGGATAGAACTAGGCTTTAAACAACCAGTTGTACCAAGAAGGTATCATTATTATTTTTACAATGTTAAACAAATATCCGTTTCTTTTTGAAATGGCAAAGTATTGAAATCGGCACTAAATTCAAATTAAAGTTACATGCCCTCCGATAAATTGCCTTTCAGTCGATCATGTATCCGATGTTTATGTAAAACATATTTTATTTTGCATCAGTTCTAGAATGCTTTAGTCAAATAATGAAGCTAATTATAAAGAATCAGGTCGGTAGTAAGACTCGAATCAACAAGCAGGGGTGAGAGGAAATTTGGTTCACTTATCCGTCTCTGTCGCTTCATGTCGGGCGCAGACTGTGACAAGTCAAACATCAATAAGGATTGTTTTATTCATTGTCCAAGGTATATTTTATATTTAAGAATTAGCATATGGGTCGCTGATATTCGTGAAGACACGGATATTTACGTGGAGGTGATCACAGTAGAGGGAGAAACCATTCCTGTGGGTGATGTCCCGGCATACTGCGACATGGAGACCACTGTACTCGTCAAAACAGAGAACAAACAGATCAACAGAGTAAGAAATTATCATATATAACCTTCTCAAAATATTTCAAAATGATCCTCGAAACCCAGTTGAAGAACACAGTAAACCCTTCTAAACCAGATCCCCTGATATATTGAACCTTCACCAAACTGTACGAAGTTTTTTTCTGTTCCTATTATTTTGTGTTCTATGTTTAATATCCGTAATTGATTTATCAACAAATGAGAGCAGGGCAAAAATCAAATTTTAAAATAAAGTATTGAAACGAAAATAGCCGCCGTTTTGTTTTGTTTTGCAGGTGAAAATACATGCAGTCGACAGCCATATTGCCATTGACGCAGTAGAAGTTGTGTCAGAGCCAGATTTCCCTACATGTACCAACAGAAAGTTACCGAAATACAAGATTTCTAGAGATCCGCCTTTCACAAATGGAGTCTTAACTACAGACGGAACCCAACTGATAGATACGTACGTAGAAAAATATATATAAATAAACGGAGGTCACTCTGCATGATGGGGGCAAATGCATGTTCTGTCATGCATAAATGAGCACTTTTATCCGTCCCACTCAGTCACTCTTTAGAATTGAAAAGTCAGCTCGGATGAGATCTTACTATTATCTTATTAAAATGAACACACATCCTCAGTGCGGACCTACATCTTTAGCGACTAGGCCATGTAATACCTTTCTTAGTTGAGAGAACTTGTGGGTCAACCCTTTTGCCTATCGATGTATTCGGTACATGTTTAAGCTAAAAAAACAATACCTGTGCGTGACTGGTTAAACATGAAAGTTTAATAAAGCGCCGGCGGCAAAATCGTGTACATTTTTTGTAATAATTTAATAACTTGTCAATTGTATATATTACTTACATTGTCTTACGAAAAAATTGTGATTAATGTAGTCAAAGATGTATATACAAAAATGTATGTTGTGCATAACGCACATTTTCTTTTAGTTGAAAGTAAAGTGAGAGTGACCGGTGCTTGTGACAACAATTCCGATATTACGGGCACCTGATATTGACCGATCTCGATATTAAGACCAAACATTTCAGATGCCACTTTTAAATGGTGCAAGGGGTGGTCTTAATACAGGGACTTTTGGTTATTTTGATTTTACAGAACGGTTTCCTCGGGGGTAACATACAAGTACAGTGTTCAGACCTCTCTAGACTCGAGGTTTAGTGTTGACTCCCCAGAGCTAGTTTACGTTCATGGTCAACCTTTCTGTGGTGACGGTCTCATTAACAGGTAAGTAAAAAGTGATTTGAACAAAATGAACAATTAGTTCCGGCTCTAAACATGCATATATAGTAAAACCAGCATCAAAAATACGTCTCAGACATTACACAAGCTTCGTTGTTCATGACTGGGTCAAAATGTTCTTATACCGATTCGGTTTTCCAAACATGTCGGACTTCACGCAATCGTCTTTGCCAAGACAAACTTTTCTTTACCTCTTAAAACATTTTATCGTTGTCAAACCCTCCGTAAGGAAACAAGACCGACGGTCCTCACATAGGTGCTTACATATACGGCTACTTAATAATAATAATGCGTGTTTCTTTTGACAGCGAAGAAGAATGTGACGATAAGAATGCCGTAGATGGTGACGGATGTACAATGGACTGCAAAGTTGAAGAGGACTTTGTATGCAAAGGTCTACCAAGAAATATTTTCTTTTGTTAATATTATGACATAAACTGAGCGGAAACTGAACGGAAACTTACGAAAACTTACGTAAAGTCTTCGTATTCCATCCATGAACACAACGCTGCACATGTTTTTCAAACTTGCTATTTGATAGGCCGACTTTCCAAGCAGTCTGTTACAATGAAATGCATCATTAATTAAAACATGTAAGTCACGAGCACAATGTATTAGTGAGCTTTCAATTGCTGACTATTAGTATTTAGCAATGCAATGTAATTTTCAATATTTTCAGGTTCTCCTAGTCTATGTTCTGTGTCTACGAGTGACACGTGCGACGAAAGGAAGCAAGTGTGTAGTTTGGACCCTCCGGACGGCTTCTATGACCAGTGGGCAGTAGATGCGAGTGCTAACCCAGAGTATCAAGGCGCTGAGTGCCCAGCATCACTTGTGACTGGCAAACCGGAAAAGATACAGGTAAAAGACTCGTATCATATTTAAATTACATTTGTACTTAAAATTAAAAACCTATAAGAAATACGTTAATGGAAATAACCATCCTCAAACATAAACGATTCAGCCAAAACAGCAGAAATAACAGGTAAGCTCCCGTGACACGGTGGATAGATCTTTGTAATCGGTATTCTTTTATAAGGTATTTTCTGTAGCATTAAGTGTAAGATAAGAAATTTAATCCACAAAATCCACCAAATACAACCATACCTCCACACAAAAGAATTAATCCACCAACTATGAGAAAAGACAACAGACAAAGCACACGCTGTAACTCCTATATTAGCTATAAAAACAGATTAAAACATATAAAGTAACCTTAAAACTCCCTAAAACATGTAGCACTCGCCAACAACCATATTTACATTATCCAGCTTTGAGAAAAGAAACGCTTTCGGATGGTGTAGCAAGTATGTCACAGACATACCACCGAAAATAGTCACTATGTACTTTGAATTCCAAAGATATGGAAATGAAAGAAACTGAAGCGCATTTTGCACTCCTGGCATGCAGATCCCGGTTGTCCGCATGAGTCGTGGTTCTAGTACTGGTTCTTCCCAGGAACCTGCCCGTCCGTTAAAATGACCAAAAATACGGTCGGAACGGGCGTTAAACTAGCTCGTCGTAGATTCCGATTTAATCTTTAAAAAACATTCAGTGTCCCATTTGGTGTGCTAACTGGTTAGAGTCAAAGGAATCAGTCATCGAGTGTAGTTTATTTTAGTTGTAGATGTGCAGCATATCTGAACTAAATAGGTGTTAATTGAAATACAAAGAAAATAAATTTAGCTTCCATTTTGATATTCAGAAGTGCGAATCCCAACCAGCCGAAGACTTCTGGCGACCGTGTGGAGAGTTCATGGATGTCAACGGAGACTTCTGGATTCAGGTACAAGGTCGTAATTATTTTTTAAAGGGTTCGGTGCCAAACTGTGCTCTATCTTTTTGTTAGTTTACACGAAGCTACACTAGTTTATAATCATTCCCTCATTTTGAAGACGTTTAACAAAATACAGTCGCATTCAAAGAATGTATAAAATGATACCATTTAAAAAGGAAAAGTAGCATGTACATGTACTGATTTTTTAAGTTTTTAGCTGCAAGTTTAAAACCTCTCAAATAAAGCATGTATATAAGAGCATATGACGTTGTTACGGTGTATAGAATGGTCTTTTTCTGAAGTGATACAACCAGCCAGGGATCTACGTTATATTATGTGGTTACTATGTACTGTATGTGAAACTTTAAATAAAAATAATGACATCTTTACCCAAGTCGGTGTATCAAGGTGATCCTATACCAACTCATTGCTTGAAATAAGTTGTTGCTCTTCTGGTGTTAAAGGTACAGATATATAAACCAGTGGTAGCGGTGGCGGTGATCATACATCTGGCTTCCGATGGCCGGTCAGTGTTCGATCAGGAATCAAAATCCTTGCATGTAGCACTGGTGAACACTGATGATTCCATTGTGTCCTTGACCCCAACAAGTCTACAAATGACCTGTGAAGAGAATCCTATATTAGTGCCGGTTACACAAGATTTAAGCAAACCATTCCGCCTCACAAAGGGTGAGTATATATAACTTTTTGACTCTATATTCCAACGTGTAGTATGAAGACCTGCTATATTGTCTAAACTCAAAATTCTTGTCTTATTTTGGTTGCTATTTATCTTGCAACCGTGCAATATACATAAAATTTCCAGTACATCGATAGCTATCGTTAACTGTTCTTTACTGGTAATTATTTTTGAGCAAGCAAATACTATCTCTTATGATTATGAAGAAGGTCTGTGTAAATAACTGCCTTCAATGCTACATATTTAGCACATTTCATGTTATTTGCAGGTGTTAGAATTAGCTTCACATATTCGAGTATAGGTATATATTCCGTCCGAGTACGGTCCTCTCCGTACATAAATCCACCCGGAATATCGGCATGTGCCAGTAACGAGTTGTACTATCCACAACACGGCGTGTGTATCAGCGATAAGTGCTCAAAGCAACAGTGTGACAAGTATCCTGTCAAATATGGAGAGGCTGTTTGTTCTGGACTTGATGATGGGGATTCTTGTAAAATACAATGTGACAAAGGGTAAGGTGTCTCACTTTATTTTCCAAAGCTGTGGTTTTATCTGCTTCTTTGTGATATAGAAGGTCAGTTGGGTGTATATGTGCGTAGAATTGTTGTTTTTCTATGTTTGTGTGTGTAGTGCTTAAGACTTGCCCAGGAGCCATGCTTGACGTTATATTCTCTTATTTACAAGTTTGTACTGTAGTGAAAGAGAGACAACCTAAGTAGGCGAAAATTCAGGGCTCTACAAGGGAAACGACTTTGTTTTTGAATCCAAAATAAGTTTATAATGTGGTTTACAATCCAAGCGACAAATGTCAAGACATTTGCACCAACGCTTAAAGAGTCATATTTAATGAATACTTGAACTGCAGTTTTGACAGTTTTGATGTTTAGAAGTGTTTCTATGTTGTTAAATGGAAACGAGTACTCAAAATTTATTATGCTCAACTGATTTTATATACATTGTACATGTACGTACTTGTAGCAATTAGATTAAGACTTGTTTGTGGCACTAAATTTTTGTATATATTTGTTAAGAGTAATATAGCCTGTACATTACCGATATTGTTCTCGTTACAAAGAATATGTATTAGTGCTTACATTTTGACGATACTGTGCCAGTCTGCTATTTCGTGTCGTAAAGTGAAATGACTTTCATTCTGCAGGCAACAGAAAATGCTGTTCGAATGAAACAATAATTTAAAAACAGATTTTTATTAATATCAGTTATTATGTGGACGGGCATGAGAACAGAGCAGTGTGTGTGGATGGTGTGTGGATTACGTCCTCGCCATTGATATGCTCACCTGTCGACTGTGGACGACCACGTGTCAAACTTGCCACTGTCGCATGCTCGGACGGCACAACCTACTCCAAAAAATGTCATTTTAAATGCGACAAACCTGCTTCACTTCTTGGTAAGTAATTTTCAAAACAAATTTATTTGCGTGAATAAACATTGGGTATTCAGATCCTAAGAAGTAGCTGACATATGACTCAGAAGAAACACGGCATCACTTTTACCAGTTAATTACATTGTATATGCAGAAACTTGGTGGATATTGACATGCTGATGTTGAAAATTTCAATGAAATTTAGATTTCAGGCCGTTTGCTTAAATTCACTGATAAAATATTTTTAAAAAGGCCTTAAGTATACATGCAGATGTTTTGCAAATGTTTTGCAGATGTTTTGCAGATGTTTTTAAATACCCGTCATTTGAAACACTTCAAAATTTCCATTAGGTGATGATACAGGTCTTACCTGTCAAAGAAACGGTCAGTGGTCCAAGACTAAAGCAGCATGTGTAGTGCAGTGCAAAGCTTTGGATTCAACAGCGTACGACAACGGAAAACTGAAGACATCATCGTGTATTAAGGGGCCACAAGCAGTGGGGACACAGTGCAAAGTTAGATGTCAAGAGGGATTCCACGTAGAGGACGAAAGAAGACAAAGGTATACAAAGAGCCAGTTTGCCGATGATTATGATGTTTTTACTTAATGTTTGTAACTGTCTTAACTGATCACAATTTGAAGAATATGTACTGCCTTACTGATAAACAGCGAGTAAAATATATGTAATATGTGTGTTTAGTGTTTATAATTTTCTGGTAGAAATACACTCCTTTCAGTCAAGTATGACTCAAGGAACTATTTGATATTTTCCAGGAGATTCCTCCGCATCATTTGTGATGACGATGGTGAGTGGTTCGGTCCTAAGTGTGTACCAAACACGTGCCCGCCTTTACCAAGAATATTCACAGGTGCTTACACATGCACTGATGGCTTCCAAAGTGACAGCTTGTGTACAATGGGCTGCTCGGATGATTTGACGGTTCGTTTATTTATCAGAATATCAGAAAATATTAATATTGTTTAAACCTCCACATTTAGTTATTTCAGCCATCTGTATCTGCGAACATATTCGTTTATATTTTGTGTTTTTTTTTTTTGTTTCGTTTCGAGAAATACAAACATGTTTTATTAAATCAATTACTAACCAATTTAACAATGGTACAAAGTAATTATTTTTTGTGAACAAGATACAAGATAAATATTCAACACATCAGTCAAACCAACAATTAATGTCTTTTGCCGTCTCCCACTCCTATAGTGTCCCCCTTGGGGTCTTACTGTCAGTCGTCTGTCTGTCCGCTTTACCTCGTCTGCTCTTCGTCTTCTGATACCCTTGCTGGATTTTGATAAAACTTTACCAAATGCATCAATAGGAAGTGTAGTTGTACGTGTCATGATATGTTCTTGATCTTCTAAAACCCTCGCTACTCCTCGGATTGCAATTCTGAAGAACATATAATTATGGTGGGTTTTTTTTCAGTTTGATTTTATTTTACAAATCAGTTTTGCCAAAACTTAAATAAGGAACAGTATTCAAATTTGTCTTTATATCATGACAGAAATTTCAGACGACCACGTGCACGAAGAATGGGGACTGGGACGGTGAATTTCAGATCTGTCCGGAAGACAAGGATAAAACCTGTCCAACTCCTGCTTCAAAGGAAGCAATTAAATTTGACTGTAGTGGCGCACATCCAGGTATGTAGTTAAGACTTAAGTACGAAACTATCTTGATAAGTTACATGTATTTCTAATAATCGGACTATAAACGAGTGAAATGTTGTAAGATAATGGCTTTAACATAGAGATGTAATTTACTTTTAACGTAGGTCTACCTTCGGCCTTTACAGTCGTCATATTTAAAATATGAAGGTGTTTTTATATAATCCAGCTCTTTTTGTGTCGTGTACCTGGAAGTTACGGCTCAGTATTCTGAGGCTTTGAAATCAGAGTACGTGAATTGAAAAATGCACGAACCATTTATATTAGACTAAACGTTCTATTAACCGACACTATAAGGCACACAATACTGATAAGCAATGGTATCGCGGTAATCATATGAAACGTGTTTAAGAGACTCAGACTAGTGTTATGATAGTTACCTTCTATCATAGATAATACTTTCAAGGCAATGGTTCTTCCTCAATATTTCCAGGTGATGAATGCGTTGTGAAGTGTCCAGATGGCCACAAGCCCATGTTGACGATTTCAAAGCCAGTAACAAACGGGAACCACCATTTTACAGATAAGATTCAGTGCACAGTACTTGAGAAGTGGGAACCAGCGGTCAGTCGGATCAAATGCATTCAGCCGTGCGCTGAGGTAAGGAAACCTTCCTTTCACTTGATGACGTCGTTGATTTTCAAAATGAGCAGTAAAACTGTAATTTAACCAAGAGATTAACAATATTTTAGGGATTAGTTTCAGACTATTGTAGCTCTATCCTTTTTCTAACTAAACAATGTCATGTTTGCACCAAAGAAGCAAATACTATGTTGGAATCTATCATCTTTTATCAGCTGATAATGTATAGGCCTGCCTAAATCTGTTACTGTTCATGTCTAGAGTTGTATTTAAAATAAGCCTTTACAAATATTTTCAGGAATTAATCAGTGAGGGATTTTGTGACCCAATCAACAATCGAGACGTGTGTGACTGGGATGGTGGAGACTGTTGTCCATCGACGGTACAAGGTGGCCACGTGTTTCCAATGCCTGATGATTGTACAACCGAGTGCCAGTGTAAGGATCCGTTAGCTATAGAGAACAGGAGACGTAGGAGAAGACACAAACATCCGTACTGGCTGTCGTGATACTTGCAAAAACTTTAGTGTGTAATAAATCTGCTTACCCATGTCATTGCCTAGAAACAAGTGTAGATCTCGTTGCTTAGAAACAAATGTAGATGTCGTTGCCTAGAAATAGCTGTAATTGCCGTTGCCTAGAAACAACTGTAGATGTCGTTGCCTAGAAACAACTGTAGATGTCGTTGCCTGGAAACAACTGTAGATGTCGTTGCTTAGAAACAACTGTAGATGTCGTTGCCTAGAAACAGTTGTGGATGTCATTGTCTAGAAACAACTGTAATGTGTTCAGAATAATATATAGAAATTATCTAATGTGTCAATCAGTTCAAAGGCTTAGTAATAATTCTTAAATGGCAAAAACAATAAGTTAAAATGCTTGTTGTAACTGTATCATTATGCAAAAGTCGTCAGTGCTGAAGGTCAAACGTCGTCAGCATTCATCCAGGTTCCTATGTGGTGGAGGGGGAAGTTTGCGATGTGTAGACAACTGACTGATGCTGCGTGCAACTGAAATCTTCAAGCAATGTAGCTGGGTTACCAATGATGTTGCATGGATATCAATGCCAAAGTTTTTACATTTAAATATCTGACCTAGATTCACCAACGTTCCTCATACACTGATGTGAACAATACATTAATTAATACTGCAGATAAATTTGATTAATTCTGATTGGTCAAGAGCCCCAGTATATGAGCCCATGTATACCGTGAGCAATCCCGTATATACCGTCTCCCATCTGGAGCCTCATAGTGTTTGCCTTTTCTGATTGGCTAGAGAAGCCCTGTAAACTTTGTTTACATTCAAAACAAAATGGCCGCCGTGCCACCGATTCAATTTTATCATGCTTGTAACACAGATATAATAGTTTGCTTTTCGAATCTGTATTTCAACCTGTTTGGGACTGAAATGGACATGTTGTTTAGTACTTTTGTTTTCTTTCAAATGTAGAAAAATATTTACTCATACAGTATTTTTTACTTCACTTCAATATGTTCTCTTCTACTTGTTTCAATTATTTAGTCTCTAAGCTGCCTGTTTAATAGTTGCCAAAGAAACCTTATTAAAGCAGCACAGCACACAAATGTTTGAAGTATATTTCGTGCACGATAGTCAGGACTCATCAGCACGCCTATGCACATTTCTTGCTTATTTTAGTTTTACTGTTTTAATATATACAAAGACATTACAGCTGTTATTGTGTAACAATAAGTTTTCGAAATGCATAATATTTTAACTTTAGAATAGTTACTTTGTTGATTTATCTTAATCTTTGCAATAAATTGCAATATGTTTTACAAAATATGGTTCCTGCAACAGTGTAAATTAGGTCGGATTAACGTCTCTATATTGAATACGTTGTATGTTACATACTATTCTAATATGCCTACGGTATATTTCTATAGTCAATTCGAGTGCATTAATATGATTAAAGCACTCGGAAAAATAGGCGGAGTTTCGGACATGGAAGTAGCTCCTTCCGACTTTTCTAATTTACTCCCGCGCAAAAATAAAATATAGAAATGGAAATAATATCAGTATACATACATCAGTCGCATGAAAAAGATTTGTTTAAAGACCTAAATATTATTTTTGATTGCGTCAAGTAAGCCTTAGAATACCCTCACCTTGTTTTCCTTAAAAAAGGCCAAGAAATTCAGGATTAACAGTCATACCATGTTTTGATTCCGGAAGACAAAACTATGAATGAAAACGTTTACGTCATCAAACTGACGTCATTACTCCACGTTAAAACGTTGTACAGTTCAAATTAACGGTACGCATTTAAATCGATTGGCTGCTTTGTTAGGTTCTGAATCTGACGTCTTCTGCATAATGTCACTCAGGTATTTCTTTTTTTATATTTTATGTATTAGATGATTAAACTAAAAGAAGTTTGTATAATATAGTTATGTTTGATATCTTGAATGGTTGCCCGAATAGGGGAGTGAATTCCAACAGCTACTATTTATGCTGTTTTTCACATTACCGCCGAACTGAAAAAAGGTCCGTAGTAGTTACGATAGTTTTCAAAAAATCGGCTTCTAAGAATCGAAATAATCTATGTCTTGGAGTGCTTTATCGAAATTGAAGCATTTCCCGTCGGTAATGTGCCTGCGTAATAACTCACTCGGGCTTCGCCCTCGTGAATTATTCCGCCAGGCACATCACCTCCGGGGAATGCTTCAATTTCGATAAAGCACTCCAAGCCATAGATTATTTCTTAATTATTGCATATGTAACTATATATAGTATCAAATTTGCTTGTGATTGTCGGTGATACGGGCCGATAAAACGATCACGTGACGTAGTGTGCCGATAACTGATATCGGCACACTTGCTAGTGTGCCAGAAAATTCGTATTGAGGCTATTTCCGGTCAACTGTGCAGCAACGTTAGACTGTCAGCACGTGAAAGCGTTGACGTAATTGACAACGTAGACGTAACGGAAAATGGCCGCCGATAGGACACAGAAGTCTCTTTCTCAACGTTTATTGAGTTTAGAATTTAGGCTTATTGAGCACCGAAATGCGGAAACTGACACGTTTGCTTTTGTGGATAGCATGAATAATTTATTCATTCAATGGCATTTATCTTTATGAAATAGTATAAGTATTGCAGGAATGTGCGTTTTGTATCTTTTTGTCTTATCTTTTCCCATTTTCAGCCAAACTGATGTTCAACATATGCAATAAAAAGGTAATTACACGGGGCAGGTGTGCCTTAAGGCGATATTGGCACACTTGGTTCAAATTGGCCCTCGGGCTAAAGCCCTCGGGCCAATAGCTCACCAAGTGTGCCAATATCGCCTAAAGGCACACCTGCCCCGTATAATAACCTCTACGTATTCTATGAATAAACTCATGTGGTTAAAGACAAAAGAGCTATGCTGTGGAAATGTGGTTAAATAGTACCAATGTCTTAAACACATTTTTATGAAATCAAAAGTGTTGTTGTTATTTTTTCAATTAAATCTTAGTAAGTGTGCCTCTCATGCTGTTTGTTGCTTTACTATTGGCCCGTATGTAGAAAACAGATCGAGACTGGCCAACCGAAGTCTGAAGAAAGCGCTTAGATTTCCTATAATTTCATAAAAGTATATTACATGTTACATAAATGTCGCGGCTCGAACCAATGACCTTCAATGCTCCGACACTAACCACCTAACCATGTAGGCGGATACATAAGTGTCATATTTCGGGTTTATAAAAGTCACTAGTATGATAGGTGTCCATTAAAATGATGACAATGACAATGACAAATGGTTTATTTGATATTGGCCACCGGCCCGTTACAAAATATTGAATACGTAGAGGTTATTATACGGGGCAGGTGTGCCTTTAGGCGATATTGGCACACTTGGTGAGCTATTGGCCCGAGGGCTTTAGCCCGAGGGCCAATTTGAACCAAGTGTGCCAATATCGCCTTAAGGCACACCTGCCCCGTATAGTTACCTTTTTATTGCATATGTTTAACATCGGTTTTGCTGAAAATGGGAAAAGATAAGACAAGTAGATACAAAACGAACATTCCTGCAATACTTATACTATTTCATGAAGATAAATGCCATTGAATGAATAAATTATTCATACTATCCACAAAAGCAAACGTGTCAGTTACCACATTTCGGTGCTAAATAAGCCTTAATTCTAAATTCAATAAACGTTGAGATAGAGACTTCTGAATCCTTTCGGCGGCCATTTTTCGTTACGTCTACGTTGTCAATGACGTCAACGTTTTCACGTGCTGACAGTCTAACGTTGCTGCACAGTTGACCGGAAATAGCCTCAATACGAATTTTCTGGCACACTAGCATGTGTGCCGATATCAGTTATCGGCACACTACGTCACGTGATCGTTTTATCGGCCCGTATCACCGACAATCAAAGGCAAATTTGTAGAGGTTATTATACGGGGCAGGTGTGCCTTTAGGCGATATTGGCACACTTGGTGAGCTATTGGCCCGAGGGCTTTAGCCCGAGGGCCAATTTGAACCAAGTGTGCCAATATTGCCTTAAGGCACACCTGCCCCGTATAATTACCTTTTTATTGCATATGTTGAACATCGGTTTTGCTGAAAATGGGAAAAGATAAGACAAGTAGATTCAAAACGCACATTCCTGCAATACTTATACTATTTCATAAAGATAAATGCCATTGAATGAATAAATTAGTCATACTATCCACAAAAGCAAACGTGTCAGTTTCCTCATTTCAGTGCTCAATAAGCCTGAATTCTAAATTCAATAAACGTTGAGATAGAGACTTATGTGTCCTTTCGGCGGCCATTTTCCGTTACGTCTACGTTGTCAATTACGTCAACGTTTTCACGTGCTGACAGTCTAACGTTGCTGCACAGTTGACCGGAAATAGCCTCAATACGAATTTTCTGGCACACTAGCAAGTGTGCCGATATCAGTTATCGGCACACTACGTCACGTGATCGTTTTATCGGCCCGTATCACCGACAATCAAAGGCAAATTTGATACTATATATAGTAACATATGCAATAAAGTAACATATGCAATAAGCGACATTAAAATGATATTACCGTTCAAAAGGATCATTATAAATTTAAGAAAGAAATAAATCATTGATTTATAATCGTACAATAATCCCATAGTTATAATAAACAAATATGAATGTGTATAACCGTTATTTCCGACTGAATATAAGGGAAGTTTGTAAAATAATTTGTATTTTTCATTTGTTTGTCAATAAGAGAAAAAGTTTGTTACGTGTTTCCGAAGCATCTACAGCGTTTTAAGCTTCGTTCTTGACCATAATTCAATATGGCCATTTTAAAGAATAATATAACTTTAAAGGGACATACCCTATAACTGATGTCAAACTAAATAACTTCAAAAATATTAATTATAGAACATTTGGCAGTATTATAACTTAACTTAGAAGTGTTGAGTTGTTGTTGTACAATTAATGGGTGTATGCGATTTATTACAGAAAACCTCTAGATTTATTAATTGTGGTAAAATGAGGCATTTTTCGCCATAGGTTCTTCTTTGAAATTGTTTTTATTTATCACTTTACGTTCATTGAACACATCATCTATGTTTCGAGAACATAATCGGCTAGATGTAGGGAGTGCCCCTTTAATTAATACCAAATAATGCGGATCGGTAGCCGAGTAGGGTTTACATTCACTGTAGATTAGAACATGTTCCCATTGTATGAATACAGATTTAAAGCTGTTTACAAGATGCTGATCTTGACCTTTATCTGCCCATAAATACTGAAGTAATACACTGAAAAGAGAAGTGCGACCGATAAATAGTTTAAAGTTATTATCACTCCAAATGAGATTTGAGAACTTCCTCACAGAGCAGAAAACTGATAAAAGCCATTATTTCAGCCAGCAAATGATAAGTCAACGCAAAATATTGTAATTAAATAGAAGAGGCAAGCATAAAATATTGCAAATAACAAAATGAAGTAAACTAAATCAAACATACATTGTAGAAACAGAAGATGGACACAATCATGCAGCACTGGTGAAAATAAAATCAAAACAAAATCAACAAAAACAGTATCTAACCTGAATAAAAATTATTATTTCTTGAATGTATACGAACTATAACAGCGACAACTCTCCCCGTTCTGGACAGGAGCCAATCAAACGTACTGCGGTTCTGATTCTAACTTGCCTAATCTCTAAAATGTTGTGGTAGCGAGTTTCATAAATTGACTGCCAAGAAGCGGGTAAAGTTGACACCATAACTTGTAGTTCTTACTTGTAGAATGGCAGCAGTCTTGGTACATGTATATCTAAAAGAATAAAAGAAACTCGCTCAAACATGCAGGAATTTCCCCATTTTATTTGTTCATCGCTTTATTTCCACTGCGTAGTCCTCAACGTGGGTCCTAATATATATCGGGACCCAGCCTCAGCCCACCAACTGCGATAAATCGCATACTGTGACTTTCCGGCACGAAGTTATACAAACGGAAACAATTTCTCTACAGTGAGATGTGGCCATATTGACTTCCTGATTTGTACACATAGTTACGGGTATAAAGCTTGTCAGCTGTGTGTATATTTCATTTTTCGTACTATTTGTTTTGGCGCGGATTTTCCCACTCGGTGATACATGATAGTTGCGGGTTATAGTATATCGCCGTCCATCCTCAAACACAGTTTATAATAATAATAATAATAATAATAATAATAATAATAATAATAATAATATTAATAATTTTATTTCATGAAGGTGGCATATTAAGACAATTACTAAATTTCATCCTTATTTACAATACGGGCTTCAAACAAAATTGCAAAGTTGGAAAAAGAAACATAGAAAATATGCAAAATCACATGAAATATACAATTTACGAACCTGCTGTATCCCCACGTGGCGTGCACGTCGCAGAGCAGGCACTTGGTCTCGTCAGATACTTGACTTCGGTCTTGTAGCTGGCGGGGCCCTAATAAAGGCTGAGGTGCATTCGACGGAGGAATGACACCGAAAACAGCCTTAAGAAGCCCCGCGTGCCGGCTTGTATGCGATCGAGGTGTCGGACAATGCGGTCTCTTAGATGCATTTCAAAGTCCTTTCTAACAGATTCTTCGCTAGGGGAAAGCCCAAGGGCCCTTCATTTTCTAGCTGTGCACCAGACAGGCCTTTTCAGGGCTAAGGTTTATTAGATTAAAAATTAAAATTTATTGAATGGAATTCGGCGTTCCAAGCTTCCTCTAGCAGCGTTGCTCGGCGTTCACAGTTAGCCGTTCAAAACATTCTCCGTCGTTCTAGTTAGCCATTTTTTTTCATCTGTGCAAGTTTAAACGGTCCTATCTTCATCAATCCTGGGCTTATGAACCTGATACTTCACGGGAGTATCAAGGAGGGTTCAGATTTTAGAATAGCATGCTAAATTACTACATTATTTGTAAAACTCGAATATTATTAGGCCTTTTCCGACTGAAATTGATGTTTTAAACGGTTTTGCGTTTCTTTACTCGCCGTAATTGCTTGTTAATTCAAAGATTTAATCCAAGAAAAATACATTGGCGTGTCGGTATTTCATTGCTCTCAAAGTCTGTGCAGGCTACCTGTTCATAGAGACACATACAATTATAAAAAAAACAAAGAAAATTCTACACCATCTGTTTCCAGGCTAAAAATATCTGCTCAGAGTTCGAGATGCCCTCAGAATTCAAAGCCGTAGGATCATCACTGTGAATTTTTTATTATTAGTTGTGCTCAGGATATATAGCGACAGTATGATGTACAATTTTATATAACATAATCAGCCGAGCTCTTGTTCTTCTAATCTCTAATTATGGCCAAGCGAATGAAATTCAAGCGGGTTTAACTCTCACGATATTTATCCAACATCAGTAAGAATTACATTGCTTGGCAACGTTCTATGTAAGCTATTTATCATTCGCTTTTTTTCAGCACGTGACTTCCAGTACAGAGATTTGACCGGAACGCATTACGTCACGTTCACTAGGTTTTATCTGCTGCAAGAAAACACACGAGGTGAATTTGGATTAAGAAATTTGATAAAAATAAATATACTTATTTTTTAGCAACATATTTTGTAAAATAATAACATTTGAATGAACCACATTTATCTGGTTTTCTTCATTATGTTTACTTAATCCGACGCGGTAATTGTAACCAATCAGATTCAAGCCTGGTCAACTTTACCGGGCAAGAGGCGCCGCCATTGTGTTACGAATAGTGAGGGATTAAGGCAAATGGACCCACAAGCTGCCTTTGCTGACGCTGTTGCCCGTGCTAGACAGGTATACACTCATTCATTTTGTAAATGAAAGTCGTGACCATATTATTGACAATGTTTTTTAAAGATGTAGCAAGTGATTGCTGCGTAGTTCGAAGTTTTAAAACTGGCAAAAAACACGCGGTCATCACCTCGTGGAAAATTTTTGGAGACGCACGGAATTTTCTAGACTATTTTGCTTTATAACGAATAAATGTACTTGACGAAACTACCATGAAGAAGATACTTGCTACCTATAATTAATCATAAGAGCAGTTATGATGAGAAAATTCGAAGTTCAAACAATTTTGACAATTTCTATTTAGGCTTGAACTTAGGCGCACGTAACTGGTTCAGTTGCAGAAGTCCCGATCGTTGTTTAGGTCAGTATCTCTTCATAGCAAATGCTTATTTTATTGTACAATGCTGACAGTAAATCATAAAGAAATTTGTGTTTAAAATGCTGAAGGGTCCGTCTCCAGAAATGCGAAAACTGAGTAGGATAGATATCTCAAGAAATGGCTACTTTTCTATTTTTTACATTTTAGCTTGAACAGGCTATTCTCTTCGACCGGGAGCAGATATATTTCATAACAATTTTCATAGATTTACTTTTGATAAGAAACTTCAGAATATTTTCATCATGTGCTTCCACATGTAATTCTTGCCTTTGTTGTGATGTCATACTGGCTAGTTTACCAATCAAATAAATTATTAGATTGCGTCGATTTCCTCATGCTGTAAAAGGTAAATCTTTACTGTAGATTCATGTGCAAGTATTGAATTAATGTTAAGGAATCGAAGCATTTAACAACATTTTATTATTATTAATTCAATTCCCATGATTATGATTTAAAAGCTAATGGTTGGAGTTGTCTTCGTTCATTTCATACATTTTAAAATTAAAGATGCATAGAGACCAATAAGAAAGCCAGTGCCTGGATGTGCCCAGTTAATTAGCAACTCTGGGAAATTGTTCAGTTTGTTATTTTTCAATTTGAAAAGTAGTCATATACGGCTCATTTAGACTTCAGAACTGTAGTTAAGTAACCTGCCTTCCTAAATTCTACTGAAATACTGTTGATTGAGGCGTTGTCAACAAGAAAGAAAAATTCTGCACGAGGTTGATTTGACGTATGGTAAGTATGACCTTTTAGGGCATGTGGCCCCCAGGCTGAAAACAGATTATTGTACCAAAACATCTACTTCCTTACAGATCGCTGCTAAAATAAATCAACCAGGCCAGGGTGGTGCAGGGGATGGTGCAACACCAGGTAAAAGACCATTAGACGCTGATCCAAACAATTTTGGTGAGTACTGCATTGTGCTCACTAAGTGCTGCAGCACATTTCTTTAAGACTATTGGAGAGGATTCACGGAAAGATACAATCTGGTATATGTTTGGCAGGCTGCAGCGGCATTCATAATACAGGACCGTCTCTGGGTTTTTCAAATTTGTCTACTTTTTGCCATATAAAGAAAAGTGGGAGCCATTTCAGTCAAAGTAGCTATATAAAGTTTCAAGTCAATGTTTTGCCTGGTGTTCTGAATCATAACTTACGATACTTACAAGGTATACTTTTTTCCTCACCATTGAGTTAAGCGCAGCGCATATGGGAATGAAACATGAAACCCTTTTAAAAAATAATTATTGTAACTTCAAATAAGGTATAAGAGCATAAAGTATGTTATGTCACTAATTCCACTTTAAAGCATGTTACATCCTGTAACAAATGAATTAGAATTTTGAGTCTCAAAACAGTACCATAGTATTTGTTTCATATGACCATTTTTTCCAAGACTTGGAATTTTCTAACAGGAGAATCTTGAATTTTAAAGGATTTAGAAGGTGGAGTTAAACACTCATTTGCATGTCAACTAGAAGCAATAGTGGCACATTTCCAAATTTTATGGGACATTTTAAACAAAACAGCCAGGACAGCAAAATTCAGTTAAAAACAGTTTTCTCACACATTCGTTAAAATTTCGTGGGATCATATTTATGAAAAGATTATCACAAAATGTTCCTAAAAAACCTAGCAAAATTTATTTATTAATTAAAAGGGTTTTTTTTTTCCACAGGATTTACGCTTAGTAAAAGTTCTAAAACGCATGAATAGGGTACAAATTCAAGGCTGCTTATGTTATACCGGAAAAGGCAAATGTTATGGCTGAAAACATTATTTTGTTTAATTTAGTGTCTAGTACATTAAATTGTCGCCGTTTACAGCATTGCCGATCAACATTGTAGGCCCTGAAATATTGAACACTGTCCGAGATCATGGGTACAACCAGTAGTGACAATATATATCGAAAGTACTTACAGAGAAATTTATTTGAATAATGCTGCTGGATATGTTACTGTAGAGATTAATCAACTGTGTCATATTTAACCCTGGGGTGAAGTTCACACTCCAACTTTTAGAGTGAATGGCCATATCCTGTGTGTGATTAACAAAGACAGCATCAGTACATTCATTGGTTTCAACTTGGACAACCTATGATTCAAACTCTTTGGTTTTTTTTTCATGTTTCTAAATTTTGACAGTATAGTAAACCCTACAGGACATAGTCCAGCAGAGCTTATGCCTTGGTGGTTTGTTGTCCATCCATCAATATGAAACTTTTTCTTGGCAACACTACAGGTCACGCTTTTAATTTGACTTTCAAGAAACATGCTCGGAAGGTTGGCTGCAACCTGAAGATGATCTTTATAGTTTTGGGGGTCAGTCGGTTACAATGACATGAACTTTGGAATTCTTTTCCGCTTAATATCTCGGGATCTATATCGCCCACTATCTTCAAACTTCATAGGATGATTGGTCTTGCTGAGTCGGTGGATCCTACTTTTTTCGGGGTCAGTGGGTCGTTGTGACAGTGACATCTGTTAGCTTTTCCATGGTAACATTTCTATATATAAATAAAACTCTCCCATTTAGACATCAAAATTGTACTTTAGCAGCATCACGGGAGAAATGCTGGTGTCGGTAATTTAACTAAACAAACAAACGATTTTTGTAGATTGTCACAGTGACCTGAATTTTGAAAATCATCTCACTCAGTATTTTGTGATCTTAATATCAACAACAGTCTTCAAACTTCATACGGTGATTGGTCTTCTTGAGTATGATCCATACTGTTGTCAGGGGTCAGTGGGTCAAGGTCACTGTGACCTGATGGCTTTGCCTTGAACAAATTCAGAAGGATTTTTACAAAACTTACAACAGGTGGTCATTCCAGTAGAGTGATGCTGGCCATTGTGGGCCCTCTTGTTTGATGAATCCTCTCCAATAAGTCTGAAGCATGTAGTACAGGGCATTTTTTCAATGTTTGGGGAAGGCGTCCTAGGCCTCAGTTCAGGGAAAAATTTAAGTGATGATTATCTGAAATTGATGTTAAAGTCCTGGTGGTTGTGCCACAGTTTGGGAAAAAACTTCATGATTTAAAGAAATTTTTGTTGGGGAAGGCACTTTATACCTGCCTCTGATGTAGGATGAAAAAATGCCCTGTAGAAGGATTGAGGTTTGTACTTCCATGTAAATTATTATCCTATAATTTTGGATCAGCAAATTTTTACTTAAAATTACAGGTTAAGTAAGAGTAAGCTTTATGTTTAAGCTAGGTGTTTGCCAAGCTGTTTTTATATATGGTAAATTGTGAGAATAGTATAAAAGAAAGTATTTATAAAAAATGGTTTCATGCAGTAGCTTTGTAGAAAAAATGGAAACTGATATAATTCAGAAATTCAGGTTACATGAAGGAGACAGGTTTGAAGTAATAAGTAAAAAGAGCTGGGTTACTATTTACATCTAGAAATAATCAGTCTTGATGTATTGTAATTCATTGATTGAAGTTATTTAAGGGAAAAAATCCCTGAGAACTAACAGTTTTGCATATTTAAATTTGTTTAAATGTAGAGTGACATGTTAAGCATGTTTTGTTTGTTAGCAAGGTGTTGAAATGTTTTGTTTCAGACGAACCAGAATCAAAGAGGAGCCCTTTCTTACAGGACCGTATGTGTTTTACATGCTATAACCTACACTTTGGGACCCTTATTGGGGGTCAAGCTGCGCAATTAACATTCATTGTTATTTTCACTTGTTAGGTCAAGGGATGATGTTGTTTAATATTAAACATGTCTGTGCTGTTCTGTTCAATGATAGTAATATTTCCACCAAATAAAAAGAATTGGAATTGTATTGCACTGTATATTGGAATCATGCAGGTCACCCTGGTCCTTTCTTTTTTCACCCTGTCTTTCAGGACTGCTTAACACTGAAACATTTGTCTCAAGTTAGTCTTGCTATGTAACTTTGAATTGCATTTTGAAAATTTATCAGAATGCAATACAATTGACTCCATTCCAAAAAGTCAAGACTTTGTACACTAATTAAATAATGTCTCTCAAGCACCTGACCCACTGTAGACTGTAGAAAATTGATAGACATTGTAATTTGCTTAATTTATTATGGACAAAAAATCTAAGATCAAAACGCTTTATCTTTGAATTGGCAAGATGTAAGTGTGTCTTCTGGCTGCTTTACTGCCTTGCTGAAGCAGTGAAGCCTCAGTGTGTAGGGGTATTTAGTTACATTCAGTGATGTTATGTCTTTTTCTGTTTCTAAAGGTAATCACATATCAGTGTAGATGAAGGTAGTTAAAATACTTACTGTAATGCCAATACAAAAATTTTGTTGGATGTATTCAAATTGTTTATCTTAGAAAGCTAGAAGAATAAAAAAAGTAAAGTTCAGTTTTTTGTTTTGTATCTATATAGATAAACATTTGGCTTGTTATTTGCTGAAATTTTGTTTCTGAGTGACTTAACTTTGAATTAATATAAAGATTAAAATCTGATGTCCAAAAATTAATGGAAGGAATGAGCTAGTAGACTTCGTTTATTGTATTCACTAACCCTGCAAAAACTTCTGAGGGTTTTTTATTATTGATGGTCAGTTTTGTTTTTGTAAACTTGGAAGTTTTGATTTGAATAGGAAAAGTGGAAAAAAACGAAATTATCCTTTAGCGAATTCTGAATGTGCTCTGCGTTCCAATTTTGAACTGGCAACTGAACTACCCTTGTCTGAAATTGAAGGACTTTTTTCTTGTGGAGTTTTATTTTGCAGAACAACCCTCAGTAGTTGTTTGTTATCAATGAAGTTGACAAAAGAGAAGCAAAGTCGCTTTTGATAGTGCTATGTGTCATCCTATATACTCTTTTTCAGAGGAGAAAATTATACCAGGCCAATTTCTGTCGATGTTTTCATTATTTCCTGCATAATATTGCTGTATATGACATACATGAATTGGGATTTTTCTTACTCCATATTTTTTTGTGTTTTTTTTTAAGACAATTAGTTGTATTGTTCAGTATTAAAAAAAAATAACATGCTTTTAGACAGAAAATGCAACATATTTGTTATTTTAAGCTCTACTGGACGAAGTCCAACAGAGCTTATGCCATGGTGGTTCGTCTGTCAGTCCTTTCCTTGATAACACTGGACAGGTCACAATTTTCATTCGGCTTTCATCAGAATTGCTCAGAAGGTTCCCAGCAATATGTAGATGATCCCAATTGTTTTAAGGGTATGTAGGTCAAAGGTCATAGTGACCTTGGTAACCTTTTCCTTGGCACCACTCTACAGGTCACTATTTTCATTCAACTTTCATGAAACTTGCTCAGGTTCCCTGCTACATGTAGATGATCACTAGTTTTTGGGATCTGTGAAAAGTTGTAGTGACCAAGTCTTTGAAAATCTTTCCACTCAGTATATTAATATCTGTATCACCCAGTCTTCAAACTTCATAGAATGATTGGTCTTACTGAGATGATCCATACTGTTTGGGGTCAGTGGGTCAAAGGTCCAGGTCACAGTGACCTCAGTAAGTTTTTCCTTTACAGTTCACAATTTCCATTAGACTCTCTTCATCATGAAACTTCATGAGGAGGTTGCATGCAGCCTGTTGATGATCCCTAGGGTTAGTGGGTCTAGGTCACACTGACTTGAAGTTTGAATATAATTTCCTCACTGTCTTCAAACTTCATGGGATGTTGGGTTAACAAGTAGATGATCCCTACTGTTTTTGGGGTCAGTGATTCAAGTTCACAGTGACCTCTGTTGCCTTTTCTTTGACAACATTCCAAATCGATTTTAACAACACTTACCCTGAACAGTCCATTCTAGTCTGTCCAGTAGAGTGAGACTGGCCCTTTTGGGTCTCTTGTTTTTTATCACAGTAACCTACCTATATGTGCATGCTTTTGGGAGTAAAAATCCCAATTGTGTTGATTATTTGATAGACTGTAATATTTATCTTGATATACCTGTCTGATAATGTATGTAAAGATTGCTTTTGTCACATATATTTACAATGATGTTGTACTATTTTCATATCGGTGCATACACTTGTGTATGTAGGTCATGTTATTTTGGTGTGACAATTTTATAATTTTCTCCTCTGTTCATTGTTTTGTTTTCTTTTTAATATTCAATCCCCCATTTCTCGTTTCTGACATGTCCTCTGTTTAGTTTTTCGTAGTTTCAATGTTCTTAACAGACACCTTAGCTCTTCGTAATACTGTGAATTAGGGGAAAAAAAGAAACATATAGAAAGTTTTAAAAAAAACGTAACCACTATCAGCACTGCTTGATCTAGCTCTTGCACTGATTTGAAAATATGTGCATATTATTGTTGTAAATATAAACTTGCCATTTATTCATGCTAATTGTGAATGGATACTTTCGATATTAGTGAATATGATAACGTTTTTGGTGTTAATTGTTTTGCAGTGCAAGTCAGCTTCAATTGGAAAAGAAACAGACTTCAGTTTATAAAATTCTTTTGACGTTACAAAATGTTTTTATCTGTTATGATTTATCTTAACTGTGAAACACATTGCAAATATGTATCAATTGTTTATCTTTCAATGTACATGAGCAGATAACAGTTTTAGTCCATTGATTGAATGTAACACATGTTTGTGACATAATTGAATCAGTCAGGTAGTAACCTGTGTTTGTTTCTGTGTACTTTCAGCCGCTGGTGGATATCCAGGACTAAATCAACCAAGGTATGTGTATGGCTTGAAGATTGATTCACTTAATTTACACAAATTTCATTCTTAGTTAGTGTTTGTTGAGTGTAGCTTTCATACTGATTAACACTTCTGATATGTCATCACTTCCTGGTTTTATTGTTAATACTTAGTGGGGAAAGTTGGAAACTGCTTGAAACTTGTAAACAATGGCTAGGACAATTGGTCGGAAATGAAGAGCTATAAAAAGCTATAAAAAATAGTATACGTACAAGTGGACAAAAAAATTCAGAAAATGTTGCTGAACATAGATCAATACAGTAGATGAAAATAAAAATAGATGAAAGCATTTTTTATAGAACTAAAACGGAAGTTTGATGATACATGTATCTGTGAGATGTGATGGCTTGCAGAACAACATTTTAGAACATTGCCAGTATCCAGATTATGATTCTGCTTTTGTGACAAGTGTTAAATGTAATCATGCTGCTGATCTTTTCAGCAAAATCATGGTACACAATTGTTTGCCATACAGAACATCTTTATTTAATATTTAAGTGTTTCAGTTTTTTACCAAACAAAGAGATGCAAATATTTCTCTATGCACTGCAGAAATACAGAAGCAGCCCAGGCCGCAGCTCAAGCCGCAGCTAGAATTAATCAACAACTAGGGGTCTCCTCACCTAACAGCACAATGATGCAACCACAGAATGATCAGATGAACCTTGGTATGGTCATCACTGAGGAATACAAAGTGCCCGATAGAATGGTCGGACTGAGTAAGTATTAAGTAATGTTGCTTTGATAATTGTCTTTAATTTATATGAATAGGTCAGTTTACTTGAAAGCACAAACTTCACAGCCTGTATTTCTTGCTCCAAGACTGTGGGTGTCAGAGATTTGCAACATAAAGGTCGGGGATACATTGTAACCACTCTGAATAGTGGATGGGGTTTGATAGTCGGCTCTGGTACATCAGCTGCACAGAACATGAAATTGGCCTGGGTCACTAGCATTATAGGAACCAACATTATTGCAAATATGTTACTGTGAATAGTAACTAAATTAAAGTTTTAAGATATTTACCACTGAAATATACTGTCTTTCATTGGACCTGGCGCACAATAGGCGTATTTGTTCTGTTTCGGTTTAGTTGGGATCAGATGTATATAATATGGTGGTGCATATGCATTAAGTGGATTTAATGTCCATAACTTGCAGTGGCAACCGACCACTAGCCCTTGGTTCGCTCTCAGATTTATTAGGTTAGGATGTCAACGAAGTTAAAACCTTCAGATAAATTGTGGATAGAGTGCCAAAAAGGAAGTAAAATAACAAGAAAAAGTCCAATGAATTTTTCTGTTGTTTTTCAGTAATTGGAAAAGGTGGAGAACAGATTACAAGGTTGCAGGCAGAGACAAGTTGTAAGATACAGATAGCCCCAGGTAAGCATTTAACCATACATATATATCAACCTGACAATTTTGCATCGAAACAGGTTGTTGGTTTCGTTGCATTAATTTGAAAAAAAGCCCCAAGAACCACTTCAGAATATAAGTAAAATTGATTCTTATAGACAGTAAAGTACATAATTAACCCTTACCCTGGTAAATGTCTTGACATGTTGATCTTACAATTTAGACAGTGCAATTTATTGTTCTAAAGGGCATAAATTTACTGACTGAATAATAAGGGTCAATTTAGGCTGCATTAGGCATATTTACTAGGTATTTAGGGAACACAAAATTTTGTCAGTTTAAGCAAGTAATACTTGTAAAATCTTAAATATTGAGTTCAGGGCGAGTAATTTGTTTCTGTGTTTATACATGTATCCTTGATATTTCAGAATGTGACGGTTATGGTATGTTTGTTTTATAATATCAAAGATAGGTGGTGTTACGTTCATAAAAGTTTGTCATACTTTTTATCAATATTTGGGACATACCTTTTGGAGTTTATAAACTGCATTTGACTATTTTTGAAGTTGCTGCTCTTAAATTGACCCTTCGCATAGGTAATCCTTTTACTGAAATTTGTAGAAAAAATAACGGAATATTTCTTGTTCGCCCATTTTAAGTTTTCTAATAGAGAAAGAGGTCCTAGGGGGAAACCATTTGTAGCAGCAGCAGTGGATAATATGTATTGTGATGTTCTAGATATCACAGTATTGCGTAACATAAATGTTGATTGTTTACAGATAGTGGTGGTATGCCAGAAAGATCTACAACATTAACTGGTACTCCACAAGCTATTGGGTATGTGTAACTTTGTTGGTATTGTTCTCTTTGGCAGTAACATCAGTCAGTAATAGTCTGTCAGATCTTGCTGTATGTCGTCACAATTGCTTATAACTTTTTAATAGTTTGTTTTAATTATCCTTATTTTAGATAGCCCTGATCCAGTACTCCTAAACATAAGAAATCTGCATGTAAAAGAAACCAGGGATCTATTTGAAAAGAGTTCGGGTCTGCTACCTGGATTTCCTTGTATCAGCATCTATCTGTTCAACCTGTGCCTGTTAGGAGTCTTGGCAGATTCACCTGAGGAGAAATCCTAGGGTTGGCTGAGACTACATAGAATGGAAATGAAAAAATCAGATATCATGAATGGTTGTAAAATAAACTTCATCTTCAATGTTACTTTGAATTGGCAAGTGTGTGATTGTAGAAATAGGTCACGGATGTTTTTCCCTATGTTTTGCAGTAGAGTGAAAGATGAAATTAACAAGATTATACAGAGAGCTCAAGGATCTGAGCCTGGGGGCTTTGGGGATAATTCAGGGAATATAGAGATCTCCATACCAGGAAACAAAGTTGGTCTTGTCATTGGAAAAGGTGGAGAAACCATAAAACAGTTGCAGGTAAGTGCATGTTTGTGTTGAGATTTACCTGTCTTTGATTCTCCTGCGCAATTTTATAATGGAACATTATGAGGCTAAATATTAAATATGCATGGTTCTGGTGACCTGACTGCCCTTATACTTAACTACCAACACTAGATTTGTTGTTTTGCAAAAATTGGTACAAGTTTGGAAAGCCATGGAAATGGTTCCTATAGCCCAAGGGTATACACTTTGGGCTCAAACACTACTAAATGCAATTTAGTTTCTGGTCGGTATCTTCTATCAACATTCATAATATTAATTTTCTTGGCTTCAGTGTAAATATTAAAGCTGTCATAGAATGATTTTGTCCGGTATTAGTCCCCTAAGCAGTCATATGACCGGTTACATTGGGGGACTAAGTTATCTGCATTGCGTTGATCTGTCTGACTTAGTTCTGGTCTATATCTTCCACATGCAAGGACGATTTAAGAAATAATAAATGTATCCCTGTATTTTGTCATTGAATAAAGTACAGTCTGGAGTCTACATTCTCGTGATTTAATTACTACGCATTCAAACTCATGACTACTTTATTTAACAGTAAAATATTGTATAATTTCGATTCTTACACGTCATTTTCATCGAAAACTATCCTGAACTATATTCAACTTGTAGCAGTACATCATAGTAACTTTTAATTGCGATATACGATTGGACACCCTTGTTTGCCTACGTCACTTCATGAGGTCATTTCGTGGCACGTCGTCCTTGGATAAACGTGCTGTATTTCATCGTAAAATAAAATGCAGTCTTTCCCTCTATTTTTATATAGGAAACACAGCCACCTGTGTTAGAATTTGATATAACTTTGCACTATGGTTACCAGTAATTCAAGGGTGTGTGAGGCACAACAACCAGTCACCTATTTCAAGGTTTAGATCACACTTTGGGCTTAAACTACTACTAACCACACTTCGTTTTCTTGGGAAAGAAGTACTGTTTATTTTGAATACAGTGAACCATCATGGGTTTATTGTAAGACATTTATGTAGCCAGGCGTTCTTACATTATAATAAAGCTTGTACAACGACTATATTTCTTTTAAAGGAGAAAACAGGTGTGAAAATGGTAATGATTCAAGACAGTAATACACCAACAGCATTTGATAAACCGCTGAGAATCACTGGAGATCAGATGAAGTGTCAGAAAGCAAAAGAAATGGTCATGGAACTGTTAGCATCCAAGGACAATGACATGGTAGGATTTGATATGGTAAGTTATACAGTCTGCTATTACAGAACTTTACAAATATGATTGCATTTTACGGATCATAAATAAAACATATTTGCTGAATTTTATTTCATAAATCTTGTCAAATTCAGTACTACAGAAATCATGAACTAATGTATTATATATTTATGATGGCAAATGTCAAAATGCCTTATGCACTGAAGTAGCTATTCAGACATGCCATCTCGTCCAGGGATGTGGATAGATTCTGGTTACAAGTAATTCAGGATTAAATTTAACAGATGTTTTAAAAACTGAACTCTGTTAAAAAAATGTTTTTGTAATTTGTGATCACCAAATCACTCAATTTACAATAAATTGATTTTAGGGTGGCAATTTTTCCAATGGTGTTGGTATGGGAGGCTTTGGTGGTGGAGGTCGTGGAGGCGGTGGAGTAGACATTCCAGTACCACGTGCTGCAGTTGGTATTGTTATTGGTAAAGGTGGAGAAATGATAAAGAAGATTCAACAGGACACTGGTGCCAAAGTTCAGTTTAAACAGGATGATGGACAGTCTGAGGACAGGCTATGTTCTATCACAGGGCCCCCAGATAAGGTCAATGCTGCACAGGAAATGATCCAAGATCTGCTAAACAACTCCAATGTAAGTTGCAATATTGAAGATGTATTTCTTTATTCAGATTTTAAGAGAAAAAGGATAAGTTCTAGAACAGAAGTAACAGAAGCACATCTTAAGAGCCAATTTGTCTTTCTGTAAGCTCATTGGTGTCATAAATGTGCAATATGAAGTCGGGGAATTCGCTAACACCATTCTTGTTTACGATGGAGTTTGATAGTAGACCCTGATACACAGCTGATTACAAAAAAGGTCTTGAAACTCTTACCAAGGTCTCTGGCCATATGTTGTCATGGTTGGGTGCAAATCTATGTTCAATTTGCATTTGAATGATTTTCAAGGTTTTTCTTCGGAGTATTTTGAGTCATAACTGCATGAACCTATGAGGAAAGATTATGTTGATTCTTAAAGATAGTACCAAATAGCATTAGTAGAAGTAACAAAGCACATCTTAAGAGCCAGTGTTTTTTTTCTGTAAGTCCATTGGTGTCATAAATGTGCAATATGAAGTCGGGGAATTCGCTAACACCATTCTTGTTTACGATGGAGTTTGATAGTAGACCCTGATACACAAGTCATTTAGAAAATAGTTTCTCCGACAACTTTGGTTTTCCAGGGCAAGTAGTTGCTTAGTGCTGAATGTTAAATGCATGTAATCATCTTTGGTCCAAATGAGTATTTCAGAATAGTTTAAAGCGCATTAATTCACAGCCAGTATTTCTTTTGGACTGCTGGTGTCCAGAAATGTGCAATATAAAGTCGGGGAATTCGCTAACACCATTCTTGTTTACGATGGAGTTTGATAGTAGACCCTGATACACAGCTGTTTACAAAAAAGGTCTTGAAACTATTACAAAGGTCTCTGGCCATATTTTGTCGTGGTTGTCTGCAAATCTATGTTCAATTTGCATTTGAATGATTTTCAAGGTTTTTCTTCAGAGCAGTTTTAGTCATTACTGCATGAACCTACGAGGAAAGGTCATTTTGATACTATAGTACCAAATAGCGTCGGTAGAAGTAACAAAGCACATCTTAAGAGCCAGTTTGTCTTTCTATAATCTCATTGGTGTCATAAATGTGCAATATAAAGTCAGGGAATTCGCTAACACCATTCTTGTTTACGATGGAGTTTGATAGTAGACTCTGATACACAAGTCATTTAGAAAAAAGTTTCTCAGACACCTTTAGGTTTTCCAAGCGGTTTCTCTTTGTAGCTTTAGGGTTTAGGGGATTTCTTAGATAGCGTTAAGGTTTGCAGGGGAACCACCTAGAGGTTAAGTGCTCCGTGTTTATATATCTTTGATCGAAATGAGTATTTTAGAATATTTGAAGCGCATTAATTCACAGCCAGTATTTCTTTTGAACTACTGGTGTCCAGAGATGTGCAATATAAAATCAGGGATACGCTAACACCATATTTGTTTGAAATGGAGTTTGATAGTAGACCTTGATACACAGCTGTTAACAAAAAAACAATTTGCAAAAGATTTTGTGACCTGTGACTATTGAAGCAGGACACCACTTCACTTGGTTTTTGCAATGAAGGAATTCAGAGTAACTGCTTATAAAGATGACTGCATATGATCCAGAATTTGTTGTCAAGGAATTTCTGTTACATCTCAAATATTCTCATTTTTCTATAATTTCAAAAAGATTTATGTTTTGTTTGCCTATTTCTAAAAGACAGTAACTTTAATACGTAAATATTACAGGATTCAAACATATTTTTCCTGATGAGCTTACTTAACTTTTTACTAAAAACTGTCACAAAATTTGACATTTTTTTTGTAAAAATATTAGGGGCACCAGTAAGATGTTTTTTTTCAAAAGAAAATCTTTCACCTCTTCCTTGAATTTAAAACATTTGATTGCATGGATTTTTTTCCTGATTCAATGGCTAATAATAACCAATATAAGTGAAAGTAAATGTGAAATAATAGATAATAAAATATTAAATTTGAGACGTAATTTTTCGGTGTCAAATTTGTTACGTCTCCTAATACATTACTACTGAGACATGTGTTTGATCGGGGAAGTTGTTCAATACATTATTGTGACGGATTTGCATATATCTTTTTCATCATAATACATTTTATTGGCAGTTTAAAGGCATTTAGAAGCAGAAGACAAAAGCTATCTGTGAGCTTTAATCGTGTCTCATTTTTGTTACGTCTCAAAATCTCAAAGTTTTCTAAAGAATAATTTCTTGGATCGATAGTGTATCATTAAAAAGTGTGTATTAGATGCGTACTGTAGGCATGAATTGGTGACGTAGTACACATGAACTTTGTACATACGCTACACAAAAATATGGCGGCCTTTTTGAATGCATAGGAAATCGGCGTGTTGTTACGTCCGTAAGTTGTTGAATTTATGTACAATTTTACATCGATATTATTAACACTGTATAAGGTGAGTATATTTTTATTAAAAATGTTCAATTTTCATTAGTGATCGGGTTGGACAAGCGATGTCAAATGCACACAACAACAAAATCATGCCTTTCAATGTGACCTCCCAAAGCCGATTCACACAAGGCTTCGTCTATCATAGAATATTTCACATCATTGTTTAAACTTTCAGTTCATATCACTATGTTTGTCTAAATATTAGGCAAATATTCCACAATGCAATGAAAGTACTACCGTTTGGATGATTTCTGGTTCATTTAAGGCCTATAAATTGATATAAGACGTAACAGACTACACAATTCAGAGAAATCACATGTGATGATTATGTGTCCAAGTTACATCTCCAGCTCATTCATTATTTATTTTTCTGTTCATATAATAATCAAACAATCTATAACTTCCAAAAGGTTCAGATTCAGTTGACAAATTATAGTTTAATACATACGAAATATGTGATGTCACATTATTCAGATTATGACTGTTTCTGTCTAAGATGTAACTTGGAAACCAAATATTGACTCTGTTACATCTTAGTTCTTAATGCTATTTGGCATTCTAATTACAACAACTCACAATGTTAAAATTATTTTGAGTCAATGAATATTCAATTGTAAGCCAAATATTGACAAAATGTATTGTTTAGGGTATGGTTTATGAAATTTTAAGTTCTGTTTTTGTGTCCAGTTACATCTCTGAATAAACTTGCAACTTGCTTAACTTTGTTACACTGTGGTATGAATAGCTTTCCTCAATACAGAAGGTTGTTGGTACATCTACTTAAAAAATAGCAAAATTTTAAGTTAATGCAAAACTGTATTCAAGATTAAAGCCAAAAATGTAATGGAATCCATGTTACGTCTCCAAAGTCAGAGAAAACAAAAAGTAGTGATAAAGCTGTCAACTCCTAAAATGTAAACTTGGCGATTTCATGGTACAATAGTATCATTCTAGTACACATAATAATGGCTTAATTTTAAACATAGCATCCTATGAAAATACTGGACACCAAGCATTTTGAGATGTAACAGAAATTCCTTGACAACAAATTCTGGATCATATTGTTTGCTGACCTCTGAGGAAAGACCATGTTGATTCTTAAAGATTGTTCCTAGGGATGTAATTGATTAAAATTTTTGTATCGATATATCGATTTAGAAATATCGACGATACAGCGATATATCGATACATGGGCGTAAAAAGTCACTGACTACACATTCTACCAAATCTCTTGACTTCATTTGTACTAAACATATGGTTCTAGTCTATAATATATATCAACCCTTGCAGTGCTGAATATTTTTGCCTATGAGACCACATTTCATTAAATTAAATCATTTGTTAGAAAAACCGGAACTCTGGGTAGAGTGATTGTTTATTTTCTGGTTGAGTTTTGATGGAATTTTCGTACGTGAAACTGTAGATCATTGCACGGTAAAACATTATTCGATATACGATTTTTCAAAATGGCAATCGATATCGAATCGAAAGTGTTTAATCGTTGATATATCGATATCGTTTGAATTGATTACATCCCTAATTGTTCCAAATAGCATTAGTAGAAGTAACAAAGCACATCTTAAGAACCAGTGTGTCTTTTTATACTCTCATTGGTGTCATAAATGTGCAATATGAAGTCAGGGAATTCGCTAACACCATTCTTGTTTACGATGGAGTTTGATAGTAGACCTTGATACACAGCTGTTTACAAAAAAAGGTTTAGAAAACTCTTACCAAGGTCTCTTGCCATATGTTGTCATGGTTGCTTGCAGATCTATGTTAGACTTCCATCCGAATGATTCTCAAGGTTTTCTTAAAAGTGTTTTAGTTATAATTGCATGAACTCTTGGAGAACATTGGAAAAGCATGGTTAAAAGTTGATAAAGAGCAAGAGTAAAATTACTGTATGACCCAAAGATGCCATCTAAAAGAATGGCTTTTGAAGAAAGGATTGAACTCCATTAGCAAAAGATTTTACAACCTGTGACCATTGAAGCAGGAGTCCACTTCATTTGTTTTTCACAATAAAGGAATTCAGAGTTATTGCTTATAAAGTTGGCTACATAATTATTGTTTGCTGACCTGTGAGGAAAGATTATGTTGATCCTTAAAGATAGTACCAAATAGCATTAGTAGAAGTAACAAAGCACATCTTAAGAGCCAGTGTGTCTTTCTGTAATCTCATTGGTGTCATAAATGTGCAATATGAAGTCAGGGAATTCGCTAACACCATTCTTGTTTACGATGGAGTTTGATAGTAGACCCTGATACACATCATTTAAAAAAAGTTCCTCCGTCACCTTTAGGTTTTCAAGGAGTACGACCTAGTGGCCAATTGCTATATGTTAAAACATGTAATATTTTTAGTCCAAATGAGTATTTTAGAATATTTGAGAGCGCATTAATTCACAGCCAGTATTTCTTTTGGACTACTGGTGTCCAGAGATGTGCAATATAAAATCAGGGATACGCTAACACCACTCTGAATAGTGGGTGGAGTTTGATAGTAGGTTCTGATACACAGTCGTTAGGAAAGTTTCTGCGACAGCTTTAGTTTTTCCAGTGGGTACTACTTAGTGGCGCATTGTTGTTAGGGATGTCATTGATTAAAATTTTTGTATCGAGATATCAATTTAGAAATATCGACGACGATACAGCGATAGATCGATACATGGGCGTAAAATAGTCACTGACTACATATTCTACCAAATCTCTTGACTTTATTTGTACTAAACATGTGGTTCTGGTGTATAATATAGATCAACCCTTGCAGTGCTGAAATATTTTTGCCTATTAGACCACATTTCATTAAATTATCATTCGTTAGAAAAACACTGAACTCTGGGTAGAGTGATTGTTGATATTCTGGTCGAGTTTTGATGGAATTTTTGAACGTGAAACTGTAGATCATTGCACAGTGTATTTTTCAAAACGGCAATCGATATCTAATCGAAAATGTTTTATTGTTGATATATCGATATCGTTTGAATCGATTACATCCCTAATTGTTGTACATTTGTACACAGAAACAATGGTCATGTCATCTCATGGTTTTATCTGTTTATTGCCCATTGCTTGATATGGGAAAGGTTTACATTAGCTGTAAACTATCATTTCACTTGTCTTTACACATTGGTTCAACTAGGATATAATTGTATGTACACTTTCATTGCCTATTATTGGTTCAAACTTTTTTACTCCACAGTAGTGTACATTTTGGGAATATTCAGGAGTATTATGCTTACAGCATTCTTCCGTTTGTGATAGAAAAAAACCCAGAAAAATTCAACATCTAACATTTCTGTTGCTGTAGTTAGTCTTAAAAGATTTTCTGTACTATTTTAGTATGGAGGAGGTATGGGTCGTGGAGGTGGTGGTTTCCGAGGTGGAAGAGGTGGTGGCCGTGGAGGTTTCAACCAGGGTCCAGGACGCGGTATGGGAGGACCAGGTGGCTTTGACGGCGGAAATTTCCAGGATCAGACAACCTTTGGTGTACCGGCTGATAAATGTGGTTTAGTTATTGGAAAAGGTAAGATTATTTGACAGTCCTGTAAGCCTTGACAAACAGGCAAGACTTAGTATGCATGGGTTATAAAGCTTGTTTGTCTATCAGTGTTAATCTTAGATTTTCTCTCACTTTTACATATTCTTAACTGGATTTATCAGTCATCAGCAGTGAGTCTGAAGTTTTTTTTGTTTTAGTTTGCATTGACTCTAATGCTGTGCAAAGTTGCAGTCTTTGTTTTTTGGATATGTTGAGCAGAATGTAAGCTAAATGGAAAGATGAATGTCTGTTGTCTTAATCACATTGTTAGAGAATCTGAGAATACAAAGATGACTGGACTTTAAAACTTGACAATTAAGATAAAGTCCTTAGGGATTTGGTTCCTTCACGAAATTTAAGCTGGGGACCGGTATTACATTATCCATAAAATGTCAATTACAGGTGGTGAAACAATAAAGAATATCAACAGTACATCAGGTGCCCATGTAGAGTTACAGAGAAACCCTGGTCCCAATCCTAATGAGAAGATCTTCAATATTCGTGGTGAGCCCAGCCAGATTCAACATGCTATACAGATGATCTGTGAAAAAGCTGGCCTTCCTTATGTAAGTATGGGTTCTGTATGTGTACAAATTAGGTATTTTCATACAGAGGTAGACAGTTATTATTGTTTTGTTGCCAAAAAAAGATGATTTGCTTTTTGTTAGTGTCTGTGTTAACAAAACAAGAATTTTGTATTTGTTTTCTGTAGAGGGTTTAAGCTGATGCTGAGAAAATAAGCAACTTGGCTAGAGTTAATGGCTGTTCATGACAAATTGTTAGTGGAAATGATCTTTTTTTAAAGTAAAATAAAATGTTTGCATATGGATCTTGACAAATTAAAATATTCTTAAGCATACAAAAGAAATTGCAGAATCATACATGAATACTTGCAGGATGGTCCACCAAGTGGTGACATGTTCCCAGGACCAGGTGGTCCGGGGGGACCTGGAGGTCCTGGTGGGCCAGGCGGTCCCCCACAAGGTGGTCCAGGAGGTCCATATGGAGGTCCAGGACCACAGGGACCTGGAGGATTTGATCAGTTTGGAGGCCCACAAGGAGGTCCAGGGTAAGTAACTTTGAAAGAAGGCATTATAAAACATGATCATTTTATATACAGTAAAAACTTGGATAGTTTACTCGAGCATCGAAATTCTCAAGAACCAGGATAAACTTTCCAGACTTTTTGGTACCTGCAATTTTGAACCTATATGTTGATTTTGTTAACCAGAAAATACTAATCCATAACTAGCATCGATAACTCGAGAACCCGGAATTTTCTTGTAGGAACACCTGTCGTCCGCCAGGTAGATTTCTTACTAAATTATCTCCGGCAACTGGAGGTCACTGATTATCAGATTTTTCTGACCTCCGATGGCGATTTTATTTTGACACGTCATGTGAAAACTTCTATTATTTGTTAATTGATTGTTCTACTTGAATTATAGTTAATTAATCGGCTTCATCAGTGGCCAAAGAGTGCTAAGTGCAAAGAATATTTTGACTATTGCATATTTAACTTGTTCCTTGTCTCATTGAATAACAAGAAAATAAAGAAAATCATGTTTAATTCGTGCGTCTTATAATTCAAGCACTTGAGATGATTGAAAAGTTTGAGTCTGACTAGCCTTTTGACTAAAGTAAAGCTTGAGAGAAAATCCCAAACTGCATATTCTTTCGTTTGATTTCTATAACCTCTACGCTAACTGACAAGAATTGTGCTTTTTCTTTGTTTCATAGCTATCTTTGCCTTTGCAGTATACAAGATCTTTATTTATATTTTGATACATTTGTTGAGCGATTAAAATGATATTAACTGTCATGTGTTTCTTTATTTAACTCTGTCTCGGATGAGATTTACAAAAAACTATACTGAAACGTGTTTGTAATGCGTTTCTTGAAAATGCCACATGTGATGTGTTATACCGATGATGTACCTATAACCCATCTTCTAAGTGTCAGTTAATAATCACTTTACTCGTTATTGTAAGTTAACTTGCAAACAAATTAAGCTAAGGGCTTCAATCTGTCTAACATATTAGTCAAGCCTGGCATTATTGGAAAACAGTAGGAAAAACCCAAGTGACCCTTAAATACATTGAGACGAAGTAAACATTGCACCGCCTTCTCCATTAATCACTTGTCAAATAGTCATTACCCTACTATTGACGTGAATGCAACACAAAAATAACAGGATTTTATCAAATAAGTGCAAAGGTACATCAGTCCTCTTGACTCTATTGTAATAAATATATTTTGTAAATTTATAAATCCTTGACCTCAACATAAAGGTCCTGAAAACTCTGGTTGGAATTCAATAAGATATATGACAGCAGAAAAACTTGTGAGAATTTCCATGGTTTGGATAACTCGATAACTCCATAACTTACTAGCATTTTACTTATTGCCCTCGAGTTATCGAGGTTTTACTGTAATATAAAACCTTGGATAGTTTACTTAAAAGAAATTTTTTTAAGAAAATATAAATTCTTTCCAATTTTGGTGGTAGCTGTTGAAGCTATATGTTGATTTTGTTAAATGGAAGTGTTGATTCAGTTGGTCCATGCAACAGCACATATTAGAGCCTGCAATTTTGTTGTAGAATTCTAGGTGTCGAAATGTGCAAAAGTAAAATTCACGATGTTTTTATTTGCTATAACTTTTGTTTAGTGAGTAAGATTGTCTTGAAACAGACAATTTTGTAATAGTCCCTTTAAAGTTCAAGGGTATTCAAAAGGTCAGTAATAAGTGAATGAAAGCCATTTTAAAAAAGCAGTTAAAAACTTTCTGTTTGCAACTGTTTGGTTCATCCTTTTCCTATCATAGTTTTCAAGATGGTATAGATTCAGATTTTCTCAGTAACTCTAGTAGTAGAATGAAGTTGACTGTTGATGAATCAAAAGTTTTGCTTGTGTTTCTTCATGCCATAGCACATATTAGAGCCTGCAATTTTGTTCTAGAACTGTTGGTGTCGAAATGTGCAAAAGTAAATTCAAAACATTGCTATTTTGCTATAGCTTTTGTGTAGTGAATAAGATTGTTTTGAAACAGACTATACTTATAAACTTCAGAACACGCAACTTAGAGATTTGACTGGTAATTTGTTATAATTGCTAGTGTTGTTTGGAAATTCAAGAACACCCTGTTTTTTGCCATTCTGCCGTTTTATTCACGTTCAAGCATGATTTTATTTGTAAACATCAGCAATTTTGTAGAAATAGCAATTTTACTCAATCCTTGAATCTATGACTTCGTAAAAATGTTGCAATTCTAAAGTTGTGAAGTATATTTGATACAAGTCCTGTTATAAGTTCTTAGTCAGGTGTAATTGAAGGGAAAACATTTTATAAAAAGCATTTGGGCTTTTGTATGCTACTTTTTGGTACTTTCTGTTTTTATTTTATTTGCAATAAGACGGACAATATGTTGTTTGTAATGATACTAAAAGCTGTAGTATTGTCAGTTGTAGTAGATGGATGAAGAATCAAAGTTTTGTTTGTGTTTGTTCATGCCATAGCACATATTAGAGCCTGCAATTTTGTTGTAGAATTGTAGGTGTCGAAATGTGCAAAAGTAAATTCAAGATGTTTTTATTTGCTATAGCTTTTGTGTAGTGTATAAAATTATCTTGAAACAGACTACCTGATGTTACTCCTGTTTAAAAGTTCATGAATTGTGGTCGGTAGTAATTGAGAAGTGTTTGGGCTTGTGTTTGCTAAGTACTGTACATTTCTTTTCTAGTTTCAATCCATTTGTTCTGATACTAAAGCTGTAGTTTTCGTCAGTTGTAGTAGATAGATGAAGTTGACTGTTGATAAATCAAGGTTTTATTTGTGTTTGTCTATGCCATAGCACATATTAGAGCCTGCAATTTTGTTCTAGAATTGTTGGTGTCGACATGTGCAAAAGTAAATTCAAGATGTCTAGTTTTTGCTACAACTGCTTTGTAGTGAATTGTGATTGTCTTGAAATATATACATTGAATGGTATGACCAGTCTTGTTGCAGAAGGATAAGTCACTGACTTTAAATCACAAAAATCTCACCGATTGAGGTCATCTGTGCGGCTGCTGCAACTGACCTGACTGATGGATAGGCTTGCCTGTAAGACTTGAAATGGGCATAAACCCGAGAGAAAAAATTGCTGATAAAATTGACAGAACAAGATACATGTACCATCAGTTATATTTAGAGCTATAGGTGGTAGTACTTAATATGTGTTATTCTGGATTTATGATTAACATCATAAATAGCTAAACTTCGAGGGGTTTTGTCAGTGTATGTCCTATGATGTATTGCAATGCATTTATTAGACAGAGCCTGCATTTCAGTATTTGGCTTTTAGGTGTCGAAATGTGCTAAAGGAAGACGGACCTTTTAATTTTGTCTGCAGAGTTTATTTTTTCTGACACAGCGATATACTTCAATTGATTATGTTGTCTGATGTTATACTCCCCAGTAAAAATCATTTCATCTACAACATAATTATGATAATGTTTTTTTCAGGCCCAACCAGCCAGGATTTGGTGGAGCACCACAAGGTTGGGGAGGTCAGCCAGGTTACAATCAACAGTTCCCAGGTCAAGGTCAACAACCAGGAGCCCCAGCAGGTGGTGATCCCAGTGAGTACTTCGTATATCACATGTTTAAAACTGTTGTAATGTGACTTAAATAGAGACTTGTCATTTGTTTGGTAACTGCTAAATGACACCTTTAGTGTAAGAGAACATGAACAAACAGTTTTGGTTTCTTAAATTCACAGCAGTTTAGTATAGGGTAAAGGAGATTCATACTTGTTTGAAACTCTAGAAATAAATAAGTTATGATTTCATGAATTGAAATAACCAGTTGTATAAAAGCTAATTACATCAGGATTAATGGGTACAGCAAAAGAAGAAAAGAATAAAACATTGTCAAAAAACAAAAATACATACATATATCTCGGTTAACCACTGCACATGAATTTAGCTGCTTGACTGATTCTTATATGCAAGACATGTGCAGTTATCAATGACATGACTATATCTTTTATCCTTAAAAGTGTACAAACTAAAAAAGTGTAAACCACAAATTTGTGTCCTTTGAATTTGTCTTAAAGTTGCACTTGATACATTAGATAATGATAGAGTGCTTCTGCATTTAGATAAACCCCAGGATCCTAATGCTGCAGCATGGGCAGCATATTACGCCCAGTACTACGCTCAGTACGGACAGCAGGGACAACAGTACGGTCAGCAACCACAACAGCCACAGCAACCTATGCAACCGTCCCAACCACAGCCAAGTGAGTATTTTACTAGTTCTTGCGTGTTTTAAGTGTATGTGTATATCCTGCTGCATTAGATGGGAAGTTTTTATTCTTTCATTGTCCGTTCTCCACCATTATGGAATTTGTCACTAGAGAGAGGACCTATTTCTGGTAAGAAACCCAGGAATTCCTTTTACTGGCCGTCTGTAGATTACTGAAATACTTTTTGCATAAGCCAAAAGTCAAATGGTTCATACTCCTTCAATGCCAGAAAAACCCATGTATGTACTAAAAATGATTATTGTGATATCTACATTTGAATTAAGTTTTTAGCTATTTAAAGAGCTATTTTACTTGCAGTGGCATCAACGTCATGTCAAATGTTTGATTGCAAGCAAGTTAGTATCTTGAAGTTATGAATACATTTGATTGAAACTTAAGAAAGGTCTTCGGGTCAGTAGATAATTGAATGAAACTTCACACAGGTCTTTGGGTGGGAAGATATTTGAAGGAAACTTCACATAGGTTTTCGGGGTCCTAAAAAACTATCATACCATCGAGTTCAATAACTTGATTTCTATTTTGATGAAATTGTGCCCTCTTTTCACTTGGAAAATAACTGATTTCTATTTTGATAAAATTGTGCCCCCTTTTCACTTGGAAAATCATGGTAAAGATTTTGCATGAAAGTTGGTATTTCCGAAAGTTTCGAAAATATTGGATTGAAACTTTCAGACAGGTCTTCCGGGTCACAAAATAGGGTTTTACCATTAAGTCTTATAAATCCCGACTTGTAATTTGACAAAATTCTGCCTCTTTGGGTCTGATTAAATTTTTGTGTAGACGGTCATATCTTCAAAAGTACTGAAGATATATTGAATGGTCACACAGGTCTTTGGGGTTACAAATGAAGATCATACCCTCAGTTCCATAACTCTTGACTTGCCTTGTACTGTGACAAAATTATGTTCATTAATGGACTTAAATAATCCTTATTAAAGTTTTATATTGAAGTTGCTATCTGCAGCTAAGGCAGGGATTAAATCAAAACTTAATACAGGTATTTGTGTTTCATTGTATTTACCTGTAGAAAGCAGCTACTGTTTACTGTCAATACTATCGCTTGAAAGTCAAGTTCAATCAGTTGACCTTGACTGTCTTTAATATGGAAAGCTTTTGTTTGTTTGTATAATGTGTTTCAATTACTGAGTGTGAAAATTGATATATTGCATATAAATTATATGATGCCTGTCTGATGCAATACAACCTTAATGGGATAAATTTAGATAATAATTCTCTTGTTTTCAGTACAAAGTAAAGATTTACAAGGTAAACAAAAAAACTTTTAAAGAAAAAAAACTACACCACAGCTTAAGTTAAACAAGAATGAGTTAGTTAATAAGAGCCCATGCTACAGCTATGTCCCAGGATTGGCAGTGATGGATCAGTGAATCAACACATAGTCTACAGGTCAAGGGGAGACTCGAGCGTAATGGTTTCTTGTGTCGCCTCAAAGCAGGGGGCTCATTCTTGTTTTGTTTGTCTGTCTGTTGTTTACAGGCAACACTAGTTTGTATGAACTCTATCAGGGGTGCTCAGACACCTATTAAGAAATAAATCTGAAAGAGTGATGTTTGTGGAACATGAAAATAGACAAAAATTCTAGATGATATGTTTTAAGTATAAAAATTATTCTTGAATGCTGATACCTATAAGTAATATGAAGCATACACAATTGAATTATGCCATATACAAGGAAATTGAAATGGAGCAGTGGTGAAGAAACTGACCTCTGTGGTCAAGTGGTTAAGGTCTTAATACTTTAGCCTGGCACTGATTCAGGGTGACTGGTTAAGAGACCACAACCAACCTGTGTCTTTGTGAGAAAGTTGACAGTTTCTTATGTAGTAGCTATTTTAAGCAGATATTTCTGTCTTCTAAACATTGTTGACGGCAATATGCATACACATCTATGCAACTTGATTATAGTAAACACCATTTGCAATTCAAGTTTTATTTACCACCCTGAAACAATAAGTATAGTTCAGATTAAAATTTTAGAAATTCTGCTGCTTTACCAGTATTCCAGCACAGTTTTCATTTCTTTTAGGCAACTGTTGAAACTTTTTGGCTCACCCTAACATATTGTGTCAAGCTGAGCTTTTGTGATTGTCTGATGTCTGTAATACATTACCAGTACAAATAAACAGTTCCAAAATTACTTGTTCTAGTTGGACTAGTTTCAACAAATATTGACAGATGTTCCTTGGATAGGTATGATTTGTTTAATTCTTGAAAGGTCAAAGAAATCTAGCAACCAAGAAAACAAAAACAAAATTATTGTCGAACAGCTTGCCAAATTTCAGAGCAATTTTCCCCAAAAATTCCTTTTGTAACACTCCTTGAATTCCTTAGATTATACTCCTTCATTAAAAAGAGATTGCTCGAAAGGAGCTTGGACAGGTTTTCTCCATATAACTTATAATTGTAACCATTGAAAATCATTTTGTCGAAAGTCCCTATCTTCCGCAGTGACCTTTTTAGAAGCTTTTTGCATGTCGTCACTATGTTTGGCTGTTTGTCCTTGCATAGCTCCATTTTAAACTTGGAAAATCAACGTGTACATGGTTTTGCATACACATAGGTGAGCAATACAGGGCAACAAAATACAGGGCTATCATGGCCCTTTTGTTCTTTACTTTACACTTCAGCTGTTAATCCACAAACGGGACAGCCAGACTATTCTCAAGCTTGGGCAGAGTATTACAGACAACAAGGAATGTACCAACAAGCAAATGCCATCTTGGCCCAGCACCAACAGCAGCAGGGAGGAGGAGCACAAGGCCAGGGGGGACAACCTCCACAGCAGTAAAGCAACAGTTACAGCCCTTTGTGAGAAAAGAAATGATGTGGAGAGGTAGGCTTGAAGAGTTATTGTTCATTGTCTCAGGTTTTCAGAATGATCGCTCAGCTGCAGTCAAGAAGAGGACAACAGGAGGATTGAAACATTGAATTTTTTGCATATCTTTATCCGACAGATTCACTGTTGTTAACATATTTTTGTTCTTTGCGAAATAAATGATATTTTTATGCCATGAAGTATCGTCTTAATGCGATTATATTATAGATATGTTGCTTTTATGCGATGATCTTGCATTGTTCTTATGAATAGTACCATTTGATTGAAAATGTCTTTTTATCTGAATTTATGTTCTATTTTTGCATTGTTGATGCAATATTTGAAACTTGTCCATGCATATTTCTATATAGGTATTGTCAGAGGATTTCCAAAGCCGACACTCATCTTTTGTTGAACATAATTGCGGTTATTAAATTTTATAGAATATTGTTGCTGTTTTTTACCATAAATGCTGATACTATAACCTTTGTTACAATGTTGAATGATATGCATGACATTGACATGTTTTATGAATTTGACTTGGTGCATTCATTAATCTCCGTGAATATAGAGGTTTATTTCCATTCTACATATTTATTATGTGCCCTCGTGTTCCATTCGTGATAATTGCATTATAGATTTTCCGTTCTGTGATACAATGTAAATATATATTATATATGAAAAATTGAATTGATTCGCAAAGACTTTTTTCCCCGTACTAGATGTAATTTTGTGTCTTACCATGATTGGCTGTTACGAAAAGCTTGCATAATAATACAAAGTAATCTGTTGCATTAATGGTAAGGTTCAAATGTATATGATTCAATCCTCAAGAAGAATGGGTAAGTACTTCAGGTAAGGTAACTTTTGTTTTATCCGTTTATTATCTTCATGCGATGAAATATGATGGCCATATTTGCATTAGATGCTGTCTGTAGAGAAAACTGTAGGTCCTGATGCTATGTATAGTTGCTTTAAGAAAGCTGAGAGCTTGCTGTAAAAGGTAAGTGAAAGATTTCCTTTTGAAAGGTAAGTAACGAATTTAGCGTTAGGAATTGTGATAGTGAATAATAGTTGCTCAAGCAAAGGTATCAAGGTACAGTATAAAATTTTCTTTTATCACTTTCAGCTTATTGTTGTTCCTTAGTAATTAAGGTATTGAAATTTCAATATTATGTATAGTAGTTTAAATAATTGTATTACGTACTCATAATTTGCTAACAGTATAATTGAAAGCATTAATTGAAGTTTTATTATTTCATTATCCGTTTTTCACAATAATCTATAGATTGAGATATCTGTGTTTTAAAATTTCCCTAATCTAGGTATGCCATTGTAAATTGCTTAATATTGCTAGCATGTTTGTTGTTTTTATATTTTCTGACAGGTCATGATGTTTTCATGAAGATTTTGCTGTTTTCAAGTATGTATAGTGGCCACTCTGAATATTCTGTAAAAAAAATCATAGTCCATTGTTCTGTGTTTTCATCGTGTAAACCCTTTGAATAGGTGTTGACAATTTAAGGGTTTCAAAGGTATTGGGAGAGCGTATGTGGAGACACTGTTTCGCTGTGTGTAGAAAGGAATAAGTTTAACAAGTAGGAAGTTTATGTATTGCCTTTGAGGAGGAATTTAATTGACATAATTAGACACTCATTATTACGCTCATCTATGTGTATTTGCTATACTTTTTGATCGTTTCCTTTTTCTTGTAAATCCTGCCTTTTTCTCCATGTTAATATAGTCTTGAATTGATGTATTTTTGCTTAGTAGTTGACATTCCAACAGTATTGTTTGAATAACGTGCAAATCCCGTATTTTTTTCTTGTCAAGAGGAGATGGTAGCTTCATGCCTTCATATAATGATATATTGTTTTAAGATTTGACTTGCCCAATACCTCAACATTTGTCAGTTGTGCACTTCAGCAGTTCATTCCGGAACCTCATTTTGGAAACAAAGTTTAGAACTTTCTTAAATTGAAGTGAACGCTGCTTCAGAAACTGACCAATCAGAAGACTTTATACACGTGTCTGAAAGGTTTTGTAACTTCGGGCTGTTGGCTGCTCGTTGATATTCTCAGTTTGAAATGTTCTAATGTTTTAATAGCTAGCCATTGTAATTTTTGTTGTCAAACTACATTACACATACATGGTCATTTGCTGTATCATACATTATTTGTAACCTATTGCTAGCTAATTGTCTTGTTTTCATATATTTTAATAACTGCAAAACTTGATTCACTGGATTCTTTTTTAATCATGTATTGTTTTCATTAAAAGTGTTTACATTGAGAAGGGACGTTACTTGTAAAGTATGTGGTTTGAAAAATAGTTCCTGTACATTGAAGGCAGGGCAAAGGACTGTAACACATTGTTTACTTGACGGGCAAAGATTTTGTGTTGTTTTACAATTGATGATGACGGTTATTGCTTTGGGATTGCTGCATTCTTTTGTGTTTAATAGGCTGGATTGCCGTTAGACTGCAAGTGACTGTGTGAACTTTTGAAATATTCGGCCACCTTTAAACAGAAGTGTGTTAATTTGTGTACATATATCGATATTTCACTAATTGTTAATATACATAGAAGTGTGTAATGTCACAGTAAGAGCTGATTTTATTCCCTTTTACTAATTGAAATACATATTTGCTTTACTGTATGTTGCTGTTGTAGCCAGGTGAGTACATTAAACCACCCTCTGATTTTCACTGCTAGTTTACGAAAAACAGGTGTTATTGTGTGCTGTTGTAAAATATCACTATTTTCTTTAATTTGCTCCAGTTGGTTAGTTGAGTATTTCTTGCATATTCCTTTTTTAGTCTGTGGGACCCTCTTTGTGTATTATGTATATATATAAACTTGAAAAAAAAAATGAATATGTTTCCTAATGCTCCATCATTGAATGAATATTTATGCTCCGTATTTTTTTTTCCATAGTTTTTACGATCTCTTTCATTCCTTGTTCAATTTTAACGATGCATTACAGATTGTTGAAATATGGTGAATTTTAAATTGGTGACTTAAAGCATTATTGTATATCTTCAGCCATTCTTGTCGGGTTATTTTTTTGTGTATTTAGTCGTAGATAGTAACATTACATGATTATGTAAGATAAAACTGATGAATATTACATGAAGTTGATCATTGTACACTTTAAACTGTGCCATCTTTTTTTTTATCATAAATTGATTCTTGAATTGTTCGAATATTGACTCGATAGTGATTATTTATTGATGAAAACTTTGTCTTATTTTTTTTCCAAAGAATACATTGCTGTTGCATATACAGTACATTTTTGCATTCATTTAAAATTGAACATTTTTGTACTATTACGTGTATCATACGAAATATGAGATGTAATTTGTGTTAAATTTTATCATGTGGATGATGCCAGGAAGCAGCTGTTTGAAGTTGAATTTTACTCTTGATTATTAAATCTGTGTTTTTAACACATGCGTGTACTTGTATTATAATCGTATTTGACTTGACATTGTCGAGTCTAGGAAGTTTCTGTGAATGACCATTAGGTGTAGAGATAATGGCGTTTTAAATACTCCTGACTTGACGGTGGCTTTGTATTACTTGAATGATCTAATAGGGCAGCAAAATATTACATTTCCCTTTTTAAAATTGTCTCTTATGTATGGAAAATATTTGAGAATTTTTTACCTTGTATTCTTGCATAATGTTTTGACCTTGACCTTGAAAATGATTACTTGCTATGTTCATGTTCTTTCAGTGTTAGTCATTTCTATTTTTATGTTGCTAATGTTGTACATAAAAAACACCAGTGTAAAAAAAAAATAATCAAAAAGATGTGTATGTTTTAAACAAATGCCATAAAAGATGCTATTGAAATTTTTGCAATGATATAGTTTTTGAAAATATGCGTATTTTATGATGATTAACAGTACATGAATGTATATGTTGCATTATTTGATGTTATATTTTGCCAATATTGATCACCATGTTGATTGTCCTAAGATCTATGAATCTATGATATAAATTTGAACATTGAAGTTTGTTATGATAAATCAACGTTTTTTTCTTTCTATGATCATGCTGATAGTGCTTGGTACTTGCTTTTGAATATCAGAATTTGATGTTGTCATTGATAATAATATCTTTCCCAGTGATTTTCTTTAAATTTTTTTCGTGTCATAAAAAGATTTCTTTTGGTGGCATGGGGTAAAAGAACTGTTCTTTTCTAACAATTCCTCATATCTAAGCTAGTTTCTATTCAGCTTCACACATAATGAATAATCCAGCTTCAATACTGACAAAATGTTTCAAAAAATACTTTCTATATGGGATAAAGAATAGATCAGCATGTATCAGTATTTTTAGTAGTTCCTCTTGTTGGAGTAAACTTCAGATTTTTTTATCTATATAATTTTTTCATGTCATTCAGTAAAGCACATAGATCTAGTAAAAAATTGAATCTTGTCACAATTTAATGCATAAAGTTCGCAATTATTATAATATGTATTCATAGATTGAGATAGTTTTCTGCCTGTTCATAAAACCAAATATATTTTGAAAACTAGTCATTGCTGAGTAGGTTGTAAGATGATATATAGGTAGTACTTGCTCGTATTGTTCATACAATAATTAGAACTTGTTCATAATATTTTGATTATAAACTTGTTGTTAATTTTGTAGAAAGAGATCTGCACACAGTAATATTTCAAAAATTTTGAAGTCATCCAACAGTATGTTTCTGTCTTTCCTGTTGTATAGCGTGGTGTTAGAATGAATAACTAATATCCTTGTTCCTTTTATCTTTCTTAAATGTAGGTATTTGATTAGGTCATCTAGATTCATTTCATAGAATACCTTCACTGTAGCATAACATTGTAAAATGATCTATACAATAACTGCTTGAAAATATGAGATTTTTTTTACCTAGATAGTCCATTACTAGTTGCTTGTCTAATATCGAGTACCGAGTAGTCTGAACCTTTGCCTTCAAACTATACTGGCATTTCAGTGACTTTATTCCAGAAAATACTAAAAGCAAATTGAAATTAGCCTCGATCTAGAAAATGGGTAGTTTTTCGGTAAGAAAGTGTTCAAACAATTTGAATTTTTGGGGTCTTTTCGGTTTATTTATAGAAATCTTTACATTCTTACTGAAATTGTGCTTATTACCAAGTGTGAACTTTTTTCCAAACTTTGAAATTTTCTGGTAGGGGCTGCTGGAATGTTTGAGGTTAGCTACAGTCGAGGATTTATGAATTGGGATTTTGAATTTTCTTTTTTTTGTATTGGTAAACATTGATAATGCTTTATTTGCAATTTAAGTTTGTATCAGGTAAATGTATATTTCTCATTGTTATATGACACAATGCTGTTTGAACAATATTCTTTGAAATGTTTTAGAATTTGCTGACCTGTTTTACTATGTTCCATAAAAAGATTATTTTAAGTTTTTGCAAAGGAGCTCTAAATAGAAACATTATTCATGATTACTGTGTTGTTTTTCATTTATTCCATGTCATTGTGGAGGTACAAAATGAAGTGTTCTCATAATGTTCAGGGCCAGGTGACTGACCAGGTGTATTGAAATACTAGTTAATGTGGTGTAGACCAGACATTTGTGATGTACATAGTGGATTAATGGGTACTTGCCTGGTTTCTTGCGTTGAAGTAGAGGTGTACCACGGGTATCATTTCTCAATGGCCTTACTAGCTCACCTGGCACCAAGTGCTAGGTTGAGCTATTGTGATCACTCACTCACTGTAGTCTATCTGTCTGTCCTCAATTTCCTTCAAAAGGCATTCGTTCAATGTTTTATGTCACTTGGCAGGGCTGTTCCTTGCATGAATGTTGTATCAGTGTTGAAAGAATTCCATTAAGAGCAGAACTCTATAGGAAAAAGTTCAAAAATCTTCTTTGAAACCAGAAGTCCTTAAACTTAAGATATGTAGCATTGCCTAGTGGACCTCTACCAAGATTGTTCAAATTGTGATCCCAGGATCAAGATTGAGGCTGCCTTGGATCACTTTGTTTTATATAGGTTTATGTAGGAAATCTTCATAAAACTACAAGGCCTAAAGTTTAGATATGTAGCATTGACTAGTGGACCTCTACCAGTTAAGTTCAATCATAACCCCTTTGTCAAAATTGACTGTCCAGGGATCACACTTTTAAAGGAAATACTTGGAAAATCAGTGAAGCGACATGGCATAGAGCTTGGGTATTTGGCATGTAAGGGCAGTTGGAAGTCGCTGTGAACTCCCATAAACCTTAAATATCTTAAAAAGTACCGCACTAATTTATTTTATTAAAATTTTGTACAACTTTCTAAACCAAACTTGCCAACTCTTCCAGAAATAAGCAGAGAAGAAAGTATATACTTCGCATTTGAATGAAAGTTTCAAGCCTTGAAGGAAGTACTGGGTTAGTGTAGTGGCCAGAACAGCAAAGTCCAGCAATTTTTTTCAGTGTAATTTGTAGTTTACAGTTTGATGCGAGGCCAAGACATGGGTAGTACTTCTGCATGTACTTTAAATATTACCTTTTGTCTTCTTTTCGATTTTTACCATAGATCATTTAGCTGAAACTGGAATTTTATAGAGACTGTAAAATATCGGTCTCTTGATAACCTTTGTTGCCTGGATATCCAAATGTAGACAAGTACAACAGTCAAATGTAAGTTAAAGCATAACTTTATGTCTTCTTATGTTAGACAATTAATTACAACAGGCACGTACTGAAGATACAAGATGTAAAACACAATATACCCTATGTATATATCGGAAAATAACCGCAGGTAAATATTGTTTAATTGATGTTTTTGCAAACACTTGCGGCACTGTACTGAAGAAAGTTAGGATGAGGTCGATAGCGCTTACAGTGTATAAGATAATTATCTGACGATTTCATTCTCCTACACATGCTGTTTATATTATTACATTAAAGTTTAAGCATGCGTTTCTTTTTCGCTTCCGTCTATTCAATTCAAAGATCCTCATTGTAATTAAACCTCAAGCAGTGTTTTACGAACAAAACTGGCAGATAAGTGTAACTCTATGCCCATATTTATTGATTTACTCCCATGATTTTAGCTCGACTATTAAAGAATAACGAGGCTATTCGCCCGACATCTGCGTTGGATAAAGTATTTTATAAAGTCAAATAACGTGAATATTATCAAAGGTATTGACTTGAAACTCAAAATATATCTTTCAGTGTCTACACCTGGGGAAACAATCCCCATAACTCTGTTCTGATTTTTGATAGATTTATGCCCCTTTTTAACTTGGAATTTTTGGTTAAAGATTATTACAAAGTCAAATAACTTGAATATTATCGAAGGTATTGACTTGAAACTCAAAATGTATATCAACCATCAATATCTACACCTGGGGGAACAATCCCCATAACTCTGTTTTGATTTTTTACAGATTTATGCCCCTTTTGACTTTGAATTTTTGGTAAATGATTTTATAAAGTCAAATAACTTGAATATTCTATCAAAGGTATTGACTTGAAACTCAAAATATATCTTAACCATCAACATCATCACATGGGGAAACAATCCCCATAACTCTGTTCTGAATTTTGACAGATTTATGCCCCTTTTAAACTTAGAATTTTAGTTAAAGATTTTTGTAAAGTCTAATATTTTGAATACTATCGAACGTATTGACTTGAAACTTAAAATGTATGTTTACTATCAACATCTTCACCACTGTGTTTGATTGAGTGGGGCATGATCACAGTGATCTCCAATAGCATTTCATTGATAACACAACGGGTCACAAATTTCATTCAACTTGCATGAAATTTGCTCAGTTTCCTGCACTGTATAAATGATCCCTATTGTTTTTTTGGTCTGTGGGCCAAATGTCAAGGTCACAGTGACATTCATTAGATTTTCCTTTATAACGCTCAACAGGTCACATTTTTCATTCAACTTAAACCAAACCCAAACTTGCTGATGAGGTCCCTGCTACATATAGATGATCCCTGGTGTTTTTTGGAGAAAGGTCAAGGTCACAGTGACCCGAACTTTGAAAATCTTTTCCGTTCAATATCTTGAGATCTACCAGTTTTTGACCCACATTCTTCAAACTTCATATGGTGATTGGTCATACTAAGAAGATAATCCCTACTGGTTTTGTGTCAGTGGGCCAAAGGTCAAGGTAACAGCCACCTGAAATTTTAAAGTTATTTCCACTCATAACTTGAGATCTACATCACCCACAGTCTTCAACTTCAGAGGATGAGTAGATTGTTGTGATCAGTGGGTCAAGGTTAAGGTCACAGCGGCCTTTGTGAGCTTTTACTTGATAACATTGTAAAAGATTTTCACAAAACTTACTCAAAACAGTCCAGTCAGACCAGTAGAGCGATAGTTCGCCACCCTACATCAAGATGAACGTCCCTACTTCAAAGGCCATAAGGTCATACAATACTTAGAGTTTAAAGGTAATTAATTAATATCCTATACATTCATGCTGGCTGTAATTGCGTTACGCTTGAAGGGATTTTCAAACCATATCATACAAATGTTCAGCACATGAAGACGACGTGTCGTGTGCAAGACACACGTCCCTACCTCAAATGCCAAGGCCATACTTCGAGTTTAAAGGTAATTGAATCCTGTATATATGCACACATTCGTGTCCGGACTAATTATGATACGCATTTAAGGATTTTAAAATAATTTGGCATAAATTGTCAGCACGTCAAGACGATGTGTCGCATGCAAAACTTACGACCATACCTCAAATATAAAGGTCACAGTTTAAAGGTGATGGACTACTGTTATACTTGATTACTCAATCAGACATGGAAAAAAATTAAAATTATATGACACAATTGTTGAGCACACGGAAGTGACATATCCACAGCGCACGTCCAATGTCCTTTACCTGAAAGTAGGGTAGCGCATGTGTCAGAGGTTTTACGAATCATTCTATCCTATTCAATTTGTTTTGGTAACGATTGTCAACCCAGCAAAATATTTACAAATAAAGAACAGTATTATGAAAGGAATTGACTGTTCAACATGTATTTGCATATAAGTTGAAAATATTTTGTCAAGGACCGGTCGTTGGTTCGAATCCTGTTTGTAGGGGGATTTGGCTTCGATCTCTTCAATCGCGTCTTGCAGTGACCACATTGACTGAGTCGTTAAGAGGAAAAATTGAAAGAACAGTACCTAGTTGACAATATGTGTGAACATAATTTAAATTCGACTCGCCAATTGATATAAGCATGCCTCTTTACTGACCATTTACAAAAAATGTGGTCTTGTGAACAACATCTCTAAATAATAGGCTGGTATGAGAAAACGTCTTGCAGTGGTATTTACTTAATAACACTGCAAGACGTCTTCTCACACTATTTACGTCTTCGTTTATTGCTTTACATATCTTGTTTGGTAGACCGAGTAGGGTCCAACCAATGACTGGAGAACGCTTTAGGCCTTTGCCACAACATTGTATGCAAGTTGACCATGACCTATATTGATATTTAAGTCGGTCAAAATGGACTTGTTTACTTTACATATAAGCGTAACGAGAGTGTACCAGACGCATGTTTTGGCGCCGAGATATTTATCGGCCACTCGAACCAAAAGTCCTGAATCTGAGTTCCATTGCGGATGATAATCGGACATCACGACCCATGAGCACGGGGAATCGGACTCCAAAGTGAATAATAACTGAATGTAAACGTCACAATCAAGCAATATGCAAAATTTATTTACAAGAAAAGCATTTGCATAAGAGCGATGACAAAGACGTGAAAATCAAAGAAAATGTTTTTTTTTCTAATCAACCTTTTGAATATTGTCCAATCATCCGCAGTTAACGCCGACATCTGCGGTCTAACTCTGGACGTTACCGCGGCAACGTCGTTAACGACGCGGCGTCATTACTGTCGACTAGTTGTTGATGATACTCAACAAATATACAATGAAAGCATTTGATTGAAATCATAGAAAAGATGACGAGGTAAAGCTTATTTAAAACAAAATGTAAAAAGTCTAAAGTGAGAAAAGGTCTACAAGTATTAAATCCGAGAATTTTAAGTAACTATTGCACGTTTTTTTATGTTTAATCGTATTCACCGATTAGTGGTATAGTTATGTAACCGTTCTGGTACGTGGACCCTTATATAGAAAACTAGCTCCTTCCTAAGTCGATCCCGTGGGTATAGAATCTGCAACCCTCGAGTTCGGCTCGGAATAATGCTAGTGCAGCCAAAGCTGTACTTAAAGTTATGAGGGTATTTTACTCGAACTGTTTGGACAAGGTCACTTATTTGGGTGGCTACAACCCCTAGGTTCGTACTCAGGGTGTGTCTATCTTACGTGAATTTCTGGGATCAATAACTACCAAGCTGAATCACAGTTTTCTGGCATTTATTGCAGTTACCTAATGTTTATATTATATATGATACAATAGCATAAAGAAAACCCAGGAAATAACAAAGTTAACAATCCTAAATAATTACGGGGATCCACTACGGGAACCTCCCCTATGTACCCTCAGAATATTGCTGAGATATGGCAAAGTCGGAAAGGTGCCGCATGTACCAATGAAAAGCATATGTACTGGACATAGGGTCAGTTTGCTGACCTCGACCAGATTTGATTTGTTTTGAAGTAAATTTGTTAAAGGTCCGTCCATGAGAGCAGATATATTTGCTTGTTTTCCTGAATGAGACCCAGGCATGTCTCCCATCATGCCGTCTAACAAAAAGTTTTTTTGAGTCCGAAAAAGGAGAAATTTACCCGTCAGTATCGGCCAGTTTTCCTTGTGAGATATCCAATGAGCATTCAGCAGCCTGCACTCCGGAGGTAGTGGTTTACTCAGGCCTCGACTACGGCCTCAGTACACGCAAGGCATAACTGGCGTCTCTAAGCCGGAATGTGCGATCTCCCTACTACGGGTGCTTTAAGGCACCTGCTGCCTAACCACTCATATTTGCACAGTGCCGGCGGCGGGTCTCAAGAGAGAACGTTCTCAACCTTCTTACTTTGGAGACCCTCAGTCGGCACTGTTTGGGAGACAGGCTAGACATACAGAAATTGGTATTCTGCTGTGCGTCCGCCTGTGCGTACCAGAAACCCAGCCTGACCCAATATTAACATTCAAAATGGGGCGTATCTAGACCTATTTGTAATGTACGCACAGATTTTGCTGGGTGCGAGGGGGGCCATAGGACCCTGGTGGGTCCAGGGCAAGGGGGCCCCCGGAATCCCGGCTCGGAAGCTGTGTGGTTTTAGCAATTTCTGAACGATTCAGATGCATTTCCAAGAACCTATGTATCTATTGTATATAAAACAAAAGTTGATATGAAATGAACTTACAACTTACATGAACCCCCCACTCCCCCACCCCCCTACTAGTAACTGTTAGTGGGATCATTCTTCGTTTTTATGACTTATTGAATTGCTATTAATCATAAGGGATATAAACATGGCTAAACATTTGGGGTAAAACCCCAAAAAAAAAAAAAAATAAAAAAAAAAAAAAATAAAAAAACCAAAAAAAAAACAAAAAAAAAAAAAAAAAAAAAGAAAAAGTTAGTAAAAACTGTAGATTATAATTTATTATGTTTCCCCAAAATTTTCTAAGAAAAAAAAAAAAAAAAAAAAATAAAAAAAAAAAATAAAATTTTAAAAATTAATTATTTTTTTTAAAAATAAATAAATTTTTTTTTATATTTTATATTTTAGTTCAAATAGATTTCACTTAATATTCTGACAGTTTTTGTTCAAAGTTTTTATCAATCTGGTTATTTGGACTAATTTTGAGCTGTTGAGGGTTTAAACCAATTACCCCAAGGGCGCTTTGGTCTAAGGGAAATAACTACGTTACAAGAAAAAGAAATATTGTACATACTTGTTCCCCTTGTCAAAATATGTTTGAAACTAGCGTAAAATAATACTCGGACAAAGTTTACGACTTTCAGCATTTAAGTAAAGTCGATAACGTATGTGTCAATAAATTTTAGTATTATATATTTCATATTCTATAAAATAGTTCAGCGCTCATGCCAATGACAATAAACATATATTCATGATAAAGCAGATTAAAGCATCAAAATACCCGCAGCAAGTACCTCACGTGCTTTTTCCGCCACCAGAAGACATTGCTTTTGAGTAGACAGACGACGTGGTAATTGTCAATCGTCACTTCGGAAACATGAATAACGGACAACGTTACACCATTAGACTGGGTATAATCAAGTCAATGGCGAAACCAAATATGAGTTTAAAAAGGAAAACCACAGCAATCTTGGGTCTCTGGCAGCTATCTTCTTTAACAAGACCAACTTGTATCGCTGTCTGTTAAACTAAACATTTTAGATAATCATTGAAGAGTGTTCCATTCAGTCCCTAAGATTTCATCCTGACATAACAAAAGCCTTCAATTCACATTTCTTTCACATTCGTTGTACTTTTGAATTGGTTCGATGTAACATGTATATTGTCATTTGTATACGATGTAAAGTGTAATTTGCTAGTTGAAACGTACACGATACGTATAAGCACAACGAAAACGCTTATTATTCATTCATTCATTCATTCATTCATTCATTCATTTATTTATTTATTCAATAATTCAATCTTTTTTTTTTTTAATTTTTTTTTTTTTTTAAAAAACCCTTTTAATAAAAAAAAAAATAAATTTTTTTTTTTTTTTTTTATTTTTTTTTTTTTTTTTAAATTTTTTTTTTTTTTTTTTTTTTTTTTTTTTATGACTGTATCAAAACACTTTTTTCTTTCACATTTAAAAAATTTAAATGGCGCAGTTCTATTTAAAAATAAAAATATAAGTTAATGTTAACTTCAATCTGTTGATACATTGTATTTTGAAATTTATTTACTGTTTGAAATGTTACAAAATTCTGCTATATATACTGTAGTAAAAGTTTCGAAGTTAGATCTGTAAAAGTTAACTTATTAACCAGTTTGCAAATCCCCACCGGGGAGGCTTGACAGGTAAATAAAGTTAGCAATTGTATCCCGATTTCGTTGGAAATCGGAAGTTTCCTTTGTGATGCGTGCATGTGGTCGCACGGTCGCAAATCCCTTTTTTCACATCGCCAACTTTATTTTTTATAAGTTTTGCTCAGTGAGCATTGTTCTGTGAGCACTTCTTACCGTGAGCGTTGTTCAGTGAGCACTATGCATGGTGAGTGTTGTTCAGTGAGCACTTTTCACAATGAGTGTTGTTCAGTGAGCACTTCTCACGGAAAACATTGTTCATTGAGCATTATTCAGTGAGCACTTCTCACATTGAGCATTGTTCAGTGAGCATTTCTCACAGTGAGCATTGCTCAGTGAGCACTACTCACTGTGAGCATTGTTCAGTGAGCACTATTGTTCAGTGAGTACTACTTATTGTGAGAACTGTTCAGTGAGCACTACTGATGGTGAGTATTGTTCAGTGAGCACTACTCACGATGAGTACTGTTCATGGAGCACTACTGATGATGAGCATTGTTCAGTGAGCACTGCTCACGCTGAGTACTGTTCATGGAGCACTGCTGATGATGAGCATTGTTCAGTGAGCACTTCTCACGGTAAGTACTGCTCATGGAGCACTACTGACGGTGAGCATTGTTCAGTGAGCACTTCTCACGGTGAGTACTGTTCATGGAGCACTACTGATGGTGAGCATTGTTCAGTGAGCACTACTCACGGTGAGTACTGTTCATGGAGCACTACTGATGGTGAGCATTGTTCAGTGAGCACTACTCACGCTGAGTACTGTTCATCGAGCACTACTGATGATGAGCATTGTTAAGTGAGCACTACTCACGCTGAGTACTGTTCATGGAGCACTACTGATGATGAGCATTGTTCAGTGAGCACTACTCACGGTGAGTACTGTTCATGGAGCACTACTGATGGCGAGTATTGTTCAGTAAACACTACTGAGCGTGAGCATTGTTCAGTGAGCACTACGCATGCAGAGTATTGTTCAGTGAGCACTACTCACGCTGACCACTGTTCAGTGAGCCCTACTCACAGTGAGCATTGCTTAATGTGCCCTTCTCTTGTAGAGCACTGTTCAGTGAGCACTTCTCACAGTGAGTATTGTTCACTGAGTACTTGTCACGGTAAGTACTGTTCAGTGAGCACTACTCATGGTTAGTACTGTTCAGTAAGCACTACTGAGCGTGAGCATTGTTCAGTGAGCACTACTCATGGTTAGTACTGTTCAGTAAGCACTACTGAGCGTGAGCATTGTTCAGTGAGCACTACGCATGCAGAGTATTGTCCAGTGAGTACTACTCACGGTGACCATTGTTCAGTGAGCACTACGCATGCAGAGTATTGTCCAGTGAGTACTACTCACGGTGACCATTGTTCAGTGAGCACTTCTCACGCTGACCACTGTTCAGTGAGCGCTATTCACAGTGAGCATTGCTAAATGTGCACTTCTCTTGTAGAGCACTGTTCAGTGAACACTTCTCGTGGTGAGTACTGTTCAGTGAGCACTACTCACATTGAGCATTGTTTAGTGAGCACTTCTCAACAGGAGTATTGTTCAGTGAGCACTGTTCAAAGAGCACTATTCATAGTGAGTAAATGTTCAGTTTGAACTTCTCCCAGGGAACATTATTCAGTGAGCCCTTTTGAGATATTATGGAACTTTAAATTATATCATAATTTTGCATGACAAATTTGAGATATTTTGGTACTGTGAATTATACTCAGCAAAAATAGAAACGTCCCTCCATATTTCAGGAAAGATTTATCGAAAACCAAAAGGGTTACTTTTATGAATCAAAATAGAAAAACAAGTTCATTCATTTCTGTATCAAAACCAATTAATTGCATCTGGCTATCTTGTTAACTTTTCGAGAGATAACCAGTCAAGAGATGTAGGGGTCAAAATCAAAAATCACAAAAACTCAGAAAGGTGTTATTGAATGTTTAGAGATGGAATTTCAGTAAGAAATGTGGCACATCCAGTAAATCTCGTTAGTACCAAGTGTGGCCACCATTTGCATCAATGCATGCAATGATCCTACGCCGCATCGACGTAACGTAACGCAATACCAGTGCGTTGGGCAAATTCCTCCATTCCTGTTGTAACGCCCGTGTAAGATCGCGAACATTGTCAATCTGATGGTTAGCTCGTGCTTTGCGGCCCAGCTGATCCCATATGTGCTCAATGGGGTTGAGATCCGGGGAAACCGCGGGCCATGGCATGACGTTGACATTGTTTTGCTGCAAGAATTGAGTGGTGACCCTGGCTACATGAGGGCGGGCATTGTCCTGCATCAATGTTACACCAGGACCATGCTGACGAATAAATGGTAAAGCATATGCATTTAGCACGTCTGCAACATAACGCTGTGCATTAATGTTGCCCTGTACAACTCCGGTTTCCCATGATCCCACCCAGACCATTACGCTCCCTCCCCCAAACCTGTTCTTCTCAACAATGCAACAATCGGCGAATCTTTCATTTTTACGCCTGTATACCCGTAATCTTCCGTCAGCATGACTAACTGTGAACCGAGATTCATCGGTGAACAAAACTCGGTTCCAGTCAGCCCTTCTCCAGTTCAGATGACGTCGCGCCCATAACAGCCTGGCAGCACGGTGACGTTGGGTCTTATCTGACCAGTGTACGGGCGGCGTGCCCTGATTGGTTGGGCGTTACGACGCAACCGGTTGCAAATGGTCTGCCCTGAGACACCGTATTGCCTAGCAGTGACTGTGGCTGCAAATTGACGTTGACGTAAGTGCGTCAACGTAATGAAACGATCGGCTCTAGCCGTCGTTAACGATGCCTACCAGGTCGCTGCCGGTCGTGAACAGCCCCAGTCTGCTGGTACCGGGCTGCAAGACGATCAATCGCTTTCCGACAGCACCCGAACCGACCGCGACTACCCTGGCGGACATCCCACCCGCAAGCATCCCAATTGCCTGATTTCGCTCGTTTTCGGAAAGCTGTGGCATATCGAAAACAGTGAAAAATTAAAGAAAACATTTAATTTTCAGAATAGCCCCTATCGCATGAATGGTACGACATGAACTGAATCAACATATGGATGACATGTATAGCGTGCACGTGCAAAACGTGCAAATGACCGTTCCGGTTACTGGCCGATATGTAAACCGTGCGTATCGGGTAAACTGTACACGATCGTATTCTGAACATCGCCAGGGTTTAAAATACATGTACATTGAACATGTAGCAGCTTCACCGGCTATAAAACAGGGACCTTTCTAGTTTTGCTGAGTATATATAACTTTCGCATGACGAACTTATTCGCTAATACTGATTTCACGAATGGAGATTTCTCTTATAGTGCATCTATTTGAAATGAATATTCCGCGAGATTTACTAATTAGCGAAGTGAGAAAATTAAATAATCGCAATTATTACCCAATAGACAGTATTTGACATTGGAAAGAGTCAATTATAGCATGTTTGAACACAGGATTTTGTATATTTATAATGAATAATGTAGTTATAACAGTCTTTGATCACGGTTCAATAAAACATAATATAATTCCTTTTTTATATTTATTTTCGTTAGGCATCTTCAGTTGCGATTTTATATCTATTTTAAATGAGTTTTGTGATGAAAGAATCACAACAAAATCTATAAAAGGAATACTATTACTGGTGACCCTCAAATTATTACCAATTAATCAATTGTAAAAAACCCATTATTATAATGAAGTCCTAATTTGCGCCAGACATTTGTCGGGCATGTAGATATGTCTTGAAAAATCGAGAAGCATTTCTTTGGTTATATTCAAAGAGGAAATTTCTTAGAACAACAAAAAGCACGTGATTCTGTTAAAAAGAATCTATAATCATACAGTCAAGTGTGGTGCTAAAATTAAAATTAAAAACAAAACACGCGAATGTAACAAACATGTACACTATAATTTAATGTGTGCAATGCTGTCCAGGCGTTAAATTGTGAGTAATATACATGTATCATATTCGTTTAACTTACATATCTTTTTAAAAAGCCTATGGCATATGTTGTAAGGTCCATGGTATATTTTAGTTAAAATAGATTTCATTGAATATTCTGACATCTTTTGTGCAATATTTTATCAATTTTATTATTTGGACTAATTTGGAGCTGTTGATCACCTGAACTGTACAAGGCATTTTTTAAGATAGTTTACCGGTATTTAATCAGTTGGATATAGATATTTAATAGCATGGACAATCTTTTTTACTCAGAGACCGAACATAAATCACCAAGAAAAGCATTGGAAAAGTCCCTAACCCACAGATGCTTGTGGTATGGACTCGCGACCCAATCTATTCTTGTCCCATGTTGTACGGAATGTATTTATATACATTGTCACCATAAACATGTGATCAGTAGGTAAGCAGAATAAGAAATTGCATCTGGAATTGGTTAGCTTACACGCAGTTGTAGGATGTATTTAAAGATACTGCAGTGAGCAGTGCAAGGGTCAGGCCTAAGGGGATGAGGTCCAGACCCCAAGGATCTGTCCCTAACCGTTGGCTAATTCGCCTTCGCGAAAACATGTAATAATTCGCTTGTGTCATTCTACTATGCCTTTATTTAACATATATTCACACGGTTCAAACTGTAAAAGTTGTAAAACCCCGATCTCAAGTCGCATCCTCGCCTGACGTCATCAAAGGGCAGATCATTCAAATTCCCGTATATTTAAAAGGGTGTTGAATACGAAAAGCTTTCCTACATCCGGATAACATATAAAACGCAATACACATTTTAAACTACATTGATAATTTATAGGTATGTATAAAGCTGTTTTAATCCGGAAAGCTCACATAGTGTAAATTTCAAAATTATGGCGTCAGTAATCCTTGTCGAATTAATGCATCGTTTTCCGGAATTTCAGATAAATTTAGAACGACGGCAATTTTATGATGCAATTAAATGCTGCACGTAAAATAATTCTTAGAATTCAGTTGAACTAAGCATTGTTCATTTGTCTAAACTGTATTTTCATATACCACGATAACTTTGTTTCTTTAAAAATATGCTCAAAAGTTAGAAGAAGTTTGCGCAACCATTAAGTTACTCTATAAGGGAGAAACTCACACCGAAATTGACACAATATAGACTATAGCAATGTTCTACAAGAAAAACTTCAGCATACATAAATTTATATTTCAGTTCTTTCCGCTCTAGCGTTCATGTAAGTAGGAGTGCAAGGAAATGTTCGTTGCTCTAAAGACAGAGGAGAAAACAGAGGCCATATTTTCATTGATGCAATGTAATTTTAAGAAATTGAATTCTAAACAATCTTATATTATATTTCTTGAGTTTGACGTTTTTGTTTAACAGTCAAATTTGTATTGAGCGCTCAGCAAAGGGATGTATCAATATGACTGATTGATTGGAAGACTTTCGAATCATAACGAAAGATGGCCATAATATATTCTCAGCGAATTGTCTTAAATAATAACAATTATATTTTACAGCCGAAATCAGGCTATATATTTCATGATAATAGAACAACGAAGAATTTTACTTAACTTCACATGTCACCGTAACGAGACTGTATGCAAACTGCGTGTTAAGCGTGGATGTTTGTATGTCGGCAGCTCACTCCAAAGTCTTGAGTTCGAGTCCTGATGCAGACAATCTCATGCACTGACGGATTCGAAAACGTACATACAAACTTGAAGCATTATTGACAATCAGGCAATATATAAAATTAATTCACTCGAAGATTATTTCCATAAACGTGAATATAAGTAAGCGTATTTTTTCTAATTATTTAATAATCTGAATATTGACCAATCGTTCACAATTAACGTCGACATCTGCGGTCTAACCATGAACGTTGCCGCGGTAACGTCGCTTACAACGTCGCGTCATTTCTATAGATGCAGACGACACGCAATAAACATACTGCCAAAGAATTTGATAGTATTCAAAAGAAAGATGACAAGGTAAAACTTATCTGAAGGATTAAACAATGTAGAAAGTCGACAAGTAATGAACTTTTTGCCCCTGTTCATATGTTAGCGAAAAGTTGAGACAAATTTGCGGTAAATTCTCCTCGATGACTTCCAGCAGAGCAACCTGGACGCGTTTTTTCATTTTTTTTTAATTTTCTTAGCCATTTTTCTGTGCTTTGCTAGCACTACCTATGCAGCAGCACTATGCTATGCTATGTTATGTTATGTTATGTTATGTTATGTTATTTTATTCTTTAATAATATAAAAAAAAAAAATAAAAATAAAAAAATTATTAAAAAATAATTAAAAAAAAAAAAAAAAAAAAAAAAAAAAAAAAAAAAAAAAAATATATATAAAAAAAAATTTTATATTTTTTTTTTTTTTTTTTAAAAGCATGAAAAAAGTATGTACTTTCAAAGATTAAACATGATATCACATAGCCTAGTAGCATAAATAAATGTATATGAAGTAAATATAATAAGTTAATAAAAGGTGACTAAGAAATGATATTATAAGTATAATTTTAGATAAACTGTTTAATATCAATTAAAATCGTTTCTTAGCCTACTTTAAGATACGTTTAAAGGCAACAATTTAGTCTAATATAGATAAAAATGAAACGTCTAATTTAATCATGGTTTTACATAATGAGTTACTGTAGAAAAAACACAATTTCCATGGGTATTAAATATCTACTTATTTTTAATTTCAATTTTAATAAAAAAAAATCAACTGTCCCTAACAGCAGAAATGAACTTTGATAATAATGATTACATATATCAGAGGTAGTATACATAGAGACAGAATTTAAAATGAAGTTAAAATCTGCAAGAAACTTGCTGATCTTGACCTAGGTCTAAAAACTGCCTAAAATTTAGAATAAGAAACTGAAAGCAATATGAACCCAAAGTGTGACCGATAAAAGAAAATAAGAACATTTATCCAAACCAGGTTTGGAAAGAACTGATCAGCAACTTCTTCACAGTAAATTGAAAAACTAGCGGACAACAAAAGCTGCAATAAATACGCTACTAATAAGTAAATAAATGAACAGCTATGCTATGCTGCTAAGCTAAGCTAACCTAAACCTAAACTAAGCTCTAAGCTCTTAGATCTAAGCTAAGCTAAGCCAAGCTATACAATACTATGCTAGCTTGCATGATTTGTTATGCTGACATAAGATTTTTTTCATGTCGGAAAGACTACAGCATACTACAGAATTAAGACTCGGAGTCCTTGTTAAGCTATGTCACCATTTTTTAAGAACTGCATACATTATCTAGTGATTGGTTGAGAATATAATTATGTAATTAATGCATAGGCCAAAGACTCGCTTCTAATTAGGTTTACTAAAATTTAAAGGAATAACAAAAGACCTATCGATTAACCTATACGCACTAAACACCCTTTATATTTTTTTTATGAAATTTCTAATTTCATCTTCCGTTGAAATACTGTATATCATTTCCTGTAGCAGTAATTCAGTTGGCCAGTGGCGTTCGGAACAATTTCGGACAATACAAGCACTGTTAAACATGTAATACGAAATTGCATGGGTTGAAAATGCAGTGAAACAGTGGCATGGAACTATTCGGAACACACTTAAGTCTCGGGGAAACTCGCGAATTCCTTGACTAAAATAAAAGTGATAGTCTAAAATATCTATGATAGGAGCGTCTTTAGTTTTAAGATCACATATCTTTTTAAATCTTAATCTTATCTTATCTTGAGCAATAATATGATCTGTATTCATCAATTAAATGCCAGACGGGCACATCTGTGAAATATGATACTATTATCTGTATCAAATAATATAAATTTTATGACTAAATACTGAATAAGAGTTTTCGGAAGTTTCAAAATGTTTAGATGGAAATCGAAATCATAATATTGATAAATGCAGTACTGCAATTTAACAGGAAGCCAAGATTGTTCGCCGGGGCCTCATGTTTGGTTTGCTGATCGAGAAATTATAAAAAAAAACAAGACGACAAGAAAACACACTATACCTTTTCACAAAGTGAATGTGTATTTTATGTATTTCAGGCACAAGAAAAGCGAAGAATATGATACCTATAGATCAAGTAAGTACACAATATTTTTCAATATATAATTAATTGATTAAAAGTTTCAACAGATTGTGTTGCTTCGAAAAAGCAAGACAAAACAAACACGCCAGAAGATTTAAGCAATTCGCCAAAGAGTTGTTCCCAAGTCATCAGTCAGTCTGCAGTCAGTCACTAGTCAGTCACCACTTTCACTTTATGCATGTCTTTTAGATCAATTAAAGTCTTTGTGATTTATCTTTATCAATACTATTAATATCTGTATTCGTCCAAGATTTTATAGAGTCAGACTAAAATGCATTGATTAGATATTTTGTTAAATATTAGGATAATAAAGTTGTAAAGTTTTCATTTCGGGTGAGTGTATATTGCTTAAAGACGTTCGGTCAAACGTGCCTGCATCTTCAGCTTCTTGTAAAACAATGGTAAATGCTAAGGGGAACGTGTAAGTTACGCTTAATTTATTGTTGTTGAACTATACCTCGTACTGTAAAGTATAGATCATAAACGTCCAATGTGATTGTCTGCTCTTTAAGCACCGTTTCATTTCTCAGGGATTTAACCCTTATTTCAACCGCATTTCAGTTCTTTTTACCGGAGAACAGTTTACCTTACCATCGTTCCTGAAAAAAACAGTACTGCAACCCTATCCTATTTACGAAATTGCCAACTTCCTTACATAAAGAGACATGGTCCGTAGCAGGGCTCGAACCTATGCCCCTCAATCAATGAGGTCACAGTCTGATGTCATCGACTCTATAACCACTTGACCACTGTGACGTCAGCACTCGAAAATTTAGCTTAACTTTTTTTTCACAGCGGATGATCTGCAGCAGCGAAAACCGACACGGCAAATAAAATTGCCGAAGATACAGCACGGACCGACAATAGCCAATGGAGTACCGAAGCTAGGGAAAACAGAACAAACTTCATCAGCAGTTGGCTGATGAATGCCAAAGGAAGAGTAAATTACCTGTCATAAAAGGTAAGTTACACTCTTCCCGTATATACATTATTCAAAGTGAATTGAACCTTTACACTGTCGTAGAACATTAATTCGTGGGCTTACGATTTAAGAAGCAAGAACATAGGCAAAACAACATCAGGAAAAGCAAAACAGACAGGCTCTAGCATTGTCTTCCCATGTGTCGTCATACTTCAATCTGAACGCTCATAGTATAAATGTGTTTGTTTTTTTTAGCTCACCTGGCTTTGACGGGGTGAGCTTTTAGGATGGACGATTGTCTGTCGTCCGTCAACTTTTTGCTTCAAACAACATCTCCTCTGAAACCACAGAGCCAATGTTGATGAAACTTTGAAGGGATATTCCTTACATGTAACTCTACAAAAAGTGTTCAAAGAATTCTATTACATGCAGAACTCTGGTTGCTATGGCAACAAATAGGAAAACGATCTTCTTCTCTGAAACCACAATGCCTAAAGCTTAGATATTTGGCATGTAGCATTGTCTAGTGAACCTCTACCAAAATTGCTCAAATCATGACCTCTCGGTTAAAATTGACCCCGCCCGGGGTGTCACTTTATTTTACATAGCTTTCTATAGAATAAAATTTAAAAATCTTCTACTCGAAAACCTCAAGGCCTAGAGCTAATTGTTTTAGTATATAGCATTGTCTAGTGGATCTTTTAATTCTTTCAATCCCAGGGATTTATACTGTTTTTCTATTTACATCTTTTTAATTTCATTTGCCTTTTTCAAAAATTTGTCTCTTTTTAAATTATGTTGATCATATTCAGAGCTTAGAATGAAAAAACAAAACGTCAGGAAAGTAAATAATAGGAACGGTAAAAAAGTGATGTGTTTTAAGCTTCAAGACAGGCTATGTCACAAATAGTTTCGGTTTATTTCACTTTCTATTTTTAGTTTTCTTCATGTTGCTTTATTAAGTCGATCATTTGACCTTATGTAACGTCATAGCTCCGACTTTTGTTTTTTTTTTCTAGCTTGTCAGAAGATCAATAAGATTCTTTTTAAAGTTATTCAAATTATGCCCCTGGGGCCAATATTTGCCCCGCCCAGGGGGTTACTTGTTTACCATCTATTAGACGTTTATAGGAAAACCATTAAAATCTTATCCTCCCAAATCACAAGGTTTAGAGCTCAGATATTTAGTGTGTAACAGTGTCTAATGGACCTCTTCAAAATGTGTTCAAATCATGCCCAAGGGTCAAAATTTACCTTGCCCAGGGGGTCGTTTGGTATAGAAAATACTTTAAAAATATTCTTTTCTAAAACTACAAGGCATAGAGCTTAGATATTTGGTATGTAACACTGTCTTCTGGTCTTCCATTTACTTTTTTCAAATCATGCCTCTTGGGTCAATATTGACCACATCCACCAGGCAAGTGCACTTGTATTCAGGTGAGCGATATTTATGCCCATTGACGGGTGTAAGGAGTGACATAGGTCGTTTATGCAAGGAAGATGTCTGGGTACACAAACTTAAGACATTATTTCCTAATTGTTAAACTCGACATCAGCAGATCATAATTTCTATGCACATGTATATTTGTTATCGCTAAATTTTTGTCGTTTTTCCCTATTTCCAAATTTTTATAGAAATTTTGTATACATACTAACCGACAGTATACCCAGTGAGTAGAATTTACTACTTTGTTTCATCACATACAAATGTTTTTATATCACGGCCGTTGATATTCTACATATTATCCTGATGAAGCTGAAACGTTTATGATCATATAACTCATAAAGAAGAACACATGTTGTTGTTAAAGTTCCCCTCATATTAGCTGATCAGTTCTCATTCTTTTCTATATTTTTCTGTCATATACTGTCATACAGTTGACTTCATACAGTTAGTCAACTGTAACGTGTCATAGGTTTTTTTTTATTTTTCCCATCAGCATTATGATGTGAATTTTGCCCCTTATCAGCCGGGAAGAAAATATTCAGAATCAAGTTCTGTGACAATTATTACAAATCCTGTCTCGAACCAGCAGCTGTTCGATTTTGAGTATGATCTACCACGCAGTGAGCTTGCCGCAAGGCTACAGCGATGCCAAATAAAACGAATTCATCATGCAAAAACTAGACTAGCAACTAGTCGTAATACTGTTACTGAATGATCTCTTGCGGTTAAATATTGCAAGTCTAATGTCTTTTTTTTGTGTGTAGAACAATCACATTCGAAGGCAGATAAAGTCACAAGTGAAATACCAGCTTGATAATCTCGTTAAGACCGGAGCTTGCACGGTATGCAAGAGTGTAAACAGTTGTATATTTCAGTTTCTAGTACATGTGTGATGTATTTCAGAGGCCGAGTATAATGACAGATCAATGTTTTACTGCGATGGACCTGTCTTCAGGGACAATGAGACACAAGCAAAAATGATGCTGGTTGCAGGTAAAATGATAAAGAAATACACGAATGTGTATGACAATCACCCGATAGAAATGGCCACTACTTTTGCACACGATCCCTACTCAGCCTGGCATAACCCAGAGGAAAATGGATGGGACGATAGCCTCGGCGAGTATGGTTCCTTTTATCGAAAAGAAACAGCACCATTGTCTAGCACAGACCGAGAGCAGGAGCTTGACAAAAAGCGACAGGTCATGCTTGAAGTGAGGGACAAGCAGGTAAAGTTCTTTAGAAAATGCAAGAAAGACAATTTAGAAGAGAAACAACACCATGAACCGATGCTCCAAACTTGTCAAGAGCCTCAAAAAAAGAGCAAACGAAAGAAATCACTGAAAGATGAACGAGGGAAACGTGCAAAAGAAATTGCAGAAGACGTTCGAAAGGATACAAAGTTCAATCAACCGCACAGAAGCGATTTACCTTTTGAATATAATAAAGAAAGGGATTTGCCCAACTTGCATGAAGGAAGTGATAAACCATTGAAGTATGAAACTGAATCCAATACATTGTGTCTGTCTCCAGACGATAAGAAAAGAACCACACAGGAAGAAATGATACCAGAATTGTTCATACAAGCAGATTATACAAAGAGCAAAAGAATACAGAACCACCTACCTTTACCGCCATTACGCCAAAACCCAAGCACTACACAGCCTTTGCCACAACTATGCCCAAAGCCTCATGTCATACAACCTTTATCGTCAATTCTCGAAAATCAGCATTGCTCGATTTCTCATCTACCGCCCATTCGAAAAATACAGGAAAGTGAATATCAAAGTGTATCATCGATATCCCCAGCTGTGGAGCATATACCAATATCGCTGCCAGTAAATAAAAGCCAACACGATCTGTGTCTAGTTATTTCCACGCCTACAAGTCCTAGAGAAAACATTACCGGGAAAAGCTTTGACAGTGATTCTATATTTGAACCGGGTTCAGGGAACGCGTTAGGTCTCCTTGCGCATGTAGTTACAGATGAAGAGTTAAGAAAAGAGCTTAGATTGGACCTAAGCTTTGCTCAAACCCCTGCTCCTAAAAAAGAACAAAAGAAATCGTCTCCTAACAGAAAACAAAAGAAATCAGCAAAGCAGAGTGAAAACGAAGAAAAGTTAGGACGGAAGACAAGGGAAGAGGACAGATTGTAATTTTTCCAAAATCCCCACATTTAACACATTATTACAGCATCAATTATGATAGTCAGACAAAATATTGTTCTATTTATGAAAATTATTAACATTAGTATGATTTGCCATTTAAAACGTTACAGTATTGACATACAGACATGAAATGAACGGAAACCATGACATTTAGAACATAATTTATGTAAATGTGGGGATCATGTGACGATAAGGCATGTGCAATATATCAATCGACCAATGTTAAAAGACTTAAAACAACGAATAATACGTTGCATCTTAGCATTACTTGTCATTTTATAGCATTGAAGCTGTGCCACAAAAACTATAGAAAAGATATCATACTTCTGGAGAACCTCCTCGACATGAGACCTACTTACCACAAGAACCGCTGGAGTAAACACAATGGTGACTGCATAAAACTGGCTAAATGTGATTGAAGTAACCCTGAACTGCAAACAGTTTACCTACCCAGCACTTCAAGCTTTTACGTTGAACGAAACAAAATGGCCAAGAAACTCTCCAGTATGGCTATATACTGCCCACGGTTGTTTGAAAAACCTTTAGTATCAATTAAGACAGTTTCATGCGAGGAAAGTACTTAAAGCAATACTTATACTTCTTTAGACTACACTGTACATATCCTGAGAAAGGAATGCACTTTAATAGTATTTGCATTTAATTTTAAAACTGTGCTTTATTTATGCATATTTTTGTTATTGCAGCGTCAAACGATGAACGTTTTCTTCGGAGAAGCATTAAATTTTAATCTTTTTAGTCGGGTGTTTCTCGGTGTTTTTTCTTAAAGGCAATTAAAATCTTCATATATGACTAAATTTAGTAGAGATAATTGTTTATTTCTTATTTTTTTATATTTTTTAAAGAAATTAGTTTATTACCAACGGTGAAAATGTTTTTTTTATACAAAAAAGCATTTACTTCAATATTCTACATGTGTTTTCTTAGGCATATTTAGCAATGTTTGATACCTTGAACACATTTTATTTGCAGAAAACTTATTCTCACCATAGAGATTTATGTGAAAGTTGAAAAGTTTTACCAAATTTAATGTTTTGTTTAGGAAAGATATAAAAGAAAATGCAATTTTCTCAGACGTATACATGTACTTATTTGAAAAAATTATTTACATATCAAACTTTACATAACTCAACACTTTGAAAGAGAAAATGCATACCTTTATGGTATTACATTGTCAATGTACTAACCGCCATATATGTTAAATATGAATTGATGCTATTGAAAAGCATAAATAAACTTTATACTTTTTTCATCTTTATCTTTTTGTTTTCAAATAAGAATTCTTTAACCTTTTAAAACATGTTCACTATCATTTATCAACTTTTAACTACTGTAAATGTAGCTATGCAATAGCTGATTATGAAAACAGAACCTAGTCTATCATTGGCTAAGACCCCTACTGTGAATACACAGGTACATTCCTGTTCAGTTGTCTTTAAATGCATCTGTTTTCGTAGTAGAAGTCTTCACTAGTCGCATGATTTTGATCTGTATTTTTATGTCAAAATTCGTTAGCCACTGTTTTAGCAGTACTTATTTTAAAGGACCCAATCGGAAATAAGCGATTTATTTTGCTTTAATGTTCATCCTAGTTCATGAAATCAAGTACAGTACTATTATACAACACTAATTATTTTATAGTTAATTCATAGCATCAGTTGTCTATATTTTTATAGTCTATGTATCATTTTTGTGAATATATGGTCTTATGCATGAATAGATTTGAATTGAATTGAATGAACACGCCTTTAAAGTACAAAGAGGAAAACAGAGTCCTTACGCAGCAGTTTGCATACGATGTTCTTTACCTGCTGCACTTACATTGCTTTTATTGTTAATGTAGATGTACAATTCTGTATATATGCACACATTTGTGTCCGTACTGTACCCTGTCTTCCACAACATCTCAAAGGTTTCTCTGCGTGGGTCTGAATGTTGTAGGGTGATGTATGTAATTATACTTACAGAAACGTACGGAAAAATCGAAACAAATGTGAAATGTAAAAGTTATACATGTATGTATGATTTTACAAGACTTTCACTCAGTGGCAATACTATACAAGAAGTAGAGGAATCAATAAGGATGTTCTTTAGACGTGTTTGAAGCGGAAATAGGGAATCTCTGATGAAAAACTATAAGCTCTTTGAAAGCTTCATACAGTTTTATGCTGAAGTTGCTGTGCAAAAATGTACTTTTTATAACGTTTGTGTCGAAATATAATTGTGTTTAAATGCTTTGAACGTAAACACCAGAAATATTCTAAAAGGGAAATAATTCTCCAAGAAAAAGATGTGATCTATATTTTTGTTTTGGTTTGTCGTTTTTACACTACATGTACAATTGTGCAACACAACTGAACTGACACTGATGAACATTTCGTAAGTAGTCGGTAATCTTCGGATGAAAATATACTGACACTAAAAAAGAAACTGTGCACTTTCATAGTGAGCGTAACTTTTTCGATTTTACTGTCATGAGTGACCAAATAATCTTCCATACATTTGCACTAATTTACCCAATATTTAAGCGCGTGGATGTCCTTCAAACTGACCGAAGGCTATTATGTAAGTTTTTACACGTACTACCCGTGCAACATGTTTGCAAGTGTTGTCACTGACCGATATCTTTACTGGCTATGCAATAATTAAATCACAGTACATTTGAATTTCACTCATTAACAAGATGCCACGGCTTCAAGAAAATGAACGAATTCATGCACTTCTGCAACTTGCATCCGGCGTCAGCGTCTCTGACGTCGCTAGGCAGTTTAACTGCCACAGAAATACCATCATGAACCTTTGACAACTTTACCGTCAAAATGGAAGCGTTAGAGATCTTCCACGATCCGGCAGGCCGAAGGTGACAACGGCACGTCAGATAATTATTACACAAGTGCACAGTTTCTTTTTGGTGTCAGTATATAACAAGTGTTTGATATAAAAGACCAGTTTTGTACTGTCCTCGTTCAGCACAGGTGTTTCAAGATTTAAATGACTATATCAACATTCTTTCTCCTGTCGTCCTGCATGTATAGAACTAAAATAATTTAAAAAAACAACATGAAATATAGACAACGGTGTATAAAACAATGCAACAAATTAAGCAAAAATAAATATCCTCTTATTAAAGGACTTTTGAAAATTAAAATCATCTGGCTAGGATTCCAACCCATGGAACCTTGCAGGCATGTTAGACATATTATCACTACGGTGTGGATTTCAGTTGGCGAAAAGTATTTGTTCAAAACGCTAATCAATAATTTGAAATAACGAAGACTCACCTGAATGTTACCAAAAATATTAGCGTAGATCATTAAGTTGCATGTCAGTATGAACATAATAGTCTAAGGGTGACAATGAAGGCTAAAATGGGGATGATGTAATCATAAAAATATAACAAAGAATGTTATATACCTGCACGGGCGATGGATATCAAAACCTATTTTTTGGTAACGTCAATTGTCATCGTTGGAAGAGTTTCAACAAAATTTAATGATATGCGTAGTACTAGTTTATATCAAATCGCATTGGAATTTGAAGATAAATGTTGATATTATTATCTTTAATTTTTTAAAATTAAATTTCATATTTGTTACTCTACAGTACAAAATAATTCTATTTTGTCGTCATTTTAAAAATGTAATGATCGTTAATTGTTGAATCATTGATGGACTAATCAATAAGGTATGAAATTACGAATGTTATTTCAATGCACTTTTATTCTGTACATTTTGATACGGTGACAATATTGAACATGGGTGGTAAAACGCCGCCGTTAAAGGCTAGTCATATTGTGTACTTACAGTAGCGATATGGTCATTGAAAGATCTCGATTTACTTTCGTTTGTCATTATACGAACAGTTAACTACTGCGTTTTAATTTTAATCTTAATCAAGCTTTCTAAATTATCATAACATGTTCTAAAGTGAGAATTTTGTTTATTGCACTATATTGAGTAAGAGGTATCAAAATGTTAAAAAACACGGTGGAGAATCACATGATCAAAATAAATCTCTAAACAAAAGTAAATATATCATCGTCGGAACCCACGGTTAATTCCTGCCGCTTCTCTCCGCTTCTCTCCGTCATATACCGTGGGAAAATAGACTGGCAAAACTTCGTAATACATGAATATTCATGACTATTTTTCATCAAATGAAATCGATGCTTACAAAAATAAGAGCACCTCCACAATGAAGAGTATCCTCAAATAATGACCGCCATGCAGAACGTTGAAAAAAATGATTGATTTGTTTTGTCCCGATTAAGGGACGATCATATAGAAATCTGCAATCCGAGACGAGTGATGCACAAAATCTGTTTAAAACTACATCGCTGACAAGCATGGAGGCTGCCATTTTTAATGTTTCCCCTAGCGCGGTTTGAGAGCCGCGATTTCATTGGATAGTTCATCTTGAGAAAAATATCAAGAAACCAATCGAAAGGCTTGAATTTACCTCATTAATTATTCATGAGTACGAGATTTCTTCAGTCAATTTGCCCAGGGTATTCAATTGGATACTGAATAGCCTGGGTTACCGAGGATGTAAATATATGAAAAGTGTTTAAAAATAATGAAAGCCGTTCAACTGTGAATATAAAAAGTATCCTATCTTATGACAACATTAACGTATTCTAGAAATACTCAGGTCTCAATAACAATCACCTTCTGATTGTGCTGAACACTTCAAGAATAAATTAGTTCAGTGTCCTGCAGTGTTAAATAAAATCGGAAGGAGACTATGATTGAGACCTGTACGTGTAGTTCTAAAATACGTTAATGTTGCCATATGATAGGCTAATTTCATATTTAAAGCTGAACAGCTTTCATCATTTTTTAATATTTTCATAGATTTAGTTTTGTTAAAAGATTATTTTGATCACGTGATTCCCCACCGTGAAAAACATATGCATAGAATATAACATGTAAAATATTGAAGTAACTGCTTTTTTAAAACATTCTACTGTTGGAAAATAAATCATCATGGTTAATGCTTAAATCAAACAACAGCATTATAAGCACAGATACCTCCCGAATGCATACAAAAGTTAGTATTTTGCTGAATGTGGACGTTTAAATATGTCAAGACACTTTTCAAAGCCAATGGCAAAACAATATAATGCATCCATTGAAATGTAACTTACAATGAAATAAAATCCTAAGAAATATTGATATAAAACAAGGGGAAAATAAGGGCCAATATTACTCTACTGGACTGACTGGACTGTCATGAGTAAGTTTTATGAAAATCGTTTAGACTATTATCAAGGAAATGCTAACAGAGGTCACTTTGGCTTTAACATTGACCCACGGACCCCCAAAACAGTAGGGATCATCTGCTAAGTAAGACCAGTCATCCTATATAGTTTGAAGACTGTTGTCGATGATTATATCTCAAAATATAGAGCGGAAATAGTTTTTAAAGTTTTGGTCACTGTCAACTTGACCTTTGACCCACTTATCCCCAAAACAATAGGTATCATCTTCAAGTTGCATGCAACTTTCTGAGTAAATTTTATGAAATTCAAATGAAAATTGTGACCTGTAAAGTGTTTTCCAGGAACATATAACAGAGGTCACAGTGACCTTGACCCTTGACTCACTGTGCCCAAAACAGTAGGAATCGTCGAATCCTACGAAGTTTGAAGACTATGGGTGATATAGATCTCAAGAGAGTGTCAAATTTTGTCTTGTATAGTGTTATCTAAGAAAACTAACACAGGTTACTGTGAACTTGACCTTTGACTTACTTACCTCAAGAACAGTACTTATAATCTACTCGGTATATGAAGCTTGAAGACTGTGGAATTTGAGCGGCAAGGCCAAACGTGGAGCTCGGTTGTAAATATAGTATTGTCCCCTGATAGCAACACTTCGTTGAATGCGGTACCGATAAAGCTTTGCTTTCGATTATTGGATTTGTGTCTTATCAACTGTCGCCATGTTCTATATTAAAGTTTTCTAAGTATATTTTATATTCATAACAAGTTTTGTCTACTATATACATTTGTATATGTTATTCTGTTTAAAAAAACAATAAGAAAATATCCCATCACAGCACCACATTATGATATAAAGTTAAACAAAGCGAGCTGCTTACTTGGCATATTTGTCGAACGTTAGAAAATCAGTTTTTACACACTTACAGGCGGTACACAACTAATCATATATTTTTTTAAAATTTATGATGGACAGTTAAAGTCTTACCTTAGTGCTTAACTGACCCCAAAAATAACAAATGAAAAAACCGTTTTCATTCCCTGTTTTGTCTCTGGGAATCAAAACACTGTGACGGTAAGTCCTGAAAGTTCTTGGCATTTTAAAGTAGAACAAGGTGAATGATGTGCTAAGGCTTAACTGATACAGTCAAGTTTCTAAATCACAATTGTATCATGCTATCGATACAAGGATATGTCTTATATTTACAAATGTAAATAAGAGTAAATAAGAAAAGTCGGAACGTGCAACTTCTGTATCCGAAACTCCATCTACTTTTATCAGTGCTTTAATCATATTAATATTAAAGCACTCCCATTGACTATATGAAAGAAATACATAATGTACCGTAATCGTGATCGCATAGTTTTTTTTATATAAATTATAACACGAGTCCATCTCAATTTTATCAACGTTCTTTAATTGAAAGCTTAGCATAAAGTAATTCAAATTAGAACTGTAAGACTAACGAGACTGCTCAACTCAAATCCTAAACTAAAACTGTTGCATTATCAAGAGCGTTCGATTTTTATAGAGATTTGGACTTTGGCAAGTGTTTCATGAAATGCCAGGCTACCAACTGTTGCCGTAAGTGTGTTTTGTATCAGTGTCAATCATGTGACTGTTTAAGCTATTAGTGTGTTGTTTTGGTGCAAATGAATAAACAGGTTAGCCTTTTAAAACTCTGCTTTGACATTAAATATTGAATTTCTGATACAGCATCCGAACACGCGTGTCAGCGAATTTCAGACTCCAACTAAGAATGTATGTGACCAACTCTAATCTGCCAAATCTACTTGTCTCACAGCCAACGTCAATAGTCAGTACATTCACATGTATAACCAATGCTATAGACAGCTTACAATGCATACTATGAAACCAATAATCGTCAATAACTATTAATCAGTGCAAACAATCAAAGTACAAATCAGTTTACATATTAAATTAACATACTTAAACCCCATTATGTTACAATACGTCAGCATTATTTTAGACTGACAGAACACAATCCTGTCATTATTTCATCTATTAATTTATTATAATATGTATGAGTATCTAATGTGCTAAGGGGAAGTTAAATAATTAAATGTGATTGATGTCTACAGTACCTCCTAAATTGGGCTACCAGCTTTACAGAACAAAAATGTCTCTGTTTGATTATTAAAGAAAGCAATAAATGCAGATATTTCACATACTATTTAATAAAAACGACAATACTTTAAACAAGTACAAAACAATAAAAGTTACATTCTGGCAATTATATAAAATACGAGCCTATATAGAATAATGTTAACTCTGAGTCAAAAGGGTAGTGTTCACACTTCCGACAAATAAGATATTATTAACCAAGAAATATTACCTGTCATTGAAATTTAAATATTTGAAAACACAAACAAAATAAAATCAGAATGGCAAAAGACCATGCATTGCAAAGCGGACCATGAGTGTCAAGAAGGTAATGTATGCCATATTCTTCACAAATCAGGGTCCTGCCATTCAGGTTGCTGTACCTAAAGGCAAATCCGTAAATGCGAAGTTTTACAAGACTAAAGTTCTTCGAAAACTGAAGAAATATTTAAAAATTCGAAGACCTGCAACTGGTTTGACCAATGTCAGATTGCTACGTGACAATGCGTCATCGCACAATGCGTCTATTGTACAAGACTTTCTATAGCAGGAAAAGGTTGTTCTGATCCCTCACCCTCCTCCGTATTCGCCTGACCTTGTCCCGTGTGACTTCTTTTTGTTCACAAGGCTCAAAAAATACCTTTCTGGTCGAAAATGTGTCCAGCGCAAACACCTCGGTTCTGCAATATTCCACTGTCTTCATAGTATACCTAGAAAAGACTATGAAAATGCCTTCAAGGATTAGATTTGAAGACTGAAACTTTGCATATCTGTTGGAGGTGAATACTCCGAGGGTAAAAAAATAAAATTTTCATTGATATCTATCAAGGATACATTTTTATGTGCTTAGATGCATTCATATTTGAACATTCCTCGTAAAAATGCACATATTCTATTATTCTGACAACGCTATTTTTGGCAATTCTATGCAGCTTGTTATCTACTGTAACAGTTTTAGTCTGATTCAAACGAAAATGACGGTGATATTTTGTGAAATGTTGTAAGTGACACCAGGTAATGACCTTAAAGCGCTGCACCAAAATGTTCAAATCAGAAACGCAACATTTGGTATTAGTGATTATTCAGTCACGTTCCCCGGTCAGATGTAAGTCGGTTAACATAGAAACGCTGAAAATTGATTTCCGTATTTCTGAGAAAAATATCTTTCTGTGAAAACTTGTATGAAGAATTAAAGTTTGTATGAACGATAAAACAAATTAGAATGTTGAGTAAATAAAGAAATAAAACAATAGTCAGGTCAGTTCTGGATCACCCCTCGTACATAGGAAACATGAGTTTAGACAACACCTTTTTCGAATATAATTTTAACTATGTATACAAATGCAATAATGCATAAAAGTCATTTTATTTTTGAAATGAGGATTTCCTTGAGGAGATTGTTATTAGAAAAATATGAAAACAATTATGACCTTAAGCATTATTTTGGGAACTCCGGTTAAGACGATAACGAACACAACGGTCACTTTTTAATATTTTTTGTGATGTATTAACTGTGAAATTTGTGAATCAAACAATATCAGATATCAGATATTTTTGCTTTTTCAGAGGAAAAACAGGAACTTTAACGAAATGTCATTTCTGAAAATCGTTTAGAATGGCAACTAATGAGAATTTCGATTTTCTTGAAAATTCGGAGGATGAGTACTGTTTGGAAGATTTAGAAGATGAAGAAACAACTGAAAGTTTTGAAGAAGAAGAAGAAAGAAACGAAAACTCGAAAGGTAAAGATAAGGATCAAGGTGATACGGAAGATGTTCTTGAAGAAAACAATAATTTGAAACTGACACTTTTTTTTAGAGATTTACTGAATAAAAGAGTAAATTTCCAGATTTCAAACAAAGAGGTTGAAGATATTATATCTTCTATTGATACATTGGTTGATACAATAGTTGCTAAGGTAACGTCTAAAATTGCTTGGCTTCCATTCTCTCGCGTGGTAAAAGTAGGAAGCATGGCAGAACTGACTAGTATTAAGTGTCCCGATGAGTTTGATTATCTTGCTGTAACAGAAATCAAGGGTTTGGAAGCAGAGAAAATGTGTAAAGGAAGAAGCGGTTATGCTCACGTTAAAGTTGTGAACGAACAACTTAGACATCAGTGGGGTAGGTGGGTCAGTGATGGCTATCTGAAAGGATCATTTAAACGCGGGTCTTCGTTAAGTTTGATTGGTTATTTTGACACACTCGGAAACGCCTTTATGAATGAAGTAGCAAAACTAGTGGAGACCAAAGATGACGAAGATCTAGTCATTGTAATGGAAACGGGAATAATGTGTCCAGATATGAATATTGAAAAGCACGGACCGGCCTTCACACCAGCATTCATTTGGAAACCATATGAAGGGAAAATAAAGAAACTGCTTATCAAGGTAGATATTACCCCTGCGATTGAAATGAAACTGACACCAGATATTGTCAATGCTGAAGATACATTCCATCCAAAATTCTGGGCAAAGCTTGAAGAACACGGCAAGTATATGTTGGTTCCTTGCAACGAGCGTGCTTCCTGTGATTCTGGTTTGTGTTTCCGTGTGACATTTACTGAGACGGAAGTAGATCTTGTTCGGGATCTTTCTGAACATCATAAAAGTTGCTACAAATTGTTGAAATATGTTTTCAACAGTGGGGGCGGTTACAAATTCTTCCCATCTTATGCATGGAAAACACTTGTGCTAAAGCACGACTGTCACTGCAAAGAAGAGGAAAATCTAGCAAAATGCTTTTTCACTTTGGTAGCTTCGTGTTTGCATTACCTGTTCAATAGAAAGACGAGGGAGAGGATAGAACCAAGCAGATTATTACGCCTTCTCATCCGTGGTGAAAAATTCACACTGAATATGCCTAGCATTTTCATCAGAGATCATAACATTTTCGACCGGAGAGACTTCAAAATTCCATGTGAACTGTTTCTATTTGGAATTGAAAGAATGTTAGAATCATTAGAGGAAACTTGTAAATGTCATGGCCCAGATGATATCGAGTTAAAAATTGTATCCAGTGTCTTTTCAGGAGTTGTATCGTACGTGAAAACATTACCGATTTTCAACAAAGACATAGCAATTGACCATTGTGTAAAATGCTATAAGACATATTTCAATGAGAACATTTTGCGATAGGTTTCGGTTTATCGTTTTTGTTCTGACAAAACAGTAAAGCTCTTTGCTGCATGTAGTTTATTCTAAACTGTTATTGCTTAATTGTGAAATAAGTTCTCTGAACTTATATTATTCACTAGTAATTGTGATTATAGGACGAACGTTGTCTACTTTATTATCTATAGGCGTGTTCCATAATCAGTCGGTTTGTGTGTGTGTGTTAAGGGAAAGTGTCGTGCGTTTATCTTTTGTGTATGTTGTGCCAGCGCTTTCTATGTAGGTATGCCTTGCTTGTATTGGCGTGAACAACATTCCGATTCAATTTGGTTCGGTTTTAACTGAGGAGTTGCAGTTTAATCAGTAGGGTATGAAAGTACCAACATAATTGTAGCAAAATAGTCCCTAAAATATAAATAGGGTTGTCAGTGACATTAAATAGGATCTTTATCATAATATAGGCTTTACTTTTTATAGGCCTTACCTTAAAGCGATTGCCACAAAAAGTTCAAGTTCAATGATATAACGCTAAAACGAAGAAGGGTACGTATACCTACACCGGACCACAATGAAAACATGCAAAAATAGGTCTGATGTTTTCCAGTTTCACAGGCAAATTACTGTATTTCATGTCGGGTTGTACAATACGATAAGACTGATAAGATTAATCCTGCAGTAGAAGTAGAAAATAACGAATTAGAGTTAAGACATAAAGTTTTGGGTCTTATTTTGGATTATAAGTACACACACCAGGAAACAAATACCGTATGAGAACGTATAAGAACAGACTTATTCTTAAGACAAATATGTTTTTGAAGATACTTTTACCAAAGTAATTAAACGATGCTGTCTCTATTGGGTGTTTGGATTTTTAATATAGTCATTAAAACAGTAAACGTTTACTGGTATTTTATCATTTCTTACTTTTCACTTCCGGAATACTGGTGAACAACAATATACAAAGAGCGAACATGAAAATGACATTCTATCCAAGTGCCCGCACACTTAACAGCTCTCTGAGTTTAAAGGTTCCTTATCGAAGTGCGTTTCAGAGCAAATTTCTAATACCCGTTATCGACTGTCATATTAAACAGTCTTTGAATTTCAGAAGCTGGCTACGGATTAGTAATCCAAGTTTGTATATATTTTCCGATTTCTTCTCAGAGTTTGAACAAGGAAATGGTTCCTGTCTTATCTGTACATCCATAACAACCTGCAGTGATACGGTATGTGTGAAATAGTACACACATTTAAAACTTCTTGAACAGAAATAACAAAAATAAAGCTTGAAAGATCTGCTTCTAGATTATTTCTCCACTTAAATATTTTCTTTTGAACAGTATTATAATGAATGTATTATTCAATATGACAGTAACACAATTATTTTATCTTTTTATTCTTAGTCTTTTTTAACACCTGATCAAGACAATAAACATTGTATAAGATAGAAAACAAAAAATAAACTAAAATGTACTGGAGACGAGACAAAAATCACTCCCCCCTTTTATTATTATCATTATTTAAAAAAAACCGCAACCTTTTTAAATTGTGTTAATTGTGACTTGCATATGTAACACTTATTAACCAAGGGTGTTGACATCGTATAGCTATTGTATTTGTATGTAGACAATTGTACATTTCAGTAAAAGTATTATGATCTGTATAAGTTTTCTTCCTTCTTTTTTTCTAACAGTTAATTAAGGATATAGTCTAATAATGTGGCAGTGATGCAGTAGACGGGTCCAATATTTAATTATTGTGAACAATTCATCGGATAATATACGGATTAAAATTTTCATGCACATATGATCTACATTTTATGCAATGAGTGTAAACTTTTGTGTACACACATATCTATTACGTCACTGTCACATTATCCTAACTGAACAGTAGGTACGTGAAAAATAAATTTAAAATCCCTGAAATTGAAGATATTATCCTGATCATACTTAATGTTCTGAATTTGTTTAACCGGCAGTCATATGAAATAATTTTACTTAGATTTTTTGAATTAGGTTTAAAAGGATTCTGGTGTTATTATGAATACAATCAAACAACTGGTTCAATAAATCGTATCCATAGCCGGAGAGCGGACACATACACTGTTAATAACAATTTCAACAAAAGTAAAGAAGGGTAACTTTTGATAAAGTACTTTACTGTCGATTGATTATATATCAACTTAAGTTTGGATAGAACTACAAATGTATAATACATTTTCTCCATGTTTTAGGATGAGTTGTATTTTTCAGCAACAATTATTTGCTAACGTGCATGGTTGCAAGATGTTTAATTGCTGACATTATTTACACTATCAGGTAGCAGACGTTGTTAATACGCTACAACACACAGTTAACAACTCCACTAGAAAGTAAATGTATAGAAACCGAAACCTGCTTATTATTTTTTCATGAAATGCAACTACATGTACTACATTTACAAAAAGTATGGCATCGTGCAAAACTACAGACACAAAGACGGCACTAGTAGTTATATGGCGAACCGTTTTACTATATTTATTCAATGACTACCGGAAAGGTTATTTTATTGTGTTTAATTGGTAATTATGAGTAACGTGTGATAATTCATAACTATCTATATATATAGTACTTGTTTTATGTTTTTCAGTGAAATAGTGACATATACATATATCAGTGAAATAAACTTTAAGTAACATTTTCACTGTTTCAAAGCAGCGAAAATATCAAAATCTTTAACCCGCACTGACGTCAAAAAGAATACCGGGCGTAACGAAAGCCAGAAACCAAACGACGATGACGTCGTTAAAATGACGTCATGTGTGCTATGCTTTCTGATGACGTTTCACGCGGTTTTCAACATTGTATTTGAACAAACTCAAGAAGTTTTAAAGTAGAGTTTTGAACATAAAGTAAACAGAAAAACTGTTGATATCGATGTAATATCACGTTAATCTCACCTGTGAACACCAGGATTAGTTATTTTGATATCACTTTTAAAGTGCTTAATATAGTTAGACAATCGCCAACTCTTTGTTATCTTGGTTAATAGTAAGAAAAGTGTGGTTTACTAGATTTTATTGTAGCTCTATTCTGTCATATTTCAAAGAGTTTTGTAACAGTATTTAACAAGGCATCTCAAATGATGTACAACATTTAAATAGGACTTGTTAAGTTACTTGAAGGGCAAGAACTAGTACACGTTCATACTTATATAGTCCCTGAACATGCAAAAGCACGGCACGCACCAACAACCTGGCCCACACACGGAGAAAAGGCAGCAGACTACACACTTACTGCAGTAACATACGGGCAAATTTTTCGCCAACTACAATGTAGATATAACACAAGTAGATATCTACAGAACATCACAGGCACCGTAAGCACGCCTTTATGCTCAGAACAAACGTAAGATTTAGCCAGAAGTCAGCTTAAGGTTAAACGCTACGGAATCCTGTTCGTTCCATTTTATTTGTGGCCGTTTTCAAAACGCGACAATGTGATGATTATCACGTTGTCGCCTTGCTCCAAACATATAAATATATGAGATTTAGCAGTCCTCGCGACGTTTTTGGGGCCATAATCATCATCTTAATTCTCGCTATATAGTTTCTTAATCAACGGATTGGGAAATCGAAATCCACGTCATGGATCTCGTGTTGTCGCGTTGTCGCATTGTCGTAGCTAGCTTGGGATAAAATGTCTGGACCAATTTATATCAATTATATGTCCTTCGCGACTTTAGTATTACACCGTAAAGAAAATGGCGGAGAATGCACATTTCAGCGAAAATCGTTTCTTCCATGTCCGACGTCATTTTGAGTCGGTGTACAGGAACATTATCCGATTAGTACGATGATAGTACAAAAATAAGCACTTTAATCGGGCGAGACCCCCAACAACGCCACACTACGAGCTTTTACTAAATTATCGCATTATAAAATCGATTTTGCTCAAGATTTCAATTTCCGGTGCGAGGGTTAAGAAACTATGTGTGAGAATCAAGACAAGAATTAGAACGAGAACATACACACAAAGTCTGACATCGTGTCTTTTCTCCCTTTCGTTGTCGAGTTATATGTGCATGTGTCCGTGTTTGTGTCTGAAAAAATTCAGTCATACGGTAAATGATCCGAGAATTTTGTGTGAGATATAATAGGAACAATACGCGTCATAAAATCCGACAAACATGCGATGAACCAAGCTCTGTCGCGGCAACCAAGGAAGGCATTTGATTGACAGTCAGGCAAAAGAGTCAAAACACATATACTTATTCAGGAAAAATAATCACTACAGTAAGCACTTTTCTTGACTGCATTTATTATTTCATAATCAAATTTGTCACCGCATTCTAGAGAAGTACATGTAATTTATCAGTATCCCTGGTCATCCTGCAAAACATAAAACACACTCATTACACAATGGTATCAAGAGACGCTTGATTTTATCCAAATTCCTGTTTATTCATTAATTATAAATACTATATATAACAATTATATAGACTGTTTCAAATCAAGTTAACTTGCGCATATCCAATGTTTATTTAGAAAGTCATCTTTACTCTTTTTAAAAAAACAACATCCTGGTAGAAGTTGAGAAAGATAATTACCTATGAAAACAGACCCTTCAGTCCCTGGGGCATAGCAATTATGATTACAATAATCACTAAGGCAACACGAATGACATACAGGGGTTGCCCGTTTAGACACGTGGTGTACCCGTCTTGTCATTAATGGGTCACACTGAAACAGAAAAACATTAAACAGTGTGAAAATATTTATTTAGTGTTTATAATATTCCTTTTGGAATGTTTACCTTTTGACAAATAAAAATGAACTAGTTATGCCTCAGTCACACTACACCGTATAGCGTTAACGGACGTCCAACGTATAACAAAATTGTTCAATCCGTTCGTGTCCGTTCTCATGCGTTTCCTTTCCTTTTCTCATGCGGCGCCTGCGCTCCTTGTCCGGCGATGTCCGGCGATGTTCGTTTCATCCAGTGGAAGGTTTTGAGCATGTTCAAAATTTGGAACGTACACCTTCGTCCGTTAGATGTACGGTAGCAATGCGCTGATTTGCGTTTTGTTAGTCACTCGGGCGTTCCTTATACTGTACTTGACCGGTTCGCATCCGTTCTTGTCCGGTAGACCTGATTCACGGCCGGACTACTACCGGAAATGTGACGGATGTAACGTATGTTCAACGGACGATAACTGACAAGGAACGCATAGGAACTGATAAATAACGGACGTGAAACGATGGTCCACCGGACAAAACTGATGCGAACCGGACGAGTACAGAATAAGGAACACACGAGTAACGAACATAACGCATACCAGGGCATTGCTGCCGTACATCTAACAGACAACTTCGCTTTTGGCATTTTGGAATAACTTCAGCATGTGTGATGTCTGAGCGAGCGGAAACTATTGTGCCGGAAAATAAATCGGACTCTTTATACCCGTTTTTGTCCGTCACGTGACCGGTAGAAATACGTTCGTCAAACGTTCAAAGAACGTTTTGTCAGTTTCTCATGCGTTGTGCTTTACGTTTTACGCGGTACAAATACGTTACTAGTACGGTGATGTCCGTTAATTGAACGTTGTTTTTCCTGTATATGTGCGTTGATCTTGGACCTGGTCATTAGCTGGTAAAATCAGTATGTAAGTATATATTACGACAATGAAACAAAAACAAAAAATGAAATGTTGAAATAATGTGGAAATAAGACAACTAATATTACCACGCTGTTTGCACACCCCATCTTGTAGTGGTAATGGTCACCCCATGCGAATTTTTCTATGCGGCAAATCTAAAATATAAAACATTGGATGCGAGTACTTTCATGAAAATTATTCGGTGTCAGATTAAAATCTAAAGAACAATGACACACCACATATAGTTCAGTGTTAAAACAAAAAAAAAACAACTAGGCTATGCATGTTATATTACATTTCAGTCAATCATATCTACATGATCAAGTTTATTTAAGAATACGTTGGTGTGATGTGAATGGAATCCAACAGGTAATTCCAATCCGGAAAAATGTCGATCTCAGATCACCGGCTCAGGTGTTTATCGTTTAACCTCTCTCGCATATTATTCTATAATAACTAAATTCTCAACTCTTATTTATGGAGAATTTCGTATCTTTGCTTGTAACATATTTAGCATACATTCTGTGCTGTAAAAGCTTGTCATATATGCATATGGTCCACCATCCTTATTCAAGGTATATACGGTGCCACAGATAAACTGTTAAGGCAGATACAGATACACGGGTGGGTAATCCGGGAACCAGACCCTAGCTCTTTTTACGAATAGACCCCTTGGTTCTTTTATACGTGCCCGGTGTATAGCACCGATACACGTGAGACTACCTCTGGGTTTCTAACCAGTTCATCTCTAGATGGGTGGGAAACACTGAAAAGCGTTTCTGAAATTTCCAGTGCCCCGGCCGGGATTCGAACCGAGGATTTCCGGATTGGTAGTCCAGAACGTTAAACACTCGATTACCGCACCACTCCGTGCTGCAAAAGCAACAAGAGCTGTCCCTTATAAGTGACGAATGCCCCTGAAGTGGTGTTTCAATGTCTGTGACCTTGACCTTCAAGTGTAGCCAGGTACTTGCACTCAACACTTAATCTCAATGTGCTGAACATTTGTGCTAATTCATTTTAAAAATCATTTAAATACAACATGTGCTTAAAAAGGTAAGGACACATGACTTGCGCATGACACATCTTCTCTATGTGCTCAACATTTGTGCCATGTAATTTTAAAATTGTTCCTTGCATGACAGAGTTACCATGTATACAGGATTCCATGAAAGTTAAACTGTAAGTGTAACCTTGACATTTGGGGTAGAGTGGTGAGTCTTGCACGCGACGCAACATCTTGATGTGGTGATCATTTGTGCCAAGCTATCTTAAAATCCTTCAACGCATGACAGAGTTACAGCGTGCATATACACAGGATTTCATTACACTTATATTCGAAGCGTAACCTTGAACTTTGAGGTGGGGTCGTGGGTCAAGCACGCGAAATGTAGTTTTTATATGCTGAACATTTGTGCCAATGATTTGAAAATTCCTTCACGCATGACAAAGTTACAGCCCGGACTAGAATGTGTGCGTATACAGACATACAGAATTTCATTACCTTTAAAGTTTGACCTTGACATTAAGGTAAGGGCGTGGGTCTTGCATGCGACACAGTCTTCAAGTGCTTCAGACATGTGTGCCATGGTATATGAGAATCACTTCATGCATGACAAAGTTAAAGCCCGGACATGAAAAAATGGGACGGGCACGTCCACATATTTTTACCCTTAGGTAGAATTTATCATATTCTAATATGTCCCTCTACTTGTTGAGCAAAATTAAATGCATTTTTATTTGAAGACTTTAACATGAAACAGTCGATGCAGTCACGGCTTGCTACAATGTACGTGGTAGTATTTTATGTGTAAGGTTCTTGGCATCACGCACAATGACAGAATAAACTGCGTCTGTACGAAAGGTTGCCTATTTCAACCATTTTTCAGTCATTCGTATTTAATACATCAACTACTCATGGTGATTATGTCTACCAATATTCATTGCAGTCCTTTGATTGATAAAGAAGGAGTTCAATCCACAAACTCCCTAATTGTAAGTAATAAATGTGACCAACCGGCCGACTGTCGAGCTGATTCCAGAATACCCAGTATACAGTATATTAATTAGTACAAACAATGTTAATCAGCAGAAGTATGTTCAAAGTTAAATCGGCAATTTTTTCAAACAGTGCCAAACAACAGAGTATGCTGCAAGATTAAACGGTAAAATGTTGCCATACGATCTATTTACACATACTCTGAGATTATTTTAACATATAATAAATATCACTGTACAAAATGTAATCTTACCTGGTCAGTTGAGCATAGACTTACTGAGGTACATTCATCGGGCGACCACACATGTTCACAATCAAAACATACCGGGCCTCTAACATTACGATCAGGAAGACCTAAGAATGAAAATGGAAACATACAAACTAGAAAGTCGGTTTGCAGAAGCGCATTGACTGGTTGTTTTATAACACTGTTATAAACGGCCAAAGTTGCGGTATTACACAACTGCACTGTAATTGTATTGGCGCAGTTATATTTTCAAATTTAAGCTTACGCAAAAATGTTTCAAAGTTTTCCCACCCTTAGCTAATGGATACTGACCTATCCCTGTCTGTATACTTGCCCCTTATACAAATGTAATATATGTGCATACCTTGAACATATTTCATGTACATTCTTGGCAGGCATACTTCAAATAGTAAGCCGGGATCAAGACATTGAGTTCGAGACATTACCGGAATACATGTACCTGCTTGTTTTAAAACATAATGCTGCGAAATCTTTATCTTTGGTTGAGAGTTTTTGTTGGTTAATGATAACAATTAACGCCAGTAATTTATCAGACTGATCACGCAAGGTTGCCGTACATGCCACATAGTGCCTATGTTCGAGCCAAAATTAAATTTAAGTTTTACATGTGCATACCATTATCACCGCATCCTTGATTGTTACATAAACGTCCGTGGCAGCATTCAATGCAAGTACTACCTTGTTGGAAGGAACCATGTTGCACACGTGCACATATCTAGAAAGTTTATATGAATGAACTAAGGTTACTAGCGTATATGGTGAAAAAATTAAAGTTTATTTTTTAAAAAAAAATAATATTTTTTTAATTTAATGTTTCATTACTTTTTAATTTTTAACCAAACTCTGATATTATAGATAAAAGACATCAAAACAAAGGAAAACGTAAAAGGGTGGGAAAAAAAAATAAATTTATTTTATACATGAAGAAAAAAACATAAAAAAGTTTAAAAAATGCAGAGAATTATACCCTACCGGTCTAGCAAGCTTCATATGAAACGTCTTTTCCCCCATCCCCAAAACAAAAAATGAACTTAAGGTTAACTAATGCGTAGGAACCCAATACCCTTTTTTTTTTTTTTTTTATAACTGATTTATTAAAGTTATCTGAATTAAAGGTTATTTCGTTAAATTATTTCAGTTACGAAACTGTCATATTTCTTTATATACTGAATACGTATAATTTGAATATTCAAGATCTAAGGTACAATTACTGTTGAAGTTATCAACAGTATAACTCTGATCCTTTTTGATTTGCTATACATCAAGATAGATGCAAGAAGACACGGACCAAAAGTGAAAATAATATAAGGAATTAACTATCCTACCGGAAAACAAACATTGTCTAGCTGAAAACAAGTGTCCTTACGTCAGATGACAGACAGCCTGATCTGAAGACTTCTCGTCCTGATTTTGTCTGTCTTTCTACGAAACACACCTTAAACCAAGTGAACAAAACGTTTTACATATATTTACTAATATACAACTTGGATCTAGTTGACCCCAAAACAAAAACAAACAAAGGGCACAGGGCCCGTAGCTAGCTTTTAAAACCAACCATCAACGCACCTTGAATGATTTTTATTCATCCTCTTATTATGATAAAATCATGATAATGAACCTTGAAATGCCTGAAGAGGCTTCTTTTGTAATTAGTATGAATTTAGTGCGAGTAAAAATAGAAAAAATACGTCATCTTTTTTTAACAAGTTCTAAGATGTTCTTCTAAGTTCTGAGATAGGAAAGACTGTTCTGGTTATTGTTTCTCTTCATTAATTTTATTCGTCAATCCAAACATATATATATGAGATAATATCACACTTTAACCAAAATGTTTGATCTTTCCGGAAAAAGTATTTGCTGGATGAAAACAAAATCTAATCTACCTTAGGCTACATGAGACAGTCCCTTACTATTCGTAAATGTGCATGCTCGTGGCAAAACAAACCTTTGTTTTATTCTAGTGTTGAAAATATCTGTAATTTCTAGAAACTGACAATCGTCAGACGTCAGACAGACGAATGTACCGGAGAGATAGATATCGATGACAGCCAACTGTAGGGACTAAACTGACCATTTTGCTAACACTGACTCAACGAAATATACACAAAATGTACAAGCACTCTAAGAACTGTGAAGTAATATTAACATACCTCATTTCTCTGACATTCTTTGAGCTTATCACATAGCTCAACATGGCGAAGGTCGGCACAACTATAGCACAATGTATTATTGTAGTGACCTGTAAAATGCAGAATACCATTATATTTAAAATATGTGTAATACATATCAAAGTGTTAGTTCTAAACAAAGCTAAAGCATTTTACATTTTTCAACTGGAAAATGCAATTCGACCGATGGCTTTATCCATACATTTTAAACTGTCCACAAAGCCATTATTATTATCAACGGCGTTAAATCCGTTTTAAAGTTGTATTATCTAAAATCAAATAATTAGATGAAGCACATACTAAACAAAAATATCAGCTTTCTTACTAAATTTGTTTCGCTACTTTCTGATACCACTCATTCATGTAAATTAAACATCATTTCAGAGAATGAAAAGTTGTGACTTTTAAATGTTATTTATCTTTTAATTCAGCGAACAAACCAGATAAATCAACTCACTTACCGGGAACCTTTAAAGTTGCCGAGTTTGTATTTACAGGTGACAACGTGGATGTTACGACTTCGGTTGAAGTTGGGGCGCAACCATCGCCTTTAAAGATACAATATCAAAGAATAAGAGGTGTCAAATTTTTCAAAAGTCAACAAATATCTTAGAATATGTCATAAAACATGATGATTGGCAAGCAATATTTTCTCAAATTTCTAGCGACCATTGTAAAGACATTTTACAAAGATATATAAAGAAACTTAAAAAGACCTGGGTGGTCGTTTTGCTCTTTTGCTGAAAACAACAAAAAGTTTAATGTTTATATATCTGCAGTCTAGCAAAAGTGGCAATTCATTCTTGCCATAGTGTGAATTATATAACATTTGTAGCCATTTTTTAGGCCATGTTATTACGTGATGACAACATGAAAATACGTAAGGACCTTTAAGTAAAGGTAATGCAAACGATGTACTAGGCATATTCATCTTGTAATGTATTTTGTATTCCTTCATCAATGTTTATATATATATACATATAACTGAAATTCGCAACAAGATATGTCACATATCGACCCTTGATGATATGACACGTGGCAGACTTTTGCTGGCTAAAGCACCAGTGACCTTTAGTTTATACTAATTTATTTTATTTAAGCTCGATTGTGAAGAAATCCTGAAGCTTATCGAGTCACATTCGAGTCCGCTTCCTGGAAAAAGCAGTATTGGTGTCATATGAGGAAGTACGGTCGTGACCCAAGTGGGGCTCGAGCCCACAACCTCCGGGATGTTTGCCAGATGGTTCTCTAATTATTAAATGACAATATTGTTGATCAATATTGCTGTGACTTTGACCTTTGACGTTTTACCTTATGATGAAAACGAGTCATATACTAGGCATGGCATACCTGCATACCACATTTGAGGAACCTTCACTCTTCAAGGTCACTCTGACATTGTCTGTCCTTTGTCCCACCGATCTCAAAAGTACTGAAGATCAATTGTTGATCCTGACCACCTCCCTATGCGACCTTTGACTTTAAAATAGGTGTATAGTATGCATGTATATATATTATCAGTAAATAAAAAAAGAAACTATAAATGCTTGTACCTTGTAGGTGAAATCCTGCATAAAATCCGTACCCTTGGAATACTTTAGGAGACGGATGTCCGTATCCATACACAAGAAGTCCAAAGTTAACGTACGGTAGAGAATGGTGAACTCTGTGATATCCTTCACTGATATCAAATGACAAAACCGTGTAGTTGTCAAACGGCGACGGTACGGAAAATTGTTTGATAGAACTTGTAAAATTTTGTATGGGAACATTGTCAATAAGCAATCCATATTTTTGACTTGCAGGTACAATAATCGCAACGTAATGTGTTACAAGAATCCTCGAATGCGGTACGTCCGACTTAAGATGTGGTACCGTAAAGTGGTAGTCGCTTACATACTGATCTACACCTGGTGTCATCACCATGAAAGTATCGCCGGGGGAACCGTTAGGGTTGTAATTGAACTGAGCAACAGCAAATGGTCTATCAGCTGTAACTACTCCCGTGGTGTTAACAAACAAACGCTTCATATTTGCACGGAGCGTCACGTAAGCAGAGGTATCATTTGATATTGTCACTTTGAAGAATATATTTTCAGACACTATTTTGATTTCAAAGGCGTTAGTTGATATAAGCGGTGGTAATATATAGCTTTTGGACCACTTGGCTTCGGGAACTTGCGATGACGTCATACATTCTAAATATTCTCTTTGGAAATAGTTGTACTGATCCATGTATGCAATTGAAGATCCGGAAACCACAGCAACGTCGTGACCAGCTTCTACCAGCATGTTGCATTGATTATAACTGCACGTATAGTGAAACACATCGAACTCGTCTAGAGAAACATCTTTAACGACAATAGTTGTATTGTATATTTTAACCCGAGTACTGTTGTAAATTGCAGCTATTAGAACGATGTGGTTTATGTCAGCATACAAATTATTAGAAGGCGAAGTAAAACTGTAGCGCTTTCCTGTACTCTGCACAGGTAAAATGGTGTAAGATTCTAAAGAACTTCTATTAGAAAATGTTTTTATACATGTTACAAGAACCGTAATGTCGCAATCAGCCGTCAGTCGTATTCCACGTCTACTAATGAAGTTTCCGCTCCGCCGAATCGTTGAATTCACCGGAAGAGTTCTGCTCTGTTTGACTTGAACATTATCTTGAATGTCTGTATTTAAATACGGTATTTGCAGACGAATGTTCGTATTGTTTGGAGACACGTTGGTTATATGTATGTTGATAGTGTCATTGCTTGTTTCGCGTGACCAGGGAGGATAACCTCTCGTCGTGTCCATTATTCCAAACACAAATTCACGCCCTTCCAAGCCTAAAATAGGACATGACATTGTAAAGTTTTGCTTTAAAGTATTGATACCCGTCAACTAGCAGATTATTTACTCTAAATTTATATACAACAATTTATTTGGCTGTTTAAAAAGCACCCAATGGGTTATGCCACATGGGTAGCATGCATAAACATAACAAGAGAGCCATGATGGCCCTATAAGTTCACCTAAGAACCAAAACGTGTTTTGCATTCGAACCATTTTTGGAGCTTGCATTCAGATCCTTTTCTATTTGATCAGTGTTAATGGGAAATGGATCCCGAGAGAAAAGTTCATGCTGAGAGGATATTTCACTTATATGAATTGAAGATAGCCGAGCATACTGTCACAGGACCATTGACCTTCAGCCAAACGTACAGACAGACGAACAAAAAGACGGACATATTTATGCATATTGGCCCATGTAGATTAGAACTTGTTCCTGCTAGTATTTTACATGTATTAAATTTACGTACAAAAAGCCATTTCTACATGTAATAATGTGTAGTTGCCGCAAAATGGCTAGTACAAAGTATTATACAAGAATTTGATGCAACTCAAAACCGCCTCTTCTTTATTACCAAGTTCTAAATATAGACCCCTTTTTGTAGTACTTTTTTTATGAAACTCTTCATAGATAAATATTAGTAACTAGCAAAATCCTCGTGTACTTCCAGATTGTTAAATACATCTTTTTTCGCAACATTATATTTTCGGATGCTAATTTTAGACTGGCTTTAGAGGGCAAAACTTAACCACCCAATACAAGCAAAATGTTCAAAAAAACTAATACATTAACCGGGTAAATTTCTGAAAAATAACTATTTGTAACAGTATACCAGCCCCTTCCCTCTAGATCGAATTCTTTCTTTATATTCCCGAAGCATTACACTCCAGATGGCGGAGTGACGAAATCCACATGATATTATCCATCTATATTTTACAGTCCAAGTGTTTTTATTTCAAATGATGGAAATGGAATTTCTTGCCCTAGTATTCTATTAAGTAACGGTTTTCTAAAGTTGCAAACTTATAGTCAAAATGTACGAACTAACATGGGTTTTCATTGATTTTTCGCGTCTGCGCCATGACAATCGGAGGGGGATAGCCGTCCGATTTTTTTCTCAGCTTTGATGAATCGGGTCAAAATCTCCGTAAACAATGCCGATAAAAACCGTAGTATGCGGAAAATTATTAAATACTCATTAAATGTGTCCAAAGTTTTGTTGAAAAGACGTAAGTTTTTGTAATTGACATTTTCAATGACTTAATAAAAATGTTCATAATGGTCATTTTTCATACCATATACGAACATAGCTTAGATTAACAAGTTAACACATTACGTACTATTTGAGTATGCAACCCCATTAAAAGTTAACATTCAATACTGACGTCCATTAGGATGGCATCAATGTTAGTCGCCTCTTCTGTTTTGCAAGCAAAAATAGAGCGTGAATTTTGATCAATGATTTGTAAGCCTCATGATATAAGGAAACTCGCCATTATTTGGTATACCTGGGGCAAAACCTAAAAGTAGATTTCTAAATGCAAACTTATCAAAATTACGAACTATCATGAACTATCGTCTGGCATAGGAGGGGTGCCAGACCGGTTTTTCCAGCATGGGCAAAATCACCGGAAATGCCGATCCGTTATGCGAGAAAAATATACTCAGTCAAAAAAGAAAGTGTACATGACACTTTCACGTGTAAGAAAAAAGTGCATATGGTTTAGACAACCATGTACGAACATTAATAAAAGTTAACACATACGAATATTTGGTATCAAATTAAAAGTTAATTTATGGTCCATAAGATGGCATCAATGTTATCATGTGTTTTGCAGAAAAAAACGTGAATTTTATCAATGATTTATCAGGTAGGGATCAATTTTAAAACTCTCAGATCTGAAAAAAAGTAACCAGAAAAATGTAAGATAGGTTTGACAGAGCGCTTTTCTCCTAAAACTAGAATACTCTTCGACGTATAACTGCCAATAAACGAGATCGCATTGAACTGACGTAACGTCTGATGACGTCATTGGAATCATGTCCCATTCAAACATCTAAAAAGGTCTACCTGACCTGGGCCTGTCAGAAATGTCTTCAGTTTGTCGAAATCGAACATTGAGACGTGAAATTGTATTCCTCTGAAAGATTAACTGCAGTGCAACGTCGTCATCAATGGAAGTTCCAGACGCCAGCACTATTACCGCCTGGAGTCTCAATTGTTTGCTAAGACATAGCATCGCTTTTCGTGATAAACTTTGCAATAATATGTGTTTTCTTGTTACTGATATGACATTGAAATCGCACGAAAAGAATGAAGCATGATGTCCACGTGCAAAATATTGCATCAGAGCTTACGTCAAATTATAGGACAATGGAAATGTCAACATGACCTCAACTGAGTGCAACTGAATGGTATTAGTGTACTTATTCGGTGCTGAAATTTTGACAAACATTAGTGGACTGATTATCAAGTTACACGAAAAAGAGTCATGCACACTTTCTTTTTGACTGAGTATACATTTTCAAGAACAATATATACTGAAAAATGTCTCTCTTTGTGCGCTGATATCAATGGTATGACCTTCTACAAAAAATCACCCAGAAAAAAATGTTTCACAAACTGTAACAACTACAACATATTTATTCCGCCATTTTACCCCGGAAATAGCTGAAATTTGAAGCCGAATCACTGAAGTTTGGTTATGACTCTTTCAGACACGAAAATTCAGAATGTTTAATTCCAATGACCTACCATATGTAATTCCCCGATAGAATACTTACTTGATTTACACTGTGAAAATGCGCTCGGAGAATTTATAAGAAGAACCTAAAAAGAAATGTAAACATTAATACATAGAACATGTATGGAACTATTCATAAAATCGTGCAGTTTGTTAAACTTGATTTTGTTAAAATATTAAACGAATTCATTTTCTCCAAAGCGACTTTTACGTTCAAAGTGACCTTCATACAAAATGTACTTTTAAAAAAGATATTACTCCTACAATAAACTTTCCATAATTATAAACAAAATATTTGAAAGAGAATCTGTAAAAATCTTTAAAATTCAACTTTTTTGTTACGTTTATGATAATAAGTAAATCACTCGGTATAACCCATTCCTTATCTGTTTTCAAAGCAACTACAGTGTATTGTGTTTTAAGCTTCATTCATGACCATAAGTCAATATGGTCATTTTGAAGATTAGTTAAATTTTAAAACGCAACGCTGTTATCGAAGTTCCAGTAAAATCAAAGGTATTGAATCTGCATATAAATATGGAAGACAAGTCAATGTTATCGTCTTATAATGATGTCAAGTTATTTAAAAGTTATTAAAAAATTGGTCAAGAATATTCTTTAGAAAGGCCGTTTGGAGCATTGCTAGCCGAGGAACTTAAATGATGACCAGATGTCGTCTGCTTTATGGCGTAGCTGTTTAAAAAGGTATAGATCTAAATCGATCTGGCTCCTGTTCTTTCATGCATTCTTCTTACATTCACTGTACATGATTTAAATGCGCACTGTTTGACATTGGAAGTCTATGCGCCATAAATAACGATTCATTCCATTCATAAACCCAATTAATCTATCTTTTAAAAAATGAGAGATGTGTCTTTTAAAAGAAAGATATATCCTAATTTACAGAGATATCTCTGAATTTGAAACAACCTCCCCTATTTCAGTAGTTTCTTATTTGGTTAAATAGTAAATTGGCTTGCCATACTTAGTTACACATCGCACTCGTTCATCCTATAGTCAGTTATAGTTAGTGTATTACATGTATACGGGATTAGTGAACTTTATCTGATACAGAATTTCAGCAGCATCTCTTGGATAAAAGTACTGTTTATATGTACATAAGCCTTAACAAAACTGCCTCCGTTGTCGAGTGACTAGAAATCACTGTAACCTCTCATTGACAAATGGTCTCGGGTTCGATCCCTGCTACCGATCATGTTTCTTTATGGGAAAAAGTTAGCAGTTCCTTACGGAGGCTAGGGTTTTAGAAATAACTAACTGAAGTACGATGGAACGGGCGTTAAACCTCGAGAAACAGAAAACAGACTTACCAACATTACAGGAACGAGTGAATAACCCATTGTATTTTGCCTTCCGTTTAACACAATTCTGCCATCAACCAAACTACACAACGCGAATCATACCTCGCTTCTTTAAATATTATTTAAAACATAGTTACACATTAATGTTGCAGTTGCATATCATTGTTACTAACTTCATTGTTTGATTACTTTAAATAGTTTCGTACAGGCCTTTGAAAACATTGTGCGAACTGAACTCTCGTGTTCGTAAATTTGAACAGATAAAAACTTTGATACAAAATCCTGCATTGACAACAACTGTCAAGTGTTGTCCAATAAAAAGCATAAAGTGTGAGATTGTACATTGGTTCCGCATATCGTCTTGATGGGGAGACCCAACTTCCTGAATAAAATCAAAGCGCTGTTGGCGCTGAAGGCCGGTGGGCTATGGATGGCTTGGTGGAAATTAACTCTTTATCATCTTTTGAATGAATTATATTTCAATGTCTTTATTTCGTGACACATATTTAAATTACAAGAGTGTAGCAATAGATTCGGAGTAGGGGCATCTCTACTGATTAACGAACTTTTATTAGTAATATCTGAACTGTAATATAAGAAAAAAATGAAAATGTTTTACCGTCAACTTTTTTAGATAACTTTTTAAAATGATCAAGGTCATGTTTTATATTTTCAAGTAATTGTACAGCATGATAAAATTAATGAATACTAAGACACAGTTCTCATATCTTGCAAAATGATATATATTTTCATGAATTTCAATTTAATTTCTAAAAAGAAAAATTGGCTCCAACGGGTATTGAACCAAGGACCTCGTGATCTTAAAGCGGACGCTCTACCGCTGCGCCACGGTACAAAGTGTGCACAACTATAAAATCCAAAGTATTCCAAATGGTCATAAAACAGGAAGTATTCTACCTTAACAGTGCAGTAATTTCTAAAACAGGAGTCTGTGAAAAAACTGTGTAATTGAGCCCATAAGGTATGAACTATTATGCAGTTGTTTGAAGCTATCTGTACTAATTTTTGTAATATTGTCTTATCGTATGCTAAATTCAAGCAGCAGCTTGATCTGGCCTACCTTGCACTACTTTCCCATAGCGCAGTTTTACAGTTGTTATTAGCACATTTCACAGCTAAATTGTCTACGGTATTTGAAATATAGCATGATAACTATGGCCTTGGAGCTTACAGCCCCCAGGCCGACAAGAAATATCCAATCAACAGCTTTATTGCATTACCTCTGCTCTTGCTTGCATTGCCCTGATTTCATTTAGAATGTCCGGTCCGGTGCTATGTTCCTGACAATTCAATCTTGGAGACCATTGTCATATTTGTAACACAGCTTTTTTGTTCTTGTGCCCAGCAGTTCCCTTTGCCGCTTTTTTATCCGCGACATTTTAAATAATCTATTTTTAGTTAACAAAACGGTCACGCGCTGTCAAATGAAAGGTCATAGTTCTTGTCGGTGGTGCGGTGGTCGAGTGATTTACGCTCTGGACTACCAATCCGGAGGTCCCCTGTTCGAATCCCGACAGTGGCACTGGAAATTTCAGAAACATATTTTAGTGTTTCTGACCCATCTAGAGATGAACTGGTGTACGAGTTCGTGTTTTGTGCTTTACACCGGGCATGTAAACAAGAACCAAGGGGTCTATTCGTAAAAAATAGCTAGGCTCTGGTACCCGGATTCCTCTGCATCTGTTATTCTTCAACCTGCGCCTGTCAGGAGTCTTGGCAAGTTCACCCAGGGAGAAGTCCCAGGGTCGGCCGGGACTTATAAACAATCAAAAAAAAAATAAGTAATTCTTGTCATTGTTTAGCACAGCATACTGCGAATCCAGCTAGTGTTCTTTTATTAGTCAACATGCATACCAAGTTGTAACAATTTGTTAGTAGCAGAGTACAACAGAGTTTAGAGAGATGAATGGATATGTACACGGTCAGACAGCGTGAATTATATATAATCCTCGCTCTACACTGCTGTAGAGTATAACAATGATCTATTTGTTTTTTGGCGGGAAGGCTGCTATACGTTATTGTATGATATAGCACAAATCAACAGCTCTGTTTTAATAACAAATGATCAAAAAAAGAAAATGGTTTATTACACAATTCCTTTGCTCAATCTTGATCTATGCATGCATGCTAAGGCGTACATGGAAAATAAGCTTTGTCAATACACTCTGCTAACGCAACATTAACATTACTTCAGTCGAAGCACGTGTAAATATTCCCAAAACAGTCATAACACATGTTATCGTAAGGCCGCCAAAACCACTGCTATAAAGAATAATTTCAGATTTCACCTTCAATGGTGATGCATAGACAAAGGGTACATGGTACAACCAATGAGAGAGTCTAGACTGTGATTGTTTCATTGAAGCATAAGGTGCAGGAAACATGCATAAATTATGTAAAACTCCCGAGTATCCAAAGTGTCTTTGTTGTGAATAAATGTTTCTCCTGCTCACACATCTCAACCTGTAACATAATTACATGCGCTGTAGGGATATGTATAATAGATCTTGCACTTACAAATGAACTTCTAACCTATCTAATTGTGTTTCGTTTTCGTGTTATGTATGTTGTCATTCTACAAGGATCATACATGGCCGGCTCTAACGAATTTACGACAAGAGAAAAGTTAAAGCCACCAATTGTTTCATAGAATTATAACTTAACCTAAAAGTTTCAGCTATGCATTCCCAGTCATTATCGATGAAATCAGCGGTTTGAAATATATTGCAGTACCGTAAACCATTCAATAATCTATGTAAAGTTGTTGTTGTACAATTAATGGGTGGATGCGATTTATTACAGAAAGCCTCTATATCGATTAAATTGTCACGGGTAAAATGAGGCATTTTCCGCCATAGGTTCTTCTTTGAAATTGTATTTATTTATCATTTTACGTTCATTGAACACATAATCTATGTTTCGAGAATATAATCTGCTAGATGTAGGGAGTGCCCCTTTAAAGTAAATGACAACAATTTAAGGCTTCTCCACTTTCACCTACGAATTTTACACTAAAATGTACATTGCATTCTCGTGTACTAGAGTACAGTCTGAACGTTATGATTATGTTGTACAGTGATTTCTTTTTTTTCAGGACCATGTCTAATCCATTCATCAAATTAAAAATTCGATACGATGAAACTTGAAACAAGCGTTACCAATGAAGACCGAGCCAGCTCCCTGGGAGTTTTGTGTACAGTTTCTATTGCAGTAGTCCTCGTTACAACAGGACCGGCATAGGGGCGTGGCCCGTTTTGATAGGTGATGTATGCGTCGTGTAAGCGGGTCGCACTAAAATATTAAATACTTTAGTATAATGTAACTGTGAAGTAATAGGTGTATATGTACACAAACGTTTACTATTTCATATAAATCTGTGATTTTTATGCATGAATTTTATAAATGTTTATTATGCAAAATAAACTATTAAACTATAAAAGTGAATCATGCATGCATGCAATTAAAGGGGCTCGCTCACAGTTTCTGGTAAAAATTTAGGCCTAAAACTGAAGTTGTAGAAATAAATGCTAAAATCAACAACACAACTGGAAATGCAAATAGGAAATGTTGGTGGGTTTGCTGCGCTATCATATGCTATTTGACTTTTTGACGTGGTACATGTATATGGATATATATTACCCGCCTAGATTAATATAACCCGAGCCGTTAGGGGAGGGATATATGTCGAGGCGGGTAATAAATACCCATTTACCAAGTAAAAAAAAAAAAGTAACAGTTTTATTGAAGGACTCGGTTAATTTTTAATTCATATAGCGCCTGAACGTAAGCGGAACTTCAAATACCTTGATAACGTCACAAATCAGCACGTCACAAATTCACTGACGTACTGTACGAGGCCACTCTCACGTTTAGCGCGGGATACAATGATGGATATGTCGAGTCTATCAAGCTAGATTATAGCACGTAAAGACTTTGGGCCCTAACCCTAATACATATAATTTGCTCAGTTATCTGTAACAAATTAGGTATTTAGGAAAATGTAACCTGAAGTAAATAGTTTTTTTGTCAGTGCACAGCACCTATGGAGCTTTTAAGTGGGAACCAGAACGTTCCCATTATGTAGTTTAAGAGCACCTGTTTTACGTATATTTGTTTACATACAACTAAACAACTCGTCTAAATCATGTCGACTTGATGTCTAGTAATGCGACATGTCGATCAACGTTCGGCGACAAAACACCGAGTGTTATGTTGGAGAAGAAAATGTTTACCAAGCGATGACGACAAACACCATAACTGGTTAGGCTTAGGAACTGATTTGGAACTCTAACCCTAACCCTGTTGTCTAAACTTTGACCGACATGTCGCATTAATAGACATCAAGTGGACATGATTTAGACGACTTGTTTAGTTGTATTTCAAGTGTACATAGACTAAATGAACTGTACATTCCGGTGTCCACTTAAAGCGTCCATACAGTACCCTTTTATCATGTGACTAAGACATATTTAAAAATTCATACCACGATGTTTGCACATCCCATCTTGTACTGATAGTGGTCACCCCAGGCAAACTTTTCTATCCGACATATCTACAGATACAACATAATAGAAATCAGATATATACAGTAAGTGCAGACACAGGTATTGCTTAGATAAATGATAAATTGAAAAAAAGAAGAAATATATATATTTGTAGCTCAAATTTACCTGACATTCAGGATGTATTAAGACATTACAAACGTTACAATCAGGCAACATGTCAGCCAGGAATTCATAATAAATACAGACAAGTTAAAAGTTGATACGCCGCAAATTTGTGTTTTTAAACACATGAGAAAAGTACACCCAAAACAACGCGACTATCAGGTTTGTAACTATAACGTTAAATCGTGTTACAGCTATCACCAGGAAACATTTAGTGCATTTCCCGTGTCCTTGAGCATTCAGCCATAACAGTGTAAGGATACGTTACTCATAAAGAGCCGTGTGACTGTCAAGCTCTGTTGAACCGTATATGTCCCGGAACGTATATATCACACGAGAGAAAAAATTCGACCGCATATGTCACACGTGTGATATATTCGGTCGAAAATAGTCTTCGCGTGAAACGTATATGGCACATAATATGTATACGTTTGACTTCGAATTTTATAGGAACACGAAAACGAATATCTCACTGCAGAAAAAGGCAATTAAAAACGAAATGTAACGATGTTTGGGAGGCATCCATATAGGTATTACGTGTATATAGTTGTAATGTGGAGAGCCGAAATGCAATGACATGATTATCCAAGAAAGTCCAAGGTAAACGACATACGATCAACAAACACAGAGTAAACTTGATATATCTGCATGGCCGGCTGTTGATCGGTTCCGATCCTCTTTCTGGAATGACTTAAGCAAAAGTATAATTTGTACTTTCATGCCTTTAATATCACACCTATGACACATATACGTTTCGGTGTAAACTGTCAAAAATGACCAAACGAGTATGTCACATTAAACACGTGTTATATTTACGGTCGAATATATCACACACGTGTGATATATACGTTCCGGGACATATACGGTTCAACAAAGCTCAATAGTTATAGTCAGGAATGGTTTACATGTTACGGAACAGAAACTGCTACACACAGACTCCTGTACATAAATGGACCAACCAGTGCCTCCATGTTACACACAGATTATTCAAATACATGGTAATGTGCACTATCTCCCCATTGCCCTTCATCAACACGTAAAGTTTCATAACCTATCATGTATACTCTTAGAGTTATTGCTAGAAAAGCCCCATTTTTCGTGATTTCGTTGCAACCACAGTTGTGTTCCGATCAAATTTTTGAAATGATGTGCACTAGTTCCCCTCATCAACATGGAAGTTTGTTCATTAAAAACTAACAATTGATGATCGAAAACTAGTAAGAGGCATTCCTACTCGAATGAACTATGACAGTAGCACAACCTTATAACTGGTATGACCCACAAGTGACCTTTAATCAATTTTGTTCACAATGAAAAACACTGATAGAGAAAACAATGAAATATGTACATATCAAAATCAATGAACATGAAATGAACATTGCAATACTGAAGCAGTTAACAGTTGTGCAAAAATTAACTGTATTCTCTGAAGGAAACAACAAACATACACCCCGAGACAAAACTTGCATAGAACAATTGAGATTGTTACATTGAACACATGGAATATGCGATGCAATTCTGAAGTAATACAAAGTTGTAACAAGTGTCACCAGCCGTTTTCAATCAAGTACTAACGGCGTTAAGTAGTACCCGCCGGCGTAAACGGCGTAACCAAACAAGTCCGCCAAGCGCATTTTACAATCGGATCACCTCAGTCATTCGTGCGCCGGTGTGATCCGAATTTTCATTCGTCATGTTTTAGCTTAGAAGTAGCGGTTGTGCAATGTCATTCGGATTCCCTCAGCGATATTTCTTATCACGTTTTAGCTAAGAAGTTGCGGTTGTGCAATGTCAAATAGAAAAAGGCATTCCACTGTATATGCCGCCTCCTGGTGGCGTATAATTACTTAACACCGACCGCCTCCGTGATCGAGTGTTTAGACTCACTGTTGGTTAAGAGTCATTGGTTCGAGCTCTGTACCGAACAAGTCTCTTGATGTCTTTCTTGAGGGAAGTGTGTTCTTGATGTGAGAAAGTTGTGCGTTTCTTGCAGTGAAAAAGCTTTTAGTACATGTTTATCCCAGGAAAGATGGTTGGGTAAACTGCCAACCTATAAAAATTACCGAAATACAGTTGTAACGTTGTGTTAAGCCCATACAACAACAACAACAACAACAAGAGCTTACTTGATCTCGTGAACACAATGTGACCGAGTTACACTCATCCGGTGACCACACATGCTGGCAATCGTAGCATACTGGCCCTCTTCCACTTAGATCTGGTAGCCCTGCAGACAGGAAATGAAATTGAATATTCACCCAAAATATGCATAAGAAAAATTCCTTTCGCCGCTGTATCATGCTATACATCACTACTAATTTCCGAGTGCTTTCGCTTGAACATCTTGTTTTGCTTAATTAAATAATATATTTGATCGAAATGGTGGAACGAACATTAAGGCATCATTAAAAGAGGGCGTACATGTACTTATACTTTCCATTGTAGATGCGAGTGTTTGGCTAAAACAGAGACCAAAGAGACGCTAAATGATACGTATTAAATCACCCGCCTCTGTGGTCGAGTGGTTAGAGTCACTTGACTTCATGGTTATGGGTTCGAACCCTGCTATCAGCCACGTCTCTTTATGTGATGAATGATTTACTGAGGATAGGGTTCGTCCCAGGAATGAGAACTAGATAAACTGTCCTGAAACACTTTTAAAAAGGGCAATAACCTTGAGAAACTGATAGATATCTGACACTTAATCAAGACAAGAAAGGCAGGTGCAGGTGTACCTGTTTCTCCACATCCCTGGTTGTTACAGAAGCTTCCGCTGCAGCACTCCACACAATCGTCGTTATGTTGGGAATGTTGATGCAGACGAGAACATAACTGTTGGTTAATACAACTCAGATTAGTCCGTCAATTACATCATAGATATATATGTGTCTACTTGTTGATAAAGAAATACTGAAAATGATTTTTATCATCATTAAAGCACGAACTGTATTTGCTCTTAGTTTATCCCACGAACCAAACTAATATAAAAATTTGGAAACAAGAGGCGTAAAAGGGCCAGTATCGCTCTTCTTGACTGACTGGACTGTTCTGAGTACGTTTTGTGAAAATCAGAAATCACTGTCAACTTGACCTTGACCCATTGACTCCAAAAACAGTAGGGATCATCAACTAAGCAAGACCAATCATCCTATGAAGATTCAAAGCTGTTGATGATAATAAGAACGTGACCTTGACCGTTGACCCACTGACCCGGATAATAGAAGTGATTGTATACATCCTATGAAGTTTAAACAGTTCTAAACTCGGTCTGAAAACGCAATGGTATAAAAGGTCAACTTTGTAACACGTCGGTTGAGAAAAAGTAACCACTGCTTGGAAATGCATATACATGTACAATGTACATCTACATAGAAAAGCATCAGCTGGTAATTTAGAATGATAAAAATTACATCAAAAAGCATTAGCTTATTCCCTAGAAAAGCATAAGCTGGCAATGTAAAATGATAAAAAACACAAAGAAAAGAAAATGTAAAATGAGAAAAGCTACAAAGAAAACCATGAGCTGAAAATGTCAAATGAAATATATTAAATATACTAGAAAAACATCAGCTTGTAATGTAATATGATAAAAATTGTGCACGTGTCAGGAAAGGTACAATGTACATGAAGTGAATATTCTCTCTTTTTGTCCCTAAAAATTTCCGACTTATGCGTTTAAAAAGTATGTATTGCAAGGAGGCTAGTTTCCTTATAAATGAAGTCAGGGCAAGCTTATAAACAAATAATTATAAAATACCGGTGTAAAACCAAACTGAAAATGTCATGAAAGAAAGTTTAGCATAAGTTGTGTGTTTTAAATTACTTACGTCATGAGATAGGCATCCTGATCTATAAACTGTTTGGTCAGAGACTCTGCGTCTTTCCATGAAACACATCTAGTGGATATATACTAAGGTAATGATATTTCGTCTATAGATTATTATACTACAGATGCTAAGCACCAAATAGTTGACGCATTATTGTGATAATTGCTTATGAGACTTGTGAAATGTTTGGTGAGTATAAATCAGAATTATGTTGAGATGGTCCCGTATGTATACGTTAGCTCACATGACAAGCATACCCCTTGCTTTTCCTGTGATTTTGGTGCAATGTCTGCATGTGAATGTAGAGAACCTTAAGTGTATATAATTTTCAAATCACTTTAAAAGATTGAATATGTAGAATACTATCTTAGCTGAGACCCCTTCATGACACCATCTACGGCCCCGCCAAGTCGAACGCCATAGCCGAACATAAATCGTACAGGGTGACTGCTTCTTAATGGCGACATCCAAGGCATCTTGTATCTCAGACCGTATATATTTATGCATCCCTGTTATGTCGTAAGAAGGCTCTGGAAATGCACTTGTAAATTACACCAATCATTATTTGTGCAGTTCTTTTTTCAGTTCTTGCTTTGAAAGTAGTGCATGTTCTTGAACATTTAATATAGGTATCTGAAAAACATGTTCGCTTTGAACAAGGTTTTATTTATTGTGTCCTGAATTTGATATATATATCCGATATTGTACAGTTTTATAATACAATGTAGATGGAATAACGTTGAGATGTCCCCAATCTTCAGTCAACAATTGTCTGATTCAAATCAGATTACGAGTACGATTGAGTTGGAAATGTCCACTGTCAACGGAGCAAGATGAATAGGCAGTCTATTTCTAGACCGGCAGTTTAATTTTTGCGATGACATACATTCTTTATCAATGCAAATATTTACAAGAGCGATCACGTGATCAAAACAAATAGTATTTTTAAGTGTAATAATATTAAATCTTTTTTACCTTTTCAATAAACAATCCTATTGAAACAATATTATTCTTTGAAATAATGTCAACGATAACACCTATTCATTAACTTTTACATTATGTTAAATTCTTATACGAATGAAGTGCGTTCAAGTGTAGAATAATTTTGAAAGTTGAGCAATAATTCGGTTGCCCACTTTCTGTAAAAGCCTCTGAAATGCCGGAATTAGTTCTATGGTCACATGGCCTCATTTCCTCTCATATTGGTAGCAACAGTTTTATTTCTACTATTGCCTTATTACCTCGTTTGCTTTGCATTGTTTGATGTCATCACACAGGTCAGCATGTAGGAGGTTCTCACAATTGTAGCACACTGTTTTATTTCCTGGGTCTATTTCTATTCAAATAGAAGATGATGTAACAAGTTTTTACAATATAGATCTAATTCGATAACGGTACTATTATCGGAAAATCCCATTTCAACGATATAGGTAAGGAAATAGTATTATAATTCATACGTATATAGATATATTGGATAAAACAATGGAACAAGTTCGAAAAGACTCCATGACCTAGAGGATAGGGTGCCTTAGTTCGGACCAATTTATTCATTGTCGCCGAAAGATAACAAGTAATCGCATCACTTTTTTCACTTTTCTTTTTAGTTTCATAATGTTCTTGTTAAATTTCCATGCAATTTTAAGGGAAGGCCATTACTATAATTTTATTTTTTAATTATCATTATATTTTATTTCGATTTATCTATTTATCCAAAATGTGAACGACGGTTTAATAATTTACCATCATGACCTTTTTGACAATTTCTGCACATTTTTAGTTTTTTTCACATTTTATTTAGCCATAAGATCTATGCATCGTTTCTTTTTCGGACTTTTCTTTTCTACCCTAATGTATGTAGACATAATTTTGAATTTTTACTTCTAATAAAAACCCGTGCGTTTCGTGAATAGTGGATATGAATACCAATTCAGAGACTTGATGGGTGTTCGGTAGAACACTTGTGTCGCCCTCTTACACTTTGTCAGAATATCCAATAATTTCATGACAAAATCTAAGTACAAAAAGGGGCATAACGCTGTCAAATATGACCTTGACCTACAAAATTTGGCGGCATCCTGACTCTTTTGTCATAAGCAATACAATTGTAAAGTTTGAGAAATCTTAAGAAATGGCAAAGTTATAGCCAACGTTAACTTATGTGACGGACGGACGACGGACCAACGGACAAAGCGATCCCTATGTGTCGCCTTTTCTCCGAAAGGGCGACACAAAAATGAATGAAAACTTCCCGTGTCAGAATTCGAAGGCTGCTGATTAATCCATTATACCACATGTCTTTGTTGGTATAATAAGACTATTCTTGCGTTCATATACATTTTCTAACAAATTATGAAAGGACAAACTGACTACCCCTGATACCTTGTTTATCCCCCCGCCGAAGGCGAAGGGGATATTAGAAATGCTCTTCGTCCGTCCGTCCGTCCGTCCGTCTGTCCGTCCGTCCGTGCGTCCGTCCCAATTTTGTCCAGAGCATAACTCCAAAAGTACTTGAGCCATTTTCTTCAAACTTCATACACTGACAGAGCACATTGGGAGGAAGTGCAGTGTGTAAGAACAATAACTCTACCTTGCCTACTTTTAGAGTTATTCCCCTTTTATCAGATTTACTTGAAAAACTTTGTCCGGAGCATAACTCCAAAAGTACTTGAGGGATTTTCTTCAAACTTAATACACTGACATAGCACATTGGTAGGAAGTGCAGTGTGCAAGAACAATAACTCTACCTTGCCTACTTTTAGAGTTATTCCCCTTTATCAGATTTACTCTAAAAGTTTTGTCCAGAGCATAACTCCAAAAGTACTTGAGGGATTTTCTTCAAACTTAATACACTGACATAGCACATTGGTAGGAAGTGCAGTGTGCAAGAACAATAACTCTACCTTGCCTACTTTTAGAGTTATTCCCCTTTATCAGATTTACTTGTCCGAAGCATAACTCCAAAAGTACTTGAGCGATTTTCCTCAAACTTAATACACTGACATAGCACATTGGTAGGAAGTGCAGTGTGCAAGAACAATAACTCTACCTTGCCTACTTTTAGAGTTATTCTCCTTTATCAGATTTACTTTAAAAGTTTTGTCCAGAGCATAACTCCAAAGGTACTTGAGGGATTTACTTCAAACTTAATACACTGACATAGCACATTGGTAGGAAGTGCAGTGTGCAAGAACAATAACTCTACCTTGCCTACTTTTAGAGTTATTCCCCTTTATCAGATTTACTTGTCCGAAGCATAACTCCAAAAGTACTTGAGGGATTTTCTTCAAACTTAATACACTGACATAGCCCATTGGTAGAAAGTGCAGTGTGCAAGAACAATAACTCTACCTTGCCTACTTTTAGAGTTATTCCCCTTTATCAGATTTACTTGTCCGAGGCATAACTCCAAAAGTACTTGAGGGATTTTCTTCAAACTTAATACACTGACATAGCACATTGGTAGGAAGTGCAGTGTGCAAGAACAATAACTCTACCTTGCCTACTTTTAGAGTTATTCCCCTTTATCAGATTTACTCTAAAAGTTTTGTCCAGAGCATAACTCCAAAAGTACTTGAGGGATTTACTTCAAACTTAATACACTGACATAGCACATTGGTAGGAAGTGCAGTGTGCAAGAACAATAACTCTACCTTGCCTACTTTTAGAGTTATTCCCCTTTATCAGATTTACTTGTCCGAAGCATAACTCCAAAAGTACTTGAGCGATTTTCTTCAAACTTAATACACTGACATAGCACATTGGTAGGAAGTGCAGTGTGCAAGAACAATAACTCTACCTTGTCTACTTTTAGTCAAATAGAAAAATATCATACCTATACTGATAATGAACATTAATATAATTTTGCAAACCTTCTCTTCATTGCCTTATTCTTTTTCCACTTACTTGAAAACTGTACTCAGCATGACCATAACTATACGGCTTTTTAAGGATTTCCTCTCACCAAGTAAAATTTATGAAAGTACAACCTTCAGGTAACTTTTTCCTGGCGGGGGGATTAACCATGTGTAACATGGCTCTTGTTTATGTAAACATGATAATAGTAGAAATAGCTAATTTTAGCCATAATTAATGTTTCTATGACACGTTTCACGGTCAGTTTCTTGTGTTTAAGCGTGATGTGAATTTATAAATTGTACAAGGTATAAACATGTATGTGTATGAAATAGTTAGACATCCAATGTCTGCAGTAGGATTTATTCGAAATGTATTAGATTAGACGAACGTTTTATTCCAAACTGGCAATATTAATGAACACTTACCTGTAATAGGTAAGAGTGATTAAAACTGAGAATAATAGTCTTTTATCAGACTAAAGCTGGGCATCAGTTATTCACAAGATGACGTGAACTTTTACCTTTATGACCATCTGTACTTCTTGGCATTAGTGACGTCGTGCTTTTAAAGGGTAATTGGGTTGATGAAGTTTCAAAGATCGGTGAAATCGAACCGCTCCCTACAAGATGAGAAGTAATACATTTATTACCGGATATAATTCACTGACTTGTAAAACCCTCGTGCCAGTAAGAATAGAAGCACTAACTTTCGATAAAAGTCATCACTTAATAAGCCCCAACCTCCAAAAAAAAAGAGCGTCCCATGCGAAGGGGTGCCCCCAAAAGTCAAGTCTGTGTCCCCCTCATGTGCTCAATAAAGTGCTATGTAATTTTAAAATCCTTCCATGCATGACAGAGGAATCATGCATACGTATTCCATTACTTTAAACACTAAGTGTGACCTTTGACCTTTGAGGTAGGGACTTGGGTCTTGCATGCGACACATCCGCTTGATGTGCTAGACATTTGTGCCCCGTTGATTTCTAAAATCCCATTAAACGGCACACATTAGTTACAGGATTCCTTTACCTATAAACACCAATTTACCCAGCCCCCAACCACATACATTTAAACAACCCCCCCCCCCCCAACCCCCGTGACCTTGACCTTTGTGGTAGGGATGTGGGTCATGCACACGCACACGTCGTCTTGATGTGCTAGACATTTGTGCCAAATTATTTTAAAATCCTTCAAGGCATGACAAAGTTACAGTCCGACACGAATGTGTGCATATATGCTTATATAGAGGACCCGGAATCCATTACCTCTCAAACTCTAAGTATGACCTTGACCTTTGAGCTAGAGACGTGGGTTCTTGCACGCGACACGTCGTCTTGATGTGCTAGACATTTGTGCCAAGTTATTTTAAAACCTTCAATGCTGACAAAGTAACAGTCCGGACACGAATGTGTGCATATATGCTTATATGGAGGAATCCATTACCTTCAAACTCTAAGTATGACCTTGACCTTTGAGCTAGGGACGTGGGTCTTGCACGCGACACGTCGTCTTGATATGCTAGACATGTGTGCCTAGTTATTTTAAAATCCTTTTAATGCATGACAAAGTTACAGTCCGGACACGAATGTGTGCTATATAGAGGATTCCATAACCTTCATACTCCAAGTGTGACCTTCACCTTTGAGGTAGGGATGTGGGTCTTGCCGCGCACGTCGTCTTGATGTGCTAAAAATGGTGCCAAGTTATTTTAAAATCCTTCAATGCATGACAAAGTTACAGTCCGACACCATTTTATAAGGGACGGACGGACGGACGGACAGACGGACGGACGGACAGACGGACAGACGGTGCGATTTTAATATGCCACCCTTCGGGGGCATAAAAATAATGAGTGTGTTAATATGTCAGAACGGAATTGGTAAAGCAACTTGCTTTCTTACCCTGTAGATGAAAGCCAGCGTAAAATCCGTAACTATGGTTACCACCCGAGCCAGAATGCCCGTATCCATATACAAACACACCAAACTTGACGTTCGTTGTAGGATGGTGAATTCTGTGGTATCCTTTGCCGGTTTGAAATGTTAAAACTGTGTAATTTGAAAAAGGAGACGGTACTGGAAATTCTGCTATTGGATATCTAACTGATTGCAATGGACTATTGTTCAAAAGTAGTCCATTTATGCAAGTTTTGGGCACAATAACTGCAACATAATTCGATATATCCAATGTCGAGTTAGACACGTTTGACCGAAACTCTGGCACAGTGAAACGGTAGTCATTGATATACTGATTGAGGCCAGGTACCATCGTCATGAAGTTATCTTTTTTATATGTATTGAAGAAATAATTATGTTGCGCCACAGCAAAGGGATATTTAGCTTTGACTACCACCGTTTGATTTTCAAATATAAGTCGTTTACTTTGAGGTGAAAATACTGAATACGAGGACGTGCCATTTGATATTGCTACTTTAAGAAAGATGTTGTCAGACAATACTCGTATCTGGGAAGTACCGGATACTATTAATGGTGGCACTATGTAGCTTTTTGACCAACTGTTGGTAGGAATCATCGATGACGTCATGCATTCTGTTTGAAGGACATACCAGTTGTGGAAAGAATATCCCAAAACTACTGATAGATCTTCTGTCGCTTCGAGGAGGAAGCCGTCGTGAGGAATCCACTGATACTGGTATACATCCAGTTTTCCTAGTGAGACAGCTTTAACGAGAGCTCCTGAAGTGTTATATAATCTAACATCTGCATTTTTATGGAAATTTGTTATGAGAACTGTAGCAACATTTCCGGTGTATGCGGTAATCTCCGGAGAAGTGAACAAGAAACGCCTTCCCGCGCTTATGACAGGCAATATATTGTACGATTCGACAGATGTGCGATTTGAAAACACTTTCATGCAAGTAACAAGTACTGTGATGGCGTTGTTTGAAGTAATGCGTATCTCACGTCTGGCAATGAAGCTACCGCGTTCCTGTATGTTTTCGTTTACTGACAATACTAAACTATGGTCGGCTTGAATACTGTGGTAAATGTCAATGTAAGAAAACGGTATCTCAAGACGAAGCCTGGTAGTATTCGGAGATACATTAGTCAGGTGTAAAGCGATCGTATTGTTGCTCATCTCAGGCCTTGTCCAGAGCATACTAAAAACCGTGTCTATTATTCCAAATATAAATTCTCGACCTGCAAGGCCTGAAACAATAATCGGCTGAGTAAACATTTTGAATTACATGTTTCATATTCATGTATCTAAATACTTTGAATTACACGAGACGCTAAATAAGAACTGTGACTGTGATTAGGACTGACATATAAACATTCATTCACTAGTAAAATATAGGAATGAATCATGTAGTCAATATTGCCTACTGTAGAATTTAGTACACTTTGCATTTCTCCGTTTCTATTTTGCTCGTATATCACCATTGGTCGGTTATACTGTTTTAACAGATTATGTGTTCCTACTTACTTGAGGTGCTCTGTGAAACGGAAACGGAACCGGAAATAAGTGTTACCATAACCTACAATGTAGCCAAAATGAAAAAAAATATATTGATCAGTGACAGTGATTCTCTTATCTTTGACATGGTAAAAAAGCAGTTCTTGGTAACAAATAAAGCAGCATATTTATCATGTATATTATACGTTAGTTACAGAGTTAAAGGATATTTCATGTCCTATACAATTTCTCAATTTTACAGGCACGAGTCAGGGCTCAGATTTAACTCATCCAGTAATGACAGAAGAAAGCAGCAAAAATGATTAAGATCGATAGACAGATAGCTTGCAAATCACTTACCACAGACACTATTAAGGTGCCCATCTTATAATTCGTTGTTTATAGTTATTCCTTTTTAAACTTCGGTTACAACATATAGCGTTTGGTTTCACATTTGACGATCTTAGTATTTCAGAGTTGCATGTTAAGGTTTCCATGCACAATGTTTGCTTATACTCCCATAACACAACTTATGCAAACAATGATAAAATAATGACGCTCACCGAAACCAAAGGGCAAAACTACTTAATATTTTAAAGAAAATTAAAAACTTCTTCATAAGTGTCTGATTAGGTGTCTTTAGATTAGACATTTAGTCTAATAAACAGAACATAGATTTTATTGACATGTAGAGATAATTTGTTTATTGTTTACTTTCTGCTGTTTTTTTTCGGCGCAGCCGTATTAAGTTTGCTTTTGTCAGAAAGTTGGCAACCTTTCAACCGCCAATGATGTGACAAGTATAATGTATAACATTTGTTTGGATTGAACAATTTCTCTCTTAAGGCACCTTTTAAACTGAAAAAGGGCAATAAAATACTCGTCCGTTTTCGGTATTTCATGAATGCTTTCATAATTTTAGGACGTGAATAGCTTATATCTATCAATATAGTTAAGTTTTTATTTACCAACTAATATTAATGTGCGTTAATTAATAATTTATTTATTATCGATTGCGAAACAAGTTCTTACAACTTAGATTAACCGCTCTCGAGAAACATTTCAGATAAAATCAATCTCGGAGAGAGAGTAAGGCAATAAAATGTAGAAATATCTGTCTTGCCTATGGGCACAACCACTGTTGCACTGGCAGAATCGAACCTCGGACGTTGAATTTCACTTAGAGGATGCTAATGATTGTGACCAAACAAAAATGTTACTGGAAAACGGTAAAAATGCTCATTAAAAAGAATAATTTCAATAACAATCAAACAGTACCTAACTTAATAACAGAAACAAATCAAGGCACTGAAAGTACTGGTGGGACGGTTGTGTTGGCACGTGTAAAATTTAACTTCAGTTAAATGAGCCGTGCAACCCAAGTGACACATACTGAAATGCTCAAAAGAGATACTAAATGGTTTTATTAACTCTCAAAACGTGAAAAGTGTTCATCTAATTTCCTGTGCTGATGTTTATTTCAACTACGGAAGTGAGCTTTGAAAAGTGCAAACCAAAGGGTATTTCAGCTCGCTCAAATAAAACTTAAATTGTTAACGGACAAGAGAAGCAATGTCAAGGAAATGAAAACTCATTTACTTCTGGAACTTGTGATTCAGATTGCAAATTGGTAATTGAACCAGCAGATACAGCCTTGTGTATAAGCAGCTCGGGTTGATGTTTGAATAACGGATTGTTTAGGTTTCAGAATAAGAGCTATATTATTTTTTATTGACTTCAGATGTAAACGTAGCTTGCGCAAAGCCCACGGGCACAGATCTCCCGTTACACAAATACTAGATTGTTAGCATATTTCCAAATCATAAAAAATTAAAATTGCTCAAGTCTAAACACTAACAAACAATTTGGAATCTGTCTGCATCTATCATGTCAAATATAATGTAAATTATTCAACACAAATTAGGGTATCTCAAATTCTTTCAAGTACCTTAATCAAACTAGTACGGACAGGAACAGGACTGATACTATTAAATACATAAACTGGCCAGTTGATCACTGGTATCTAGCAAGCTGACGATAGTTGTAATAACTTGCATGTCTGCCGTATGCAACTAATTAAGCTTCTTATAGGTCTTGATTTTACGCACTTTTGGTGTATCACATGGACACTAGAAGAACATACTTGTTTCATACAGCTCTGTATATTCAAGTCAATTCAGAGTACCTTTATTTCACTTATTTCATTTTTTTCTTGACCTGCACTTTCACTAAAACTTGACCGGAAACAGTACACATTTTGTCATCCTTTATGACTGGTCATAGTTTTTCACAGCTGCTGCGAGTGTCAATGCTAAGTCGAGAATAAAAATCGACCAAATACGGATATAAACAGCGACAACTGTTTTAGATACAGATTACGTTTAGAAACGTTTTTCTACTCGAGAATACGCTATCGAAGATACGTAACGATAGTCTTTTGGTTCTTTTTAGTAAGATGTGTTCCTTGAAAAAAGCACGAACACAACAAAACAAACACCAATGTAAACAGTCAAAGCACATTACTACACATAGCTATCTAACAGCAGTAAATGTGCGCGCGCAGTACAAGTTCTATACAGTACTCCAATGTGTACCTGTGTAGTACATTTTTCCGATAATGGAGGACAGCAAGGTTAATTACTGTCAATATGCTAATTCATGTGAAATATAGTCGGAAGCGAAATTGAACACTCGTGGAATTTACTTTTAGTCGGTACATTCATATACTCCACCTCGAACTATTACGTTTAGCCGAGTTGCCTGTGTTTTTAGTAGCGTAGTGGCGTCAAAATCCGTTTATTGATTTGTTGGTCTGTGAGTTTGTTCACTCTGGAACGGCTGTCTTTCGACAACCAGTCCAAAAAACAGAAATGCGTATATTCTACAGATATTGAAGAAAATAATTGCCCTAATGATTATCTGCTGTATCATCGTTTAATGAATCTAATGCAACATTACCTAATTTTTCTTTAAAAACAAATTCTATTTTGCAAAATTTTGAAATTAATGAAGAAGAAATCGTTATTATTTTCTAATCAACTACGAATAAAGCAGTAGGACCCGATGACAGTGGCAATTAAATGTTAAAAAGAAACTCGCTTAATAATTTAAAAACGTCTTTGTATTCATTTTAACAGACCTTTCATAGAAGTTATATCTCCTGATATCTGGATATTTGCAAAAGTTTTGCCATCGTTTCAAAAAGGTTATAAAATATCGTCGCCTTAGTACTATAACGACGTAAGTGGTACATATGTCCTTTTTACCAAAATCCATTAGCACAATGTACTTACCATTGCGCACCTGCTGTGATTTCTAGATAAACAGTGTATAACCTGACGTCACAATGTCAAATTTTGTGAAGGTCATATCTGCATTGTGTAATTGTTCATTCATATAAAAGGGTGCATCTGCAAGTATGTTTTATACTAAAGGGGCATTTGTGGCAGTTATGCCCTTTTAGAACTTTCACTATATATTGTCATAATGAATGTAAGGTCGTAAGTAGCAGATACGACCATATATAATGTAACCTATGAAAAATATAGTTTCTATATCAGGGTCATAACTGCTACTTGAGACCTTTTAGAATTGTTCATTGACAGATAATCTCGATTAATTTTTTTTCTTTTCTACAATAAATTACTCTGAACAGCTATAATATGCATTGAACAGTTAACAGCTTATCAAAAGTTCATTTCATGATTTAACACGAAATACTTCAAATTTACTTTGACCGTTTTTGCTTCTGCGGCTAACAGAGTTTTGGAGCCGCCATTGTGAATGACAACAGGAGAATGATTCATCATAGAAAGTTTACGTCAGAAAGAATGTAAGTCCAGAAGTATAGTGATTAACAAATTTATGCATTGAATTACTTTAGTAACACATGTAACTCTTTGGTTGTTATAAAAAGAAATAAGTGCACTTGTCTTCAGATAATGCATGCATGATCTTAGCTGAAAAAAATTATTTTACTGATTTGCATTGCTTTTTAGTTTATTCAGGTCCATTTACAAAGCACGAGCATTGCACATTTACTGAGCCATAATGAAATTGCTCCCGCTTGAGCATTTGCAATGCGTCGTTATATTTTAAGGAACATAATCCATTTGATGACTTTACATAGCTGATTAGCTAATATTTTGCTTTTTTAAAATTTATATTACCGTCCAACTTATAATAAACCGTTAAGTCTTTTCTAAAGACATGTCTTGTTTAATCACTTCAAAAAAGTGTTGACAGTCAAGTACGCAGTTTGTGTTAATTTCTTGAATTAAATCTATGTGACATGACAAATATTTGTACAGACCTGTCTGTTAATGGTTCTTTTCCTGAACGTATAGATGTACTAACAGCTAGTTTGTTTATGTACATATTATTTTCACATGTTATACTTAACTGAGAAATAATGTGGAGCGAATTGAAGACAAAGGTAACTATTTTGTATATTCCAGATTAAATGAATGAAGATGATGGAAAATGATTGTGGGACTTTCTTCTTCAAATTAAAGTTAAATTGTGATAATCTCCCTGATATATACAGAAACATGTGAGAGATATATTGAAAGCTACAATAGTAACATCAGTCGATCTATTCTTATAGAACTAGCAAGACACATTATATATCTAAACGAACAGAAGGCTTGCTTGAACGACAAGGAAATGCACTTAAATATGCTTACAACAACTGTTCTGTCATATCATATACATCTACACGAAGAGGGGATTTCGTTTCTTAAATGAATCGTCTTAACAATGATTCAGACTCTGACGATAATATACCTTTGTGTGATCTAGCTAACAAAAGATGTCAAAATTCAAAAGAACATAACAATGATGTTAATAATTACAACATACTACTCGCAATTACCCCAGTTGAAAGAAATTACACTGGTAACATTGAAGATTGTGTTATACAAGTGTACTTGCAAAATGAGGACGCTACAAGTTACATGATATTTGACGAAGCAGGGAACCTATTAGCAAATATTGATGATGATACAACTGTTACAGCTGCTGAATAAGAAATAGTTGAAGAAAAGGGAAGTGAAATAGCCAATCCAATTGATGATAACAACAGCTCTTTTAGATGCTTAGATCAGTTAGAAGGATATCTTGATGGTGATATTAGTTAAGATGATTCAACTGGATTGAAATCAGAATAAGACTGCTTGAAAATGACCGTTAAGATGTTATGGAAACAGTTATAACTGTACAGCATGAAATCGCGTGTTCCAACCAAGCAGCAGAAACAAGCAGCAGAAACCAGAAACATCAGAAAGTGAATATGTGCCATCAGAATCAGATTGGTCATTCGCATCAGAGTCAGAAAGTGGAAACGTTGAAAGATCAAATCTAGAGTGTAGATCAGCACAACATAAAAGATGTGCGACTGAAAATGACGCATGTGACATACATTCATATGCAAAGCTTGAACAGGCCAAGCACATTTCAAGGAAACGGAAAAGAGACCAAAAGACCTGGCAAAGAGAAATCATAAAACGACGTCGACAGCATGGGAAGGAATATGAAGATGCTGATGGAAACAGAGTTCCAATGAAAAGTCCGAAGTACATTAAATGTAAATGCAAATTTAAGTGTCCCATTAAAGTCGAAAAAGTCAAACAAGAGAAAATATGTGCAGAGTACTGGAAGTTAGACTATGAACACCAGAGAGGATTTATACTCCATCATGTGCAGAGAATTGACAAGAAACGGAACACCAAAAGAGAAGGCACCTCTAAAAGAAAGTATACTAATGAATACTTCCTCTTTGTTAATGGAGAAAAAGCTCAAGTGTGCAAGCATTTTTTTCAAGCTACCCCTGATTTAACAGAGAAAACCATTAGATACTGTTTGGAAAAAAAGGAACCATATATTACAAAAGACAGACGAGGGAGACATAAGAAGAAAGAAATTCCTAGTAGTGCTAAAGATTTTATCAGAGAACATATCATAAAGTTTTCAACAGTAGAGTCCCACTATTGTCGCAAAGATACACAGAGAAAGTACCTTGATAAAGATTTAAATGTCAAGAAGATGTATAGAATGTATGTAGAGAAATGCATGTCAGAGGATAAACCGATTCAAAAAGCATGGCTTTAGAAACATATATTCAGTACAGAATTCAATTTGGGTTTTCATCAACCAAAGGACTTGTGCAGTGTTTGTGAGACATATAAAAACCTCCCAAAAGGTGACAGAGCATCAAAAGAATCAGAGTACATGATGCACCAGCAAAGGAAAGAGAGTGTGCGTAATATCAAGGAACTTGATAAATCTCGGGCATGTAAAGATGGAAATATTAGAGTGATCAACTTCGACTTGCAAAAAGTGTTAATCTGTCCCAAAACTGAAATAGGTGAGGCTCATTACAGCAGAAAACTATCAACCTTCAACTTTAGTGTCTTTGATATGATATCAAAAGAAGCTAAATGTTTTATGTAGTATCAGTCAGTAGCCAAAAGAGGAAGTAACGAAATTGCTTCATTTATGTTCAAATACAATGAAAGTGTTGGGAATGCAGATGAGTTATTTGAAAGAGGACACTCCCAAATGGAAGGCGACTCCGTTCATGCAATGATTGAAAAATCAGCAAGTGACAGGAAATTGTCACAAAACCAGGTTTTCATTTTCCAGTCTGCTGGCCGAGCGCAAATGTGTTTTTAAAGTAAGTAGATATACATAATGTGAAAAAGAAACAAAGGTCTTCTTCTATATATTAATGTGTAAAAAAGCAAAGGGCCATAATTCGGCAAATTGATCAAAACCAAACCCAGACATATGACGTGGGCACTTGATGACAACAGTTGTGTGAGAGTTTGGTTTAAATATCTTGGAAATTAGGAGGAAGTGGGCACGTGACAGTTTCTTCTATAAAACTATGTGGAAAAAAGCAAAGGGCCTAATTCAGGCAAAAATTATTAAAAAAAAAAAAAAAAAAAAAAAAAAAAAAAAAAAACTTGCTCTGTGTGGGGTTTGAACCGCTGGTCTCATGAGAAATTTTGTCATCTTACTGTAACAGAATACTTCAAAGTATACAGGACTGGTAATCTATTTAAAAATAGAAGTAATAACGGTATTCTCCCTTTTATAATAACGAGTATTCTCCCTTTTTTATATACTTAAATAAGGAGACACAAAATTGCTAACGGACGGACGGACGGACGACCAGGGGCGAACTTATTATTCAAAATTCTTTAGTTCACATTATGTTCTGTGAAAGTTTGGTTGAAATCCATGAGAAATGTGGAGTTGCACACGAAGAGTTTTTCTCATTATATTAATTATGTGGAAAAAACAAAGGCCCATATTCTGTCAAAAATGATCAAATCACAAAACCCCGACATATGCGCCAGGGCACTTGGTGACAATAATTCTGTGAAAGTTTGGTTGAAATCCCTTGAGAAGTGTGAAGGAGTTGCGCACAGAAGAATTACTATGTGAAAAAAACAAAGGGCCATAATTCTGTCAAAAATCCCAAATACAAAACCCGGACATATGCGCAGGGCACTTCATGACAATCTTCTGTGAAAGTTTGGTTGAAATCCGTTGAGAAATGTAGGAGGGTTGCAAAGAAGAATTATGTGAAAAAAAGGGCCATAATTTGTCAAAAATGACCAAATCACAAAACCCCGACATATGCGCCAGGGCACTTCATGACAATCTTCTGTGAAAGTTTGGTTGAAATCCGTTGAGAAATGTGGGGGTTGCGCACGAGATTGTTTCGCCCGCCCCCGACACCCCAATCTTTCCGCTTGGTAACAAATAAAAAGGATATGTATAGTCCTTTTGATTGGATGCTTGTTGTTAGAAATAGTAACGTCCATAGTCCAAGATACAAAGTCATAGAAGAGGCTACAGAAGATGTGAAAGATTTTAAGAAAATGGCGGCGGACACAATATCCAACAGAAATAGATCAGCAGATAGTACCACTTTGCAGTGGCACAAACTGCATACATTCGAATACAATAAGTCTGATCCAGATAAAATATATTTCAGATACGATTTCAATGATGACTTCAATTATATTAAAGTTAGATCGTCCCTCAGAAGACAGATGTTGAGTAATATGAGAAATTATCATCTGCAGCCAGCATACGGAAACAAAATACCAATATCTAAGCAGAAATACGATGACTTAATGAACTTGTGCAAAAGTCTTCCATGTGTAATTTTATTTTATCAGGGGAAGTTTGTAATGTTGATAGAACTTTTGACCTAACCCTTTATTCCACTATGCTATGAAATCTGGTAAATTTACTATAATTACTATGAAAAATTGCTTGGAAACAATATATGTTTAAACTAAACTGTGACTTGAAGAAACAAATCATCTCTTTGGAGAAATTTTAAAAATTCTTTTTTTTAAACAATTTCCATTTGTTCATTTCCAGTTATTTGTTTCAATTGGCGGAGGATATAAATTCACCAAATTTGCTTGTTTGGTAATAAATCTTTTCGATGAAAATAACAGAATGAAATTCATGGCAGTTGAATTTTATCAAAATCACTAATAGACTTAAATATCAGGGTTAACTTCCCAACCAGTGCCATGAAGCTGTAGTTTCCTAAGCCAAGACACAATCATTTCGCATTGCCTCTCTCTCTCTTCGAGGTTGATGTCTTGAGGGCGAATATAAGTTTAAAGAACTTGTTTTGCAATGGAGTGCATACGAATAAGTACAAATAAAAATTACATAGTCAAGGCTGTGACTTTGACCTTCGACTTTTTATCAAAGAATAGATATGGGCAAACTCTTTAAATACTGTTTAAACGAACTTGTTGATTAAAACACGTTTTCCTCGATATATTATTATTCAACTTTACAATATTACACTCTGTATTAGATCAATTGCACACATGATATGAAACAGGTAGAGCTAATACAAAGCATAACTGAGCCAATATGAGAAAAGCAGGGCCAATACGAGTAAAGCAGGGCCAATATAGAATTCAAGAATTCTGATTGGTTTAAAAGAGAGGGCCAATACGGAGAAGACGCTTCCGTTAGATTTTTAAACGACTCCATTTTGTTTTTAAACTCATGCTGATATCGAGAAATGAATGTAAAATTTTTATTTTTGAAATAAACATAGGGTTATGGGTATTCATTTTCTTAGTTAGATCCTTTTCTATCCATCCATAACAGTTTTGAAGTAAAATTCGAGAAAAAGTTGATTTTCATTTTTTCATCCCCCTCTTGTATATTTATTTCTTCTTACTTGTGTGAAAATGCGATTCAAACGATGAGAAAATAAATCTACCATGTCCATTGAGTTGTGGATAAGGAAATCTCACCCTCGGGTTGAGATACGTCCAAAAAAACTCGGCAGGGCCTCATTTTTGTGACATATCTCAACCGTTGGGTGGGATTTCCTTATCCACAACTCATGAACATGTTAGATTCTCTTTATATTCTTGTTTATTTAGCCAATATTGTAAAGTTGAATAATAAATTTATCATTAATCAAGTGATTTCATATTGGCCTTGTTATTTGTCCTCGGGCAGTTGTATTGGCCCTCGGCCTTCGGCCAATACGAGCACCCTCGGACAAATAACAAGGCCAATATGAAATCACTTGATTAATAACATTATAATATTAATATGACCGTTTCATTATATACCTATGCACACTAATACGCGTGTTTGCATGAATATTCTACGGGCCAATTGAATGCACGTTTACAAATAATGACACTGTGCGGAGTGCACGTACTTACAATATGGATTTATTATGGTTGAATAAAGGCTTCATTTTGGATATTTCATTTATAGGTATAAAATTAACCATCGAACCTATGATTCAAGATCGCTGATATCAATAGTTAATACATTTGTCTTAACAAACTGCTCTAACTTATAGTCATAAAGTTAAGAGGACTGTAAGAAGACACCTTTTAAACTCTGAATAATCCTCAATTGGATCGAAAGAGTAACAAAAAGAAAACACCATTCGATGTTCAGTCTTTATTTGATTTCATTCCATTTGTACAAAAACCGTACGACGTTAAAAGTGTCAAGCGCTATATCAGCAGGCAATCGATAAGAATACGGCTCGGTAGTATCAGAGTCATAAATCATTAATTATCGATTGTACTTGTCGACTATATTACCCAAGGGAATTATTGAACTTGCCGCGTAACTTATGTTTTAATTTTTACCATTTCTACCAGAAGATAAAGAACATTCAACATTACCATTCACATAACTTGCAATTATAAATAATAATAATAATAATAATAATAATAATAATAATAATAACTATAGAGCACTATTTCATTACGAATGCTGGAAATATAATTCGTTGGCAATAGTCACAGAATATATACACGTGCGTAATTTTTGCACGTGAGAATTGTTGAAAAATGTAAACCTGTTATTTTCAAGTTCAGACGCACACGGCAAGTCTGATGCAAAAGCACTGTGTGCTTTAAAAACGTAAATGGGGGACCTACATGTTCCCGGTAAATAGTACGTCAATTTTTATTATTCTGTGATCTAAAATTCCCAATCAGTTATTCCTGATCTGATAAAGACTGACATTTGATTTCGGTAGGCTTTTTTAATTTGAGAAATAGAACAGATTTCTTTTCAGAATAACAAATAGATTTACATACTCTAGTAAGCGCTTGATGTTGAATGCCTTAAAAAGTATATGATTTTTCATTTTCAAACCATATTTTTCCTTCAAAATATCAGCTGATTTGTAATATTATCCACATTGCTTGAAAATATATTTAACATTTTACGATAAATAAGAATTTATTGTGAAAAAAAACTTTTCCATTTCTGCAGTAGAATTTTACAAAAGTTGTCAAATAATACTCTGCACTCAAATCAACACTTGCTTGTTTTTTCTTCTCTTTTTGTTAATGTAATAATCAGTTTATTTCTCCGGGAAGAAATGAAAGACATAACATACGAGTAATAAGGCTACCTTGTTTTTATCTGTGTATTTTGAAAACTAGCTTTGATCGGGAAGAAACTCTATGTTCATACCAATAAAATATCACCAAATTCTTGCCTTTCATTCGAGACAAAGAGAAATATTAGATAAAATATAAAGTACCCGTGCGAGTGCTTCGAAATTAAAATCCATACATATTGAATATTTTATGTCTTGCAAATTAACATCAAAAGCTAAATAATATTATTGATAATGATACTGAAAATTTCATGAATCTTCTATATCCGGTTTCAATGAAAGGTTTTGCCTTTTTAAGAACACAAAAAGAAAAAAGATTCTAACACAGTTTTTATTTTAGTGTACATCAAAACCTAATATACAACGTTTTATTATTCAACTTTACAATATTACACACTGTATTAGATCAATTGCGCACATGATATGAAACAGGTAGAGCTAATACAAAGCATAACTGAGCCAATATGAGAAAAGCAGGGCCAATACGAGAATTCAAAGCAGGTGTTGCGTGATTCTATATTGAATTTCGTATAACTTTTAATTATTCTAATTTTACTTTTACTGTGATATCTTTTTATTATTAGATTTAACATTATTATTATAAATACAGTATATGCTTTATACACATGCTGAATAACAAGCGGTTCCCGACGACTTCTCTAATCTGTGAGATATTGGCCTCTCGCCTAATTTGCATAAGTAATTGTGATTGGCCGGAAGCCCACGAAGCGTTCAAAATTGAAGCTTCGTTACTTAAATATTAAGTTTTTTTACATGTAACAAGAATATTGGATTGAACAAGCGACCTTTATGAATGAGCATTTATTATAATAAGATGAAGTACCATGAGTCACACTTATCTTCAAAGAATGAATTTAATACTGTGGAAAACAAATGTACAAGCCCAAGTACTAAACCTTGCATCACTCCGATAAACACCATAGTCTCACTACTTGCACTTCGGAGGCAAACCGATTTTACAGGTTGAGATTTTAGAGTTGTCTGCCTTCTACGTCTCAGTTTGATGTGCGAATAGCTGGGAACACATCCCCAAAAAAATTGTTTCGGCACTTATATATGGTGGCTGATTTGGTACACCTTTGTGCATCGTGTTGTCGCCAGCGACAACACGACAAAACGCCAAACGGCGCACTGTCGTCCTGTCGCTAGCGAAGCACGCCAAACGGCGCGTTGTCGTCTTGTCGCTAGCGAAGCACGCCAAACGGCGCGTTGTCGTGCGGCGTGTTGTCGCGATGTCTTGTCGCTCGGCTCAAATTGAAGGATTGGCTATTTGGCGCTTTGTCGCTCGGCACATTATCACCATAAACACACAACGCACGACGCGCCGTTTGGCGTGCTTCGCTAGCGACAGGACGACAGCGACAGTGCGACAACCCGTTTTGCGTTGATGCCGGCGCATACTTATAAACTCAATAAAATCCAATATTTAAATGCATTTATGATTTAACATGATGGGACTAAGTCTCGTGCTCTACCGATTGAGCTATCCACGCTTAACGTTGTCACTGATTAACGAATTATAAACGAAAAAATACAGCAAGCAGAGTCAGCCAATCAGATCACAGAACCGTTAAAACCGATTGAAACGGTTCTCTTACCGGTTCTCGGTTCGGTGAACAGTTATGGACCGATATGACCGAACCAGAACGCAAACGAACCGCAAACGGAACGCATAAATGGTAAAAATTACCGTCGGCAGTACTGTACATCTTTTACGGATCTTCAGTGTTCTGTAATAGCGCTGAAAATTGTTTTCCAATTTTTTGAGAAACATTTTGATTTTGAAGTTTGGTTGGATAAAATCAAATTAAAGTTTTGAAAAGTAAAATAAACTTAGTTGACTTGCATTCAGTACTACATTTACTACTATGTTATAATAATCTGCGCATTTGTTTCTTACAAATTTCATCCCTTAATCGCACAAAAAAACGTGCTCAGTCCCCGTTAGAAAAAGATGCTGAAAATATTTTGCTTGGAGATTTTATTGGAAATATAACAACGGTCCGGTTAATTCTGTTTGCTTCACATCTGGATGTTAGTACTCCAGCACTACTGACAAAAAATATCAATATCAGTATCATAATTAACCTTTAAACTGTTAGATTATTGATCTTTAGATGTATTTTAAATTAGGAAACTGATCTTTATTCGATTGTTTTTCTATGAAAATCAGAAACACATACAATGACTTCAAAATAATGACTAAAAATAACTTCAAACTAACAAACTAGGATAATGATAATAGGATAATGACTAAACTTGAGATGCTCTTCTGGTGCACCCTGCATTTACATTATACATAACCTTATAAACAACAAAAAATGCTAAAAATACTAAAAATTTGTGAATCAACAAAGGTATTCAAAACGCTTAACACTATGACTGGGACAGTGCAGACGATTTAAAAACTATCATTTACACTGACAATTATGACAACGTAGTTACGCAAGACATAAAGAAACATAAAGAACGAACGATGCTGATTTCGTACACGTCAACGTAGATAACACCAGAACATAGACACCTGATTGTTTATGCAAATAAATTAATATGACAGCAACGAAAAAATCATATTTCTGTACAGCGACATATCAATTTGTCTTTGTCCGAACATATATAGCGATACCAGGCATAGCCAAGACGCAAACCGTTGTCGCAATGACTCTGGGAAAACCCCATTAATTTAGTGTTCCTTCATGAATAACCAACAATTTAAATTCATTCAAAGAAACATACACAACATCTAGCAGATAATATTCTCGAAACATAATGTGTTCAATGAACGTAAAATGATGAATAAATATAATTTTAAAGAACAACATATATCGTAAAATCCCCCAATTTACCGCAATTAATCAATAATGAGGCCTTCTGTAATAAATCGCATCCACCCATTAATTGTACAATTCTACATAGGTTATTGAATGGTTTACGGTACTGCGACATATTTAAAAACGTTGATTTTATCGATAATGACTGGAATGCATAGCTTTTAGGTTAAGTTATGATACTTCCAAATACTCTGTAATTTACGTTTTTAATGTTATTTAGCTTGACATCAGTTATAGGGTATGCCCCTTTAAAGCTGCTCGCTCTCAGATTTTGGTAAAAAAAACGTTATTCAAACTGTATGTAAATAACGTATTTTAGAATGTATGGTCATATAAAAAGGCTCTTGTATAAATTCCTGTCACTTGTATCTCTAAATTTAAAAAAAAATACGCAACCAAATTCAAGAGCGTTGCAAACGCTTTTGAAATTTCAATATAAAAATATAGTGTAGCGGTGCCGTGAAACCGACATTTGAAATCGATTTCTGCAAATTCCGACCTAGATTTTTGCTTATATTTTGATTCTAGCCTTTAGTTTTATATTTATGAATAAGAATGTCAATTTAAAAAAAATAATTTTTTTTTCAACGGTAACCGAGAGCGAGCAGCTTAAAAGAGGCACTCCCTATATATAGCAGATTATTTTCTCGAAACATAGATTATCTGTTTAGTAAACATATATTAATAGATAAATACAATTTCAAAGAATAACTTATGGCGAAAATGCCTCATTTTACCGTAATTACTCAATAGATGCCTTCTGTAATAATTCGCATCCACCCATTAATTGGAAAACAACAAATCTACATAGATTATCGAATGCTTACGGTAGGCTACTGCAGTATATTTTAAACCGCTGATTTTATCAATAATGACTTGGAATGCATAGCTGAAACTTTTAGGTTAAGTTATAATACTTCTAAAGATGCTATTATTTATGGATTGGAGGTTATTTAGTTTGACATCAGTTATAGGGTATGACCCTTTAAGTACTTGGGCGTAAGTTGCTGCAAAGAAACAAAATAATAGCCCTTCATCCTAAAAAGACAGGAAACAATATATTGTTTGCCTATTTACATTTTTATTAAAAAACGTTGACACGCAACAATGGAACCGCTTTCTTTCTCTGATTTCCACAATACAAATCTTTTATGTTTGGAAAAGGGAAAAAAACAAAAATAATATCAAACAGGGAATGCCACGTACCAAAAACGCAGCCTCCCCAAAACGAGCCCCACAGCACCCAGAAGTGCACACCACCAACACACACACACACACACACAACACACACACAATCATGTACACACACAAACATACACTACCAACACACACTAGCATACAAAGCAAACACACGAGGACAAAACGAACAATTAAAGGAACAAAGTGGAGTACCGCCTTGGAACGGTCAGTGGCAAAAACACCACTGGGAAGTCAATATTTCACATTCCTCCAAAAGGATCGCTGAAATGTACAGTGGCAGTCGTTCAAGGGAAAGTGCCATTCATCGACAAGCTTCGGACGTCGAAGCAATCCCTTATTCGTGTACAGCCTGACGTGTACTTCTTTTTCTAGGGTCCTCACATACGAGATCATTGGAACAGCAATCTCCTTTCCGATTTTAGTATCTTGAGCTGTACTTGATAACATAACTTTTTTTGATTCGTTTCGGCCCCCACTGGGAACTATTACATCAAGATACATCGATTTTGCATTTTCCGGAAGCTTTCCAATCGATACGATTTTTAACAAGAGTTTTTCTGTAGTTACGCTGTACCTGTATTCTGTTCCTATCCAAAATTGAGACTCTGTTCCGGGATTGATTTGGCTTGAATGTGCTGATGTCATATCATTTGCCTCTTTCAAGTTTGGAGAATCAACCAAGTTGTTATCTGAATTTTTGCATACAGCGTCAAGTAAATCAAACATGATCTTGTTCATATCTACTTCCTGTCTGGGTCTTCGATTACAAACACACCTCTTTTTTTCGTTGTAAACCTCTTCATCTTCTACCATTTGTCGAAATATCTTTTCAAAATTGTTATCGGGTTTAAGTGGCACGTGTATAGATGTCAAGATTCCGCCAGCCGCCATATCAAGATCGCTTTCATCATCGACATTTTCCTCCACATTTCTGTTACGCCTGACAGGTTTAAATTGCCGAATCGACAATGGACTTAAAGGAGGAAGTGTTGGATTTGAATCGTAAACTGAAATAAAATCCGTCTTGCTTCGTAACCTTTCCATAAATGGAGTCATTGGCGAGGCTGACCGTGAAGGCAACTGTTGTTCTGTCTTCCTAATGACTCGGAACGACTGTCTACCGAAATCCACTTCAATTTTACAGTTATCCATGGTTGTTTTCAGGAGAATGGATCTTCAAACTCTCAATTTCGCTTCAGAATCAAATACACCATGTATGTACCAATCTACTGTCAGTGAGGATCTGCTGTTTCAATGCTTGTCAAAATGTGATAAGTTTTATTACGATGTGCAGGATTAAGTGATAATAAATATTGACGTTAGCTATGGGGTTAAAGAGTGCACTGTCGTATTATATGCCTTTTAAGAATAGTTAAGTTTCTACAGAACAAAACAGCACAGTTGAAAGGAGAACGTATATAACTTCGTTTTTTCGAGTAATCGTGTAACGAAACGTTGAAAAATAGAAAAATAACTTTTTTACCTCATCATGATATCAAAAAGTACAGTCGCTTCTATTTAAAGGGGCACTCCCTACATCTAGCAGATTATATTCTTGAAACATAGATTATGTGTTCAATGAACGTAAAATGATAAATAAATACAATTTCAAAGAAGAACCTATGGCGAAAAATGCCTCATTTTACCACAATTAATCAATATAGAGGCTTTCTGTAATAAATCGCATCCACCCATTAATTGTACAACAACAACTCTACATAGATTATTGAATGGTTTACTGTACTGCAGTATATTTTAAACCGTTGATTTATTTTATCTTTAATGACTGGGAATGCTGAAACTTTTAGGTTATGTTATAATACTTCCAAAGATTCTATTATTTATGTTTTGGAAGTTATTTAGTTTGACATCAGTTATAGGGTATGTCCCTTTAACGGCTACACAATGTATTAGTTAGTGTTTTAAGTATTAAAGCTGCCCGCTCTCAGTCTAATACTGTTGAAAAAATATTTTTCTAAAAATTGACATTCTTATTCGTAAATATAAAACTAAAGGCTAGAATCAAAATATAGGCAAAAATCTGGGTAGGAATTTGCAGAAATCAATTGTAAATGTCGGTTACACGGCACCGCTACAGTATATTTTATATTGAAATATTTGCAACGCTTTTGAATTTGGTAGCGTATTTTTTTGAAATTTAGAGATATAAGTGACAGGAATTTATACTGGAGCCTTTTTTATATGACCATACGTTCTAAAATACGTTATTTACATACAGTTTGAATAACTTTATTTTTTTACCAAAATCTGAGAGCGAGCAGCTTTAAGTCAAATTTTAACAATAAAACCCTAAGGGAGCGAGCGACCGGGATTTCTTTATTGTTAAAATTTGACTAAATAAACTCTAACTTACTTAGTACTTAACCTCATTTGACCTTTTGCATAGCCACCGAAATACCTAGGTGTATATAGGTCTGTGATCGTGGGCGGAGCTAAAGTGCTTTGTATTTAGAGCGAACTTGTAATGAATTAAGTGATTTCAGTAGTTAGTTTTAATAAAAAAGAAAGACGTTTATTTGAGAATCTGAGCGATTCGATTGGTGGGCAAATGCGGTCAAACACTAAATGTTTATATAGGAATTTAAAAAGAGTTTGTAACGCTTCATAAATTTGGTAGCGTATAATTTCACTAATTCAGAGCTACTTTACATGAATTTATACTGGAACTTTTTATTTGATGATTTGTTCTAAATTATGTTAATTTCAAACAATTGGTAGAACTTCGTTTTTGTATTATTAGAGGGCCAACAGCTTTAACCAAACCGCGTTTTATTCAGTAAACTGCTTATAGTCTATACCATATATATGTGTATCTTAATGACTTAGCTGTGTTTCTTGAATTATTCCAGACATTGCAAAGACTACCGAAGTTACTTTTATCGATATTTCTTTATTACTAATTATTCATTTTCAGATATGCTCTCCTTCCTAACAGTAACCATGACTTCCAAATTCTGATAATTATATTGACGCACTTGACAATCCATGTATCAAAATGGCTGTTGACTCTGCATTTAAAAAATCTCTGACCGAGTATACGAACCACGCTGACTAAATGTATCCATGTTAGGTTGCAAGTAAAATGGATCCAGATCTATATACATGCACAACATCAAACGGAACAATACAGTATATTTATATACCACAATACAACAGTAATTTACAGACATTATTCCTTTGTATACCAGAAAGTTAAAAATCTAAACATCAAAAAAGACGATTTATTGTTACAGTAGAGTATAGCATTCCTTAAAAGGACTACATGTAACATTTAATACGGTTACTAAGCTTTTTTGTTTAAATTGATGTTTAAGACTTAGCCGCCACACTGAATTTTTAAAGAAGATATGTGCAGAAGTTCCATTCTTGCTAATTGTATTTTACTAGTTTATCTAACATATAATGTGAAACTACACTTATCAATATTCATACCACTTGTATACATGTACGGAAAAATAGGATGTAATCCATATCATTCTAACACTAACTCCATTTCGTCACATATAAGGACAGAAGGATTTGAGGGCGATATAAAATACGGTGCATTACTCGAATGGCCTGAACTATGTTCAGCTTTTGAAAACTACCCCCGCGTATTTTAACATAATTAAAACGTTCACACACGTTTAACATTGTCGGTCTTTGTGTTCGAACTGCAACATATGCATGTTCACCAAAACTTAAGTTATTACACGCCGTCCTGGAGGCGGCGTGTATATCGGAATGCAGTAAGTAAAATTTCCATGGGGTGACGTAACTACTTTTAGACTGTAGACTGATTTCAAAGTGTGTTCTCTTGTAACAAGCAGTCTTTTGATTTGAGATCGCGAACCAGTCTAAATTTTACGGAAATAGCCGATTTTAAACGAATGACTACGGAGTTATTTTTAGTAAGGACGCTGGACGACCACAATTTTAAACGAATGGCTACGAAATTATTTTTAGCAAGGACGATAGTTTCAAGCGTTGGTTCAAATAAAGTATTGTTTTTCGAAATAATTTTTCTTTCGTACAAAAATAATATAAATTGAAGCAAATTTATATGTTAGAATTCTAGACTTAGGAAAATAAAAAAAATATTAATCAATGATTTGACTATTAAGCTATTGAGGTATAGTGCCACTTAATTAAAAGTATTACAAGTGCTACCTGCAACCCCAGATGGTTCCAAGTCACGGATAGTCAAGATGCATTTAGTTACGGGACGAAGCACTACGTGGAAGTCACACTTTTTAATGTCACATTTGAAGACAAATGAATACAAGGTCTTTTTCGCATCAAATAAACCAGAAAGATGATTTACATTTTGCATTTACTTTTTATTAATGTTTGTTTATACACGGAAGAAGGAAGTGACGTCATCGACGTCATATAAAACTTGACACGCCTCTCGTGTGATCCGAAACTACACAACCAACACAAAAGATTCGACGCTGCAGATCAACCGACTGTTATAATATTCCATATATATCACAGTACGTTACATGAAAACCGCGAAATAAAATTTACAGCTACTCGCTCTCAGAGTTTGGTACAAAACACAAAAAAGCTGTGAGCGCTGAAGGCCTGGGGGCTATAGGTTAACTCCCCGAAAAACAACTTTTGACCTACGTGTTTTGCGCTGAACCTTACCTAAAGCGCGGGTCGAAATGTGCAGAGGAGGAAATTCAATATATGACACAGAATGAATGATTCACAAATATATGGGTGGCAGGGAAGTTTGTTTTATTATAAAAAATACGTTAAATGAAAAATAATCACATAGTTAACATTATAAATTGTTTAAGCCAATAAAAACTAGAGCTATCACTAAATGTGATTAATACCCCCAAAAGACTGCTTTATAAACTGAGAAAGTTCGTAGTAACAGAATACCTTGCAAACAAACTAAAAAGAGATATTGTTCTTGGCAATAACTCTGTAATTTTTCAAGATAGAGTTATGGTTCTTGTACACTGCACTTCCTCTCATTGTGCTTGACCATTGTATGAAGTTGTATTGAATTCCAACCAGTAGTTTTCAAATAATGCTCCGGACAAGTAAAAGTAACAAAGGGCAATAACTCTGAAATGAGTCAAGATAGAGTTATTGTTCTTTTGCACTGCACTTCCTGTCATTGTGCTTGACTATTTTATGAAGTTGTATTGAATTCCAACCAGAAGTTTTCGAATAATGCTCCGGACAAGGAAAAGTAACAAAGGGCAATAACTCTGTAATGAGTCAAGATTGAGTTATGGTTCCTGTGCACTGCACTTCCTCTCATTGTGCTTGACCATTGTGTGAAGTTGTTTTGAATTCCAACTAGTACTTTTCGAATTATGCTCCGGACAAGGAAAAGTAACAAAGGGCAATAACTCTGTAATGAGTCAAGATGGAGTTATGGTTCTTGTGCACTGCACTTTCTCTCAATGTACTTGACCATTGTATGAGGTTATATTGAATTCCAACCGGTAGTTTTCAAGTAATGCTCTGGAGAAGAAAAAATAACAAAGGGCAATAACTCTGAAAATATTCTAGATAGAGTTATGGTTCTTGTACACTGCACTTCCTCTCATTGTGCTTCATCATTGTATTGAATTCCAACTTGTAGTTTTCAAGTTATGCTCCGGACAAGGAAAAGTAACAAAGGGCAATAACTCTGTAATTAGTCAAGATGGAGTTATGGTTCTTGTGCACTGCACTTCCTCTCAATGTGCTTGACCATTGTATGAAGTTGTATTGAATTCCAACCAGTAGTTTTCAAGTTATGCTCCGGACAAGGAAAAGTAACAAAGGGCAATAACTCTGTAATTAGTCAAGATGGAGTTATAGTTCTTGTGCACTGCACTTCCTCTCAATGTGCTTGACCATTGTATGAAGTTGTATTGAATTCCAACCAGTAGTTTTCAAGTTATGCTCCAGACAAGGAAAACTAACAAAGGGCAATAACTCTGTAATTAGTCAAGATGGAGTTATAGTTCTTGTGCACTGCACTTCCTCTCAATGTGCTTGATCATTGTATGAAGTTGTATTGAATTCCAACAAGTAGTTTTCAAGTTATGCTCCGGACAAGGAAAATGCAACAGACCGACCGACCGACCAACCACCGGGTGACTCCTATATACCCCCCTAAACTTCGTTTTGGGGGTATAATAATTCGATCTGCGCTTTGTACTACTTCAAGCGATATGATCTGATGATGTGGATCGAAAATTATTGTGTACCAAGGACAAGACCTTGAAACAGAAATAAACAAAGCAATACCAGCAATGAAATATAAATACAGTACTGTACAATGTGTGTAACAGAGAAAACCAAAAATGATTCTGGGTAACCTGAAACCGTTCACTGGGCCTTGACATTGCAGCGTCCTCGATAAATGGCGGGTGATTTTGATCGCGGGAATGTACGTAAATTATATCTTTTTTTAGAGAAATTTATTTTTAGGTAAATATATATGTAATCGTTCGTAAATAACAAAGTTGTCAATGAAATAACATCTGAAATTTGAAAATCAAACTACAAACTCTTATATATCGAGCTCCGTACGTTTCCGTAAATATCCGTACTTTTCCGTGATATGCATATGATTATCTTCCGTAATCAGCTAACAGCGCATTAATTTCTAAAACAGAAAAAAATGTGTAATGCAGCCCGTAAGCTATATACCTTTCTGCAATCGTTTGAAGTTGTATGTACTCTTTTTATTTGTAATATGTTCTTATCATATGCGACATTCAAACAGAAGATTGATCTGGTCTGTCTTGCACTACTTTCGCATAGCGCATGTTTACAGCTGTTATTCGCACATATCACAGTTAAATTTCTTGCAGTATTTGAAATGTGGTATGCTAACTTAGCCAGGCCAAAAACTGTATGAAAATAACATATTTTAGAGCATACAGTCGTATAAAATTCTGGTCACGTATAGCTGCAGATTTGAAATAATACGCTACGACATAAGGCGTTGCAAACGCTTTTGAAATTCCAATATTAACGTATATTGTAGCGGTGTCGAAAAACCAGCATTTTCAATCAATTTTTGCAAATTCGTACCTAGATTTTTACTTCTGTTGTTGATTAAAGCCTTAAGTTTTATATTTGTGTCTTAGTAAGTATGTCATTTTGAAAATTTTATATTTTTGAACGGCAACTGAGAGCGGGCAGCTTTAAAGTGACATACCCTATACTGATGTCAAACTAAATAACCTTCAAAACATATATAATAGTGTCTTTGAAAGTATTATAACTGAACCTAAAAGTTTCAGATATGCATTCCCAGTCATTATTGGTAAAATCAGCGGTTAAAAATATACGGCAGTAGCGTAAACCATTCAATAATCTATGTAGTGTTGTTGTTGTACAAATAATGGGTGGATGCGATTTATTATAGAAAGTCTCTATATTGATTAATTGTGGTATAGGGTCTTCAATGAAATTGTATTTATTTATCATTTTACATTCATTGATCACATATATGTTTCGAGAATATATTCTTCTTGATGTAGGGAGTGCCCTTTTAATATAACTAGATGCCCACGTGCAACATGTCAAGCCCGCCATATGTCAAAATGGCTAATTCCTTACCAAGTAGAGATGAGTCAAAATACACCTAAATATTGGATGTAACATGCATGTTGTACCACAGAAAAGTGGTCTCGATATTTCTCTACGGCCAGTAATAAAAAAGTTACAATATAAGCTATTTATAGTAACAACAAAGGGAAGTAATTCTAAACTAAGGGTAGCCCATGGTGGTGAACATTTGTACAAAGTAACATCAAAATCCCTCCATGCATGAAGAAGATATGCTCCAGACAAAGATATTCTTGACTTTGAACTTTAACCTCCAAGTGTGACCTTGACCTTAGAGCTAGGGACCTGGTTCTTGCGCATGACACTCCGTCTTATGGTGGTGAACATTTGTGCCAAGTTTAATTAAAATCCCTCCATGCATGAAAACAATATGCTCCGGACAAAGTCATTCTTGAATTTGACCTTTAACCTCCAAGTGTGACCTTGACCTTAGACCTAGGGACGTGGTTCTTGCGCATGACACTCCGTCTGATGATGGTGAACATTTGTGCCAAGTAACATCAAAATCCCTCCATGCATGAAAAAGATATGGTCCGGACAAAATCGGACGGACCGACGCACGCACGCACGGACATACACCGAACTGCCAAAAGTGACAACTATATCGAGCCCCCCGCAAGCGTGCTCGACAAAAATTATTTCTTTGACAAGTTAATGCAAGTAATGCCATGATTATAGAAGTTTTGGAACAGCAAAAATGTTCTAGCGTTGTCTGGCGACCTGGAAATACACTCAGCTTAGCGTAATAAAATCATTCATCATCTTTTTACAAGTAAACGTGTTAGAATGGAAAAAGATTTACTTTTGAGCGATATACCGGTAAGTTTATCACCGTTTGTCGTTAAAGGGGCACTCCCTATATCTAGCAGATGATATTCTCCAAACATAGATTATATGTTCACTTCTGGGTGCTGTGGGGCTCGTTTTGGGGAGGCTGCGTTTTTGGTACGTGGCATTCCCTGTTTGATATTATTTTTGTTTTTTTGTTTCAATAAACACAAGATGATAAATAAAAACAATTTCAAAGAACCTATGGCGAAAATGTCTCATTTTACCACACTTAATCAATATAGAGGCTTTCTATAATAAATCGCATCCACCCATTAGAGGTACAACAACAACTCTACATAGATTATTGAAAGGTTTACGGTACTGCAGTATATTTTTACGGTACTGAAGTATCTTTTAAACCGCTGATTTTATCGATAATGGTTTGGAATGAATAGCTGAAACTTTTAGTTTCAGTTAGATCTATCTAATACTTCAAAGATTCTATTATTTATGTTTTCAAGGTTGTGTAGTTTGACTTCAGTTATAGAGTATGTCCCTTTAAAGGGGCATACCTTAAAACTGATGACGACTAAATAACCTCAAAAACAGAAATAAGAGAATTTTTGGAAGTATTATAATTTATCCTAAAATTCCCAGTCATTATTGATAAGCGGTTTAAATTATACTGCAGTACCGTAAACCATTCAATAATCTATGTAGAGTTGTTGTTGTACAATAAAAGGGTGGATGCAATTTATTACAGAAAGGCTCTATAATGAAGCCTCTTTCGCCATAGGTTCTTCTTTCAAATTGTATTTATTTATCATTTTACGTTCATTGAACACATAATCCACAGGAAGTTAATATTTTCGCTTCGGCTGCTACGTCACCACATGGAGTCGACGTGTTGGAAAATTTCGCGAAAGAGATGATTTTTAAGTTGTTAAAACAACGATAGATCAAAGGTAAGGACAGATTTTGTGATAATTTTAGACACTTTGTCTAGACCAGAAAAATTCTTGTATCGGAGAAGTGGGTGGGTAGGGTACGGAAGGCACTGCATTCCCGTAAAAGCGAAAGTCTATACGAATTTGTCCCCCTTTGTCTATACAGATTTCAGGGGCGGATCCAGGATTTGGTGTTAGGGGGGGGGGGGGGGGGGCGTAACTTTTTTGCCATTTATTTGTTCTGCTCAAGCCTTATAACATGGCAATTATGACTGTTTTGTTCTTTGTTTTTAAGTAATCGAACACTAAATTAGCGGTGGAGCGAGCGAGTGTATAATTAACATGTATAATTGAATGCAATGAACAATGTCAGGGCCGTAGCCTGAGATGAGAAAATAGGGAGGCACTTTCTAGGGGGGTTCGGGGGCATGCTCCCCCCAATTTTTTTTTTCAAGGGTGCCATTTCGTGCATTTTCCTGCATTTCAAACGTGTTTTTGATAATTTTAAGATACCGATAAGGTTGGGGAATTTTAGGGGGGGCGGGGCGGGTGCCCCGCCCCCTGGATCCGCTAGTGGATTTGGACTGCCGCAAACCGTCCTGCAGAACAGTTTTCATCATCCAGTTGCCGCCTAAAAACAAAAATAATATCAAATAATAAATCAAACCGCAAATGTAACCGAAATCGGCAATGGTATCTCAAAATGTCTATATTTTTACATCTTTGGTGGATGCTGAAGATAAATTAAGGCAACATGAGAGGGAAAAGACACTTCGGTACGTGAAGTGGAAGTCTCCAAAAGGTTTTGGAAGTCTCAGTAAGTGTATTTATGGTTAAGATCACTGTGACGTCACAATAGGTAGAACTATTTCCCTTGTTTACTTATGAATTGTTGTAACTTGTAATTCAAAATTAAAGTGTCTCTATAGAACTGCACAGACCTATATAGATGTCTGTTTGATTTGTTGTTTTATTTCGATTGGCTTGAATTTAGTTGAAATGAGGAAGGAACATGTCACTTAGTGTCTATACTACAGATTTGGATGCTGTTTACAGCTTGTTTTTCTATATAAATTTGCGTAAATTAAGTGTCTATACAGATTTTTAACCAGCTTGCTGCTCGTCATACCTCATTAAGTTACGTAAATTAAGGGTCTATATAAATTTGGAACCAGCTTGCAACTCTTCAGTCTTGATAAAAGTGTCTATACAGATTTGGAACCAGCTTGCAGCTCGTCATAGCTGATAAAGTTACGTAAATGAAGTGTCTATACAGATTTGGAACCAGCTTGCTGCTCGTCATTCTTGATAAAAATGAAGTGTTTATATAGATTTGGAACCAGCTTGCAACTCGCCATAGCTGATAAAGTTACGTAAATTAAGTGTCCAAACAGATTTGGAGACAGCTTGCAACTCGTCATTCTTGATAAAGTTATGTAAATTAAGTGTCTATACAGATCTGTAACCAGCTTGCAACTCGTCATTTTGGATAAAAACAAAAATAATATCAAACAGGGAATGCCACGTACCAAAAACGCAGCCTCCCCAAAACGAGCCCCACAGCACACAGAAGTGCACACCACCAACACACACACACGCACACACACACGACACACACACACAATCATGTACACACACACATATACACTACCAACACACACTAGCATACAAAGCAAACACACGAGGACAAAACGAACAATTAAAGGAACACAGTGGGGCACCGCCTTGGAACGGTCAGTGGCAAAAACACTGGGGAGCTTAAACCGGTTACGTACATGAAGTGTCTATGCAGATTTGGAAACAGCTTGCAACTCGTCATAGCTGATAAAGTTACGTAAATGAAGTGTCTATACAGATTTGGAACCAGCTTGCAACTCGTCGTCCTTTATAAAGTTACGTAAATTAAGTGTCTATACAGATTTGGAAACAGCTTGCAACTCGTCATTCTTGATAAAGTTACGTAAATTAAGTGTCTATACAGATTTGGAACCAGCTTGCAACTCGTCATTTTTGATAAAGTTACGTAAATTAAGTGTCTATACAGATTTGGAAACAGCTTGCTGTTCGTCATAGCTGATAAAGTAACGTAAATTAAGTGTCTATATAGATTTGGAACCAGATTGCTGGTCGTCATAGCCCATAAAGTTACGTAAATTAAGTGTCTATACAAATTTGTTACCAGCTTGCAACTCGTCATTTTTGTTAAAGTTACGTAAATGAAGTGTATACAGATTTGGAATCAGCGTGCAGCTCGTCATTCTTGATAAAGTTACGTAAATTAAGTGTCTATACAGATTTGGAACCCGCTTGCTGGTCGTCATAGCTGATAAAGTTACGTAAATTACGTGTCTATACAGATTTGTAACCAGCTTGCAACTCGTCATTTTGGATAAAGTTACGTAAATTACGTGTCTATACAGATTTGGAAACAGCTTGCTGCTCGTCATAGCTGATAAAGTAACGTAAATTAAGTGTCTATACAGATTTGTAACCAGCTTGCAACTCGTCATTCTTGATAAAGTTACGTAAATTAAGTGTCTATACAGATTTGGAAACAGCTTGCTGCTCGTCATAGCTGATAAAGTTACGTAAATTAAGTGTCTATACAGATTTGGAAACAGCTTGCTGCTCGTCATAGCTGATAAAGTTACGTAAATTTAGTGTCTATACAGATTTGTAACCAGCTTGCAACTCGTCATTCTTGATAAAGTTACGTAAATGAAGTGTTTATACAGATTTGGAAACAGCTTGCTGCTCGTCATAGCTGATAAAGTTAAGTAAATTAAGTGTCTATACAGATTTGGAAACAGCTTGCTGCTCGTCATTGCTGATAAAGTTACGTAAATTAAGTGTCTAAACAATCCAGATTTTTATCAACATATTTCTTTTTGAAATTTTTTTGAAAGTAATTTTAACATTAATATAAATAGCTGCTTTCATTGTAAACAATGGAAAATGAACATATGCTAATGAAATGTCATCATTTATAAGTTAATGAGCATAAGCATAAATGAACACCACTCCAGGAGTTTATTACACCACTCCAGAAGTTTATTACTGTCTGCAAAATGTTTGAAAATTTAACCAAATGAAACATATTTTGAATATTCATACAATGCGAAATGAAATCTCTGTAATTACTGACAAGAGTTTAAATCATGATTTTCCATATATCTATGTAAAATATTCTTGTAGGCAGCTAGACTATGCCAAGTCCTTGATCCTTCTGTGGTGAAGAAGTTAAAGGAAGTGGTAAATGAAGGGATGGTGGATGTCGATGATGTGAGAGCTGAGCTTAAGAATTTTGTCAGAGAGACCGTGGGAGATAATTTAGAACTAAACAATAGACGATATTTCCCAACTAGAAAAACTGTGGCAGACCACACCAGACTCGCAGAGAAAGCTATTGGTTTATCAGATGATGAACAAGAAAGAATTGAAAAACTGGTATATCAAATATCAATTGTATAATATACTGTGAATACTATGTTAATACAAAATTGGCAATAATATATTGTTAAACTTAACTTGTAACAGTATCCAATAAAATATGTGCGATGGTTGAAAAAAAAAAAAAAATCAGTTGATATTTAATTGAAAGACAGATGTTATTATTATAACATTACGTTACATTATCACTCAGCCTTGAAATTACAAACCGTTGTTCCAATTTCTTTTTGGGCTGTTGATTTAAAACAAGCAATTAAAATTTCAAACAGTTACATGACTGGCAGAAAGACCACCCACTGGATTTGATTCACCTACGAAAGAAAAGTGTACGCACATATGGCAGTATTCAGGTATCGAGGATACACAGTTTTTCAATTCAGTGTTTGGTGTTTAAGCTGCTTTCAATTTAGTTTTACTCTTTTTTTTTCAACAGTTGACAGATGAAAAAGAAGGCATAGAAGACAGTTTCTTTGTTCCTGCAGACTTAGCTTGTAAATGTAAGGTTCCTTTTCCTTGATCTTGATTTGGTAGCCAGTTTTGTTTAATCTCAGATGATTATACATTTATTTGTCACTTTTCTGTATTATCAGTATGTATTGAATACAGTGCTTTTTTATCTATACTACCACAGCTAGCATCATCTCACACTATCTATGGGGTGGGTTGCTTTAAAAGACAGCTGTTTAAGAGAGAAGTGTGCAGACTTATTCTTTCAATGTCAATTATTAATCCTAGATGCAATTGTGGTAAATAGCATGATCATGTAAAATTTGTACATTTTGGATTTTTATTTCATCTGCCAAAAAACATACGTGTAATTGTATCTGTTTTAGATGGGTCAAGCAATTGCCGGAGTCCAGTCAATAATAATAGTTGAAGGGAAGTCAAGGTATATGTTATTCGTATTCTCTTTTTAAGCTTTAAGGCTGCTCGCTCTCAGTTACCGTTGATTTTTTTTTAAATTGACATTCTTATTCATAAATATAAAACTAAAGGCTAGAATCAAAATATAAGCAAAAATCTTCGTATGAATTTGCAGAAATCGATTTCAAATGTCGGTTACACGGCACCGCTACACTATATTTTTATATTGAAATTTCAAAAGCGTTCGCAACGCTTTTGAATTTGGTAGCGTATTTTTTGAAATTTAGAGATATAAGTGACAGATATTTATACTGGAGCCTTTTTGTATGACCATACGTTCTAAAATACGTTATTTACATACAGTTTGAATAACTTACTTTTTTTACCAAAATCTGAGAGCGAGCAGCTTTAACAGACCGTTGTAATATGAAATTATCAAAGTTTTCCTGGCATAAAACAGATTGACTTGGGCAATTTTGGATACTTACATGTGTATAAAAACAGACAAAATATCATAAAATCACACAGTGGAACACTTTGTACAGGTTTAAATTACTTTTCACTGAAATCGATTAGTTGAATCCTATGACAGGCTATGTTATTCATTTTAGGAAAGAACAATGGATGAGAAATCATGACTGTTTTAGAGAAGGACAAAGAGCAAATAGCAGTGGCTATGGTTTTGCTGTCTTTAGTTTAAGGGTAACATATTATCATAACATCTGGCAGCTTTAATATAAAAAACGAACTTTGTACTGTCATCAGTGTGGCTACTTCTCAAATTAACAAATGGTAAATCTACTATCATATCATATGTTTCATACATTTATTGAATCTTTTGGACTTTGGACATAAGGGACATGTACTATCATATACAGCAGATAACACTCATTTCATATTACAGAGACTTTTAAATATATATTCTGGAAATTCTTTTCGTTACTCGATTTTTGTTTGTGAAATAACATCCGTTCCAGCAGTGTTCATCGTTTAATAACAATGATTTGGCGTACTGATATGCCGGTTGCCTGAGTGGTAAATAACTGCGCATCAGTACGACAAATAATTGTTTACTACATGAAAACAACGATGAAAAGGATGCTATTTCGTTTCTAACATGACCAGATATTACAAAAGGTGAATAAATGCAATGCGTTATTTCTACCCGAACGCTCCTTTAACATCATGCGGCGCAATTTGACGTCATGTTTACAGCATATTAATATCACATAATTTTTCTACTCCTTGTATAAAGAGACAAAATTGTCAGTCATGTTAAAATTGTTTTTTAAAATCTTTTTTGGGTGAGAGTATCCGGTGTTATTACATGTACCATTTTCTTATTTTACAGGCCATAGAATGTGTGAGATATTATTTGAAGAAAAAATACTTGAAACACAACCACAGGTAGATTCTATTATTTCTGCAGTTGGTGACACTTAATTATTGCAGGATATACCGTACTTATTACATGTGCATTTGACTATACTGTTGTAATATCATTAAGTTTTTCTGGAAAGTCATTTTGATTTAAATTTATGTAAGCCAAAAGAAAAGTCCTTTACCTTTAAATTAGTTTATGATGAGCAATTGCTATTACTTTATGTCCATTTAACATTCATATACTAATATTAGAAAAAAATGAGATGAAATTCTCATTATGGCCTCATAATTTACACATTCTGGCATTCTATACAGTAGTTAAATTCATCTGTGCTTTCTCTGCGCTTAATGTCATAAATTCTTTTTAAGGGCAGCATTTGTGGTGTCAGAAAATATAATTGGATTACGAGATTACAAAATATGTTTAATGAAGACAAATTGTAAGTACACTGACAGACGAAGTATAAAGTCTCTAAGCTCCAAGCAATTTGATATATGTTGAATTGCGTAATTATGATGACATTGAAATAGGAAGTAGTTATAAAATGCAGTTTTAAGAAATATGACGTCATTTTTACAGCATATCGATTCCCGCGTTATTTATGGTTCAATATAACATAATTTTTCCTCTCTTTGTATATAGAGACAAAATCGTGAGTCATGTTAGAATTAATAGTCGCAAATCTAAACGACGTCACCAATCAGAAACGACGTTACATCGGTACTGCGTTAGAAATGATTATATAAATGCTTGAACACTAATAATTATCTTGAAGTAATCAAGTTTTCTCAATCTCTTGTTATTATTAGAAGGCCTATTCGATAAATTTTGGTTTTGATCTGCATATTATACTAGCGAAAACATGTGAACATGCGGTACAGAGAGAAGCTGTTATTTGTAAAAGAAATAACATATTTTTATTGCAGTTTAGCTGAAATATATATAGATGAAGTGCTGATCAAGGAAGGTTTAGCTGCGATTCTACAGTTTCTGACAGGGGCTTCGTATCCAGAAGCAAATGCAGAATGTAGCACTGTACTCCAGAAATCACGGAATAAAGCTTTACATGATGGAATAAAACAAAGTATTTTTACTTCATTTGATATATTAATTATAATGCTATTGTAATAATATGGTTATGGGTATATACAGTGTGCTTCTTTCTACGTGTAAGAAATGTTCAGTATATATCATTTTAGTTCTTCCAGATTTTATAGAAAAAAACCAACAATGTTAATTTTTTATAGGTGCTTCTACAAAGATGGAGTTACAGAACAAGTACAATCTAATCCCCATGGACGACACCTCGCTAGAGTAACTACCTCCTTAGAAAGAAACACATTTTCGTTCCAAATGTGTCGGTTATTTACGGGACCAACCTATCCATAACGAACTCTCTCAACATACATGTATCTGTGTTCCTATGGAAAAGTCACTCCTGAGAGGCTGTACTGTACTCATAGAGGCAACAAGGTGCTTAATGATGTTGGTACGGAGCTGCTTTAATGTCAACCATGTTGCATCTTTTGATGTGGTTCAAGTTACCTAAACCTTTAATGCTTCCCTTAATAAAAATAATGTTATAGTAATAAGTTCTTGGATAGAATAATAAGCTATTACTTAAAGAATTTTGTGTTTTAAGGTAGGCTGTTAAAGCCTACGGTTTGCATTTTATTGCAACAGTACAAAATGTAATACTTTTTGAAACATTATGAAATACAAACGGATATTCTGCGTCTGTTATTGCCACAATCAAAGTTAAGACTTTATTAATCCTTTCATTCAAAGGTACACATGTTGGCATGAACGACACAATTATATATTCAGTAGTTTAGGACTGTGTTTGCGAGTATTAAAATTAAAAAAAAAAATTAATTCAAATGCTCTCTTTTTAGTCTGTAAATAGATTTGAATATGACACTCATATTTATAAGTGAATGACAGCAGCTCCTTTGGCTGAATAACTATGTTTCCATATATTATATGGATATAATGTGAAGTATACAAATAATTATTATTAGACATAGCTCTTATGGATACCGTTGCTTTTATAATTATGTAAAACTGGAATTTAGTTCAGGATAGCTGAATATCAATACACAATAACATTATACAATGTTTCAACAGTAGAATTTACTTACATAATATACTGTACTTCTTGTAACATATACAGTATTACACATGGATTACACATTATATACAATGAATATATGATTGAAATTGATATATTGCTATGCTGAACAGTGTATTTTTGAGTGTATGACATTTTCAATTTTGTTGCGTAACTCCTAATAACAATCAGAACGGGCATTATATGTAGTCATGTTTACACTTGTCTTGTGTTTGCTTTCATTAGAATGTCATTCTATCAACCTTTATTTAAATGTGATATTACCAATAGTTACGCATAAATGAATTAAATTGTATGTATTTGAGAGGGTTTATGGTGGTTTACACAGTTTTCAGTGAAATACTCACAACTGATATTATGTTTTAGTTTGTAATTTCATCTTTGTAACAGTTACTGTAACAATATTAAGAAGTAGTCGTAAAAGTATATATAGGTGGTTTATATGTACAATGTGATTTTTTATTATGATGTTTACTTCTAATCTATCAAGCTAATGTGAATAGCATTGGTTGGAATTTTCTGTCTCTCGTATAGAAATACCCTAATATAACCCATTGAACCCTGTAAATGATTGCAAGGTTGCTTAAAGGGGAGATCCACATCTAACAAGAGAGAAACTTTTAAAAATCTCATTTTCTGTAGGAGTTGGAGCGATGCAACCATACCAATATACAGACAGCAACTCGAAATCGTTTCATGTAACTTAAATCTTTGCAATATTTACCCTTCAATGCTAAATATAAAGGCCTTTTGCTCTATAATAAAATAAAAAGCGTGTACTTCTTTAATTGGAGTTTTTGGTGTAAGTTTATAATTGAGCGTAGGAGCGTGGTATCTGTCCATTGTGATCTTTTTGTTTATGACTATACTAATTGTTCACAGTAAGTATGAATTTACTTTGGCAATATATATTTTAAAACAGATTTGTTCTTATTTCCATTTATTACCCAGTACAAAACCACTTTTGTGAAGCAGACTGGCAGACTAGCTTCTCAGGTGAGCCCATTTTGAATGTGTGTGCCATTCTTACATTTGCTTAAAAGGAAGGACATATATTCGATATATTCCATTAACTGTGTTTCCTGCTAATTAATCAAGAAGTGTGATGAATTGGTTAATTTATTTACCAAAAAATATTGACTTTAGATTGCGAAATAAGTTCTTACAACTTGCATTAATCACTCTCAATAGTCATTCCAGATACGAACGACCTCTAAGAGAATGAGGCAATGTTGAATTATCTGTGCCTTGCTCAAGGGCACGTTGATTTTCATTTAGCCGCGACATTAGGTCCGACATAAGTGGATCGCAGTAAAGGCGTAACAGTCTGTTCGATCAGCAGAAATTCTGTTTATAGTTTTCTTATGATAATATCAAGGAATAAATTCCCATACGTATTGCATATAATAGTTTCATCATTGGTACTGGTTTCTCACATGACTAACACACCCGGAAAAGTTTAGTTACTTTAGGTTTGGGAGAATCAAACAAGTTACAGAAAGCGTCCCATTTCCAGAGATACAGCTGGTTTTGTAACAAGCAGCTGGTTTTGTAACAAGCCAGGTAAGTAAAAAAATGGGTGAGAAATTGAAAGTGCCAGAATTGATTGTAATTGTGCTTAATATAGGTCCACCATCCTCTAAAGAGACTATAGTCGGTACGACCCGTGAAAGTGCCACAGAATGATTTGAAGCAGATTTTATATAGATCCGTGCATAAGAGCAAATATGTTAGCTTAAATGAGGACGAGACCTGAAGAGCATCATTTCGGCAGGAAGTGGTTTCGAGGCTTCATGAAACGGTGGCCGGAGTTAAATGTAACTAAGCCTAGAGCCCTTACTAATTACAGAGCTAAGGCTGCATCACAGCCAAACATTAATGAGTACTTTGGAAGGCTTAGCAGTATTTTGACAAAGTTTGACCTCTTTGACAAGCCTCATTGCATTTATAATGTTGATGAGAAGGGAATCCAGACCAAACATTCTCCACCTTACATTGTCAGTGCTAGCAAATTCACTCCAGCTGTAACCTCTTCACGGTCTGCAATAACTACAATTATTGGCTGTGGAAATGCTTTAGGAACTATGATGTCTCCATTTTACATATTCAAAGGCAAGAGATTCACCAATGAACTTATCACAGGGTCAACAGCAGGTTCCCAAGGTATGGTATCAGACAGTGGATGGTCCAATGCTAAGGCATTTCATCTGTTTCTCGATAATCATTTTCTCAAATACTTACAGAGAGGTAGTGATGACCAGACTGTGCTGCTTGTATTTGATGGACATACATCACACATCAACATACCAGTGATAGCACAGACACACAATATTGAATTATTTGTATTGCCTGCCCACACCAGTCACATCCTTCAGCCTTTAGATGTTGGATGCTTTGGGCCTTTACAGAGAATCTATAATGCAGAGTGCCACAAATTCATTCGTTCCAATCCATGTACTAACATTTCTCGTTACAATGTTGCTCAACTGTCCTCAAAGGCATATGAACTTGCAGTCTACTTTAAACTTGAAGTCTGCTTTGCAGCGCACTGGAATCTTCCCATTCAATCCAGCTGCTGTTGATTCGGAAAAACTTTGTGTGCTTCTGCATTTGAGACACCTGGTTCTACTGCATCTTCCCAAAGAATTGGAGCATCTTGTGACCAGCATTCATTCTTTGAAGCACAGTACAGTGCCATTTCTCTGAAACAGAAAAAAGAACAAATGGCGGGAAACACTTTGAGCAAAGTAACAAGTGGGACATGTATCACTGAACCTAAAACTGTACAAAAAATTAAAGATCATCAAAGCAGCCAGAAAGTTGTCAACAAAAGAAAAAGCTCTGAGACCAAAACAGCCCAACCTTCTGAAGAGATTTCAATTCCAGAGAAAAGGTCATGTATACTCACTGAACACATACCTGGTTTATCAGCCCTGCATGTAAATGAGGTTTCTTCCAGTGATTCAGATGGAAGTATTCCAGATGAGGAAAAATGTTGTGTATGTGAAAAATTCCAGCCATAACAACCCAAAAATTGTGTCTCCTTGGTTTTCACTTCTTGGGCTCAGTGTGATGTGCCATTATGCAATCACTCGACACATCTTATCTACTGTTGTAAAGAAAGAGTTGTCAGAAGGCATGACAAATTTGTTTGTCCATGCCATTCTGAAGAGTAACTGAAATGAAAACACTGTAAACAAGTTATTTTGAATGTTGACAGTTACTGTTACTGATTGTTGTTCTTCGCATTGAAATTACCTACACAATTTTTTGGAAACAGCCTGTACACCTGGATAAAAACCGACGGTCATCTAAACAGGGCCACGCAACAACTTGGACGATTTTTACAGGTCAACAATATGGCCACCTTTTCAGTTATCTGGAGTTCTGGAAATGAATGTTTTATCATGTATTGATGGATTATAAATTAATTGAGAGGTAAAATTTTTGTTTTTGAATTTTATAAGCATATAATTTAGCAGGTAAGGAATATACCTTAAGCTCACCGAAACTGGGCCACCGAGGATATGTAGAGGGGTGAATTTTTTCACAAGAGACATTGATCATTTTTATTTTTTGACAAAATATCAACTTCCTGTGCATAATCTATGTTTCGAGAATATATTCTTCTAGATGTAGGGAGTGCCCCTATAAACCTTATATTTATGTATTTGTAAATCCTGAAGAATGTCTTCAACGAGCTAAACTGGTTGATAAATTTAATATCAAAGTCACATTACGACTCAGTGTTGAATTGTTTGTTCTTTCTCCTTTTTACGCCCCCCAAGGATGGCAAATTAAAATCGCACTGTCCGTCCGTGCGTCCACCCTTACATTGTTTTCGTGTCCGAGCTAAGCATTTCAGTAATCTATAAAATCTTCGGTTTAAAATATGATGTAGTACCGTAAACCATTCAATAATCTCTATTTATCTAATAAATAGGTACACCCAATAAACATACTTTTTAACAAATTTTATTTCTTAAATATACTTTGTAAAGTCCTTGATTTTCCTGTTTCTTATAAAGTTCTTAAATTGCGTTTCTAAATTACAGTTGACGAAGGTATTTCTCCAGTCGTTTAGTGATTTCACAGGTGTGGTAGTACTTTGATTCTAAAATGATTTCTTCTGTAAAGTTGATGTTTACAGGTTAGAGACTTTATGGCAAGATACATCCATTCCGTAAAAAGTTTAGAATAAATTCAAAGTGCTTCCCACTAATATCGATAAGATAAATATGGTGTTGTTGGTGATTTCGTGTTAAAGCTGCTCGCTCTCAGTTACCGTTGAATTTTTTTTTTTAAATTGACATTCTTATTCATAAATATAAAACTAAAGGCTAGTAATAAAGCAAAAATCTAGGTAGGAATTTGCAGAAATCGATTTCAAATGTCGGTTACACGGCACCGCTACACCATATTTTTATATTGAAATTGAATTTGGTAGCGTTTTTTTTTTTAAATTTAGAGATATAATTAGTGACAGGAATTTATACTAGAGCCTTTTTATATGACCATACGTTCTAAAATACGTTATTTACATACAGTTTGAATAACTTTATTTTTTTTACCAAAATCTGAGAGCGAGCAGCTTTAAAGATAATTCCACCAACATTAATTTTAATAAGGGTCTGCTGTGTTTGTTCCAAGTGTGATGGGGCTTGTTGTATGTATTCTGATGTTGGAAGTTCTACTTCTGTTGGCTCAAAATCAGGGTCGACTTGTATTACTTTATTTATTTCGGATTCCTGTGGTACATAGATCTAGCACATAATCATAACATACCACTTTACGGACTGAACTTATAGTCATTTGGTTGATATCAACAATATCTGGATAGCGGAGTTCTCCTTTCAAACAGGTATTTTAGTGTTCCTTTGATGTGCTATTTCGGTTTCTCTTAGGAATTTTGTAGCTCTTGTGTCTGTTGTGGTTTGACTAGTAAGTGTCACTTTACCTAAACTTCTGTTATGTTTGTGTCTGGTTTTGCTTGCTTTCTTTATTCTTATCTTTGTCTTTTCAAGTTTTTAGCTCACCTGACACAAAGTGCCAGAGTGAGCTATTACGATCACTCACCGTCCGGGGTCCGTCGTACGTCGTCCGTCCGTCCACCATTTCCTTCAAAGGACATCTCTGAAACCACTGGACCAATATTGATGAAACTTTGCAGGGATGTTCCTTGCATGAGGCTCTATCAAAGTTATTCAAAGAATTCCATTCCATGCAGAACTCTGGTTGCTATGGCAACAAATAGTAAAAACTTTAAAAATATTCTCTGAAGCCACAAAGCCTAGAGGTAAGATATTTGACTTGTAGCATTGTCTGGTGGACCTCTACTAAGATTGTTCAAATCATGACCCCGGGATCAAAATTGACCCCGCCTGGGGGTCATTTGGTTTTACATAGGCTTATATAGGAAATTTAAAAAATCTTTTTCTCTGAAACCACAAAGCCTAGAGGTAAGATATTTGACATGTAGCATTGTTTGGTGGACCTCTACTAAGATTGTTCAAATCATGACCCCGGGTCAGAATTGACCCCGCCCGGGGGGTCAGTTGGTTTTACATAGGCTTATATAGGATTTTTTTTAAAAATCTTCTCTGAAACCACAAAGCCTAGAGCTTAGATATTTGACATGTAGCATTGTCTAATGAACCTCTACCAAGATTGTTCAAATCATGACCCCCAAGTGGAATGTTACTTAGTAGCATTGTGTAGTGGACCTCTACGAATTTTGTTAGAATCATGAGCCCTTGTATTATAGCCAATGCTAGTCAGGTGAGCGATATAGGGCCATGATGGCCCTCTTGTTTGTTTTTCACCCTTTCTTTCTTTCAGTCTGTTTTACTACTCTTTCTCCCGTCCTATCTTGTCATTCCCTGTTTGATATTATTTTTGTTTTCATTATTCTTGTGACAATTTCCATGTTTCTTTTCTTTTGCTTCATCATTTCCTTTATTTTTGTTGTTCTCTTTCTTAGTCCTGTTTGCCTTTTCATGAGTAATGTTTTCCTTACTGTCTTTTCTATCATTATCTTCCCTTATTTCCACTGTATTATTTGCTTACTCTGTCTTGTTAATTGGTACGTTACTCTTACTTTGTTTCTCCTCATCCGTTTCTATCAGTGTCTCTATGAATTTCTTTTTACTTTCCTTTCTTTCTTCAATATTTTTAGCTCACCTAGCACAAAGTGCCAGAGTGAGCTATTTAGATCGCTTTCCGTCCGGGGTCCGTCGTACGTCGTCCATCCACCATTTACTTCAAACGACATCTCTGAAGCTTAGATATTTGGCATGTGGGATTGTCTAGTAGACCTCTACCAAGATTGTTCAAATTATAACCCCCGGGTCAAATTGATCCCGCGCGGATGGTCACTTAGTTCTGCAATGGCTTATATAGGAAAAACTTTAAAAATCTTCTCTGAAATCACAAGGCTTAGAGCTTAGATATTTAGCATGTAGCATTGTCTAGTGGACCTTTACCAAGATTGTTCAAATGATGACCCCCGGGTCAAAATTGACCCCACGCGGGTGGTCACTTAGTTTTGCATAGGCTTACATAGGAAAAACGTAAAAAATCTTCTCTGAAACCACAAGGCCTAGAGCTTAGATATTTAGCATGAGGCATTGTTTAGTTGACCTCTACCAAGATTGTACAAATTATGACCCCTGGGTCAAAATTGACCCTGCCCAGGTCACTTGGGTTTGCATAGGCTTATATAGGATTAAAAAAAAAAACTTTTTCTCTGAAACCACAAGGCCTATAGCTTAGATATTTAGCATGTGGCATTGTCTAGTGGACGTCTACCAAGATTATTCAAATTATGAGAACTGAGTCAAAATTGACTCAGCCCGGGGAGTCACTTGGTTTTACACAGGCTCATATAAGAAAAACTTTAAAATCTTCTTCTCTGAAACCACAAGGCCTAGAGCTCAGATATTTTGCATGTAGCATTATCTAGTGGACATCTACCAAGATTCAGGCGCGTAGGAAGGGTATGGCAGATGTGGATTCACTAAATTGGCGCGGGGTCCGGGTGCCACCTAGGGCAGAGCTTGATAGGGGATCCAGGGGGCGAAGCCCCCGGCAAAAAATGCTTTGAGGAATTTAAGCAAAGATTTAAGTACTACATGTATATGCTATATGCCTAGGCCCCAAGATAGGGCCCTGGTAGGGGACAGTGGGTTAAGTCCCCCGCCAAACAAAATGGTTTTGGGGAATTTAAACGAGACTTTAAAGCTGTTTAAAGTATTATATGCTATTTTTGAATACAAAAAAGTATACTAACACAAGTTCGTATTGTCAGCGTTTATGAAGTAGATTTTACTTAGAGTAATCCCAAGAGTTAGACTAAGTTCATTTTTATCTGTGCTCTAACTTGGTGTTGTGCCTTTCTGAAATTTGACCTACGTCAGACTTGCGTCACTTCTGGGTGCTGTGGGGTTCGTTTTGGGGAGGCTGCGTTTTTGGTACGTGGCATTCCCTGTTTGATATTATTTTTGTTTTTTTGCATTCGTGTTAGAGCATAGTTAGTTATCCTAACAGCTTGATATTGTCATACTTGACCGTATCAGAAACTTTCTACCTGAATTTGAGCTACGTCAAGGTCAAGCTCGCCATAGTTGAAGAGCATAGCTAGGCCAGAAAAGGCGCCAAGACGTCATATTTGATACCAAATGCTCTCTCGGCCGTCGCTTTAGATACGGGCCTTGTAGGAAGTACAAGGCACACGTAAATATTTGGATAAAGGTCCCTGTTTGTGAGATTTACAGCTTTAAGAAGGCTTATCATCGGTAAGGGACCACCTTGTCTTCCAACGGGCTACTTCCCGTCGGAACTCATCCCAATCAACCTGGACCTCATGGCTGATTGACCGGCTCGATTTCTGCCATCAGGTTCTCGGTATGTTAGCCATTGTGCCAGGAAGCGGTCATGCGCAGTTAGAAGGCACTCTCATTTTATACCGAAATAGCGCCTGCACCCGGAAAACATATGATGCATACTTTATTTAAGTAGTAGAATCATGAGGCTAGTAAAAAGGTCTAAATTGAATTTAGAATTTGAAATTAATCCAGATCATAGGCGAATATATTAATCCAGTCTAGATGTAACGGTCTTAAACAATGAAATTAAAACTTTAAAAATGTATATCTGTAAAAATAATGTGGATTCACCTGCGCACCTGCGTATAGGTAGCTACGCGCCTGAGATTGTTCAAATTATGACTCCAGGGGCAAAATTGACCCCACGCGGGTGGTCACTTAGTTTTACATAGGCTTGTATAGGAAATTAAAAAAAAATCTTCTTTGAAACCACAAGGCCTAGAGCTGAGATATTTAGCATGTAGCATTGTCTAGTGGACCTTTACGAAGACTGTTCAAATTATGCCCCTGGGATCAAAATTAACCCTTCCCGGGGAGGTGGGGGGGGGGGTGTAAAGCACTTGATTTTACATAGGCTTATATAGGGATAACTTTTAAAAAAACATAAGGCCGACAGGCAGATAATAGATATTTGAAATGTTACTTGGCATTGTGTAGTGGACCTCTACGAATTATGTTAGAATCATGACCCCTTTTATTATAGCAAATGGTAATGAGGTGAGCGATATAGGGCCATGATGGCCCTCTTGTTGTTGAAGTAGCGTATGTATTGTTCTTTCTTTGGTTTCACTGTTTTGGTCTGTGACTTTTGTACTGTTTTTCTTTTTGTTTTCTTTGATTTCACCCTCAATAATATTGAAATATTCATCTATTTCCAGACTTATATATGGAAACAAAAAAACAAAAATAATATCAAACAGGGAATGCCACGTACCAAAAACGCAGCCTCCCCAAAACGAACCCCACAGCACCCAGAAGTGCACACCACCAACACACACACACACGCACACACACACGCACACACACACACAATCATGTACACACACACACATATACACTACCTAAGTCTGCAAACATAGCCATTATGTCTTCATTTTCTGATGATAGTGCTAATTCATCAATAACATTGCTAGTGGCTTGGGTTTTCTCAAGTACTGGAGGTTTCTGTACTACATTTTTCATTTTATACTTTTCTGTAATTAAAGGGACATACCCTATATTTGATGTCGAACTAAATAAACTCAAAAACATAAATAATGAATCTTTGGAAGTATTATAACTTAACCTAAAACTTTCAGCTATGCTTTCCCAGTCATTATCGATAAAATCAGGGGTTTAAAAATGTTACAGTACCGTTAACCAGTCAATAATCTATGGAGAGTTGTTGTTGTACAATTAATGGGTGGATGCGATTTATTATAAAAGGGTTCTACATTTATTTATTGTGGTAAAATGAGGCATTTTTCGCCATAGGTTCTTTGAAATTGTATTTATTTATCATTTTACGTTCATTGAACACATAATCTATGTTTCGAGAATATAATCGGCTAGATGTAGGGAGTGCCTCTTTAAAGGCACTGGATTTGTCAGAAGAATACGACACTAGAGTGTTCGAATAAATAAAAAGTGCTGCGAAATCCGTAACGATCTAGTATTCAAATACTGATAATTTCAGAAATTTGACATTTTTTTTTCATTTTGGCAAAACATGGTCAGGACGATGTGAATAGGTCTTTTTATGAAAATAATATCACACTGATCACCAATGATGTAGGATGACACATGTTACTGCAGTTAGAACGGTTATTTAGCAGCAAATACTGTTTGTTATAATTATCTTGAGCACTAAATTGCATAAACATGTACAAATATATCCCACTTGCTTCAGTTTATAGCAAAGCTCCGTAGCTTAATTAAACGCTCTCGAACACTCATTCCAGATGTCATCACATTCGAGAGAGAGAGAGAGGGGCAGCGAGTTTTTCATTGCTGCTACCCATTTACAGCTGGGTAGACTGAGACACGTGTGGTTTTAGTGTCTTCGTTGGGATTCAAACCCGGGACCTCCCGTTCCGGAGGTGAACGCCCTAACCATTGAGCTATTGAGGCTCACATGCTGCAGTCCATGCATGTTGGATGTTTCAGACCCCTTCAGCTGAAGTACAGTCAAGATAGTACCACTTTTGCACGTCTGAACCATAGGGTTGAAAGCAGGTATGCTGTGTGTGGTCTTGCATGCAAAGCCTATGCAGCTGCTATGAGCCCTATAAACCGACAATCTTCATTTAAAAAGGCAAGTTTTTGTCCTCTGTTGGATGGAGTGCTGTGCTGGAAATCATGCTGACTGTAAATAAGAACAAGTGTTACAGAGAAAGAACACAGTGAAGTCATTATTAAAAAAAAAAAAAATCTTTTTCTATAAAAAATAAAAAAAAAATTTAAAAATATATTCAAGATAGTAACTTAAAGTTGAAAATTCAAGATATTAAGTTAAAAATTCAACTTACTAAGTTGAAAATTCAAGATACTAAGTTGAATATTCAACTTACTAAGTTGAATATTCAAAATACATTTGTACTAAGTTGAATTTTGAAGATACTAAGTTGAAAATTCAACTTTAGTTACTAAGTTGAATATTCAAGATACTAAGTTGAAAAATTTATTTCACTTAGTTGAATATTTAAGATACTGAGTTGAAAATCAGTAAGTTGAAATTTCAACTAAGTAAATTAAATTTTCAACTTACTAAGTTGATAATTCAAGATTATACTAAGTTAAAAATTCAAGATACTAAGTTGAAAATTTAACTTACTTAGTTGAAAATTCAAGATTCTTTGTTGAAAAACAGTAAGTTGAATTTTCAACTTAGTATCTTGAATATTCAACTTATTCAACTTAGTGTCTTGAATATTCAACTTAGGATCTTGAATTTTCAACTTAGTAAGTCGAATTTTCAACTTAGAATCTTGAATATTCAACTTAGTAAGTTGAATTTTCAACTGAGTATCTTGAATATTCAACTTAGTAAGTCGAATTTTCAACTTAGTATCTGGAATATTCAACTAAGTATCTTGAATATTCAACTTAGTATCTGGAATTTTCAAGTTACTATCTTGAATTTTCAACTTAGTATCCTGAATTTTCAATTTAGTATCTGGAATATTAAACTTTGTATCTTGAATTTTCAACTTAGTTATGTTGAAAAAATCAATTAAAAAAACAAAACAAAGTGACACTATTGGGCTTCCGTACAAAACATATGAAACCTGAATATAAAAAAAACGTTACCCAAATACAATGCTTATTATTGACTGCACAGACTTAAACATTGAAATGCCATCATCTTTAGGGCAAAAGTTAAAGACCTATTCGTACTACAAATCAGCAAATATATTCAAAGGTTTAATTGGAGTAGATAGCAGAGGTGGGATCATGTTTGTGTCTTATCTGTACACAGGAGGTATATCTAAAAGCTATATGTCTAAGGAGTGGCTTTTACAATCTTTTGGGGATAAAACTGGAAAGAGGAGAATTAAAGCAGGGCGATGCAATTATGGCAGATAAAGGTTTTACAATGGCTAATGAACTGGGAGTGAATTGGGACTCCATCTGAATATTCCGCCATTTTTGGGAAAACGAAAACGGTTGTCTACGACTGGTTTTCAAGACACGCTTGTCATTGCACAACACCGCATACACGTAGAAAGAGCAATCGGAAAAGTGCGTAACTTTCACATATTTGACAGAAAGCTACCAATAAAGTCTGTTGGTATTGTCAATCAAAATTGGACTGTGTGTTGTCTTCTGTCGAATTAAGACCCAATTATTACTACAGCTTCGGATGTGTCGGATAAGTTTTTGTTGGTGTCTATCAAATATGGAACTGTAGCACTGATAAACTTGAAGATGTCATCTTTGTTTTGATATGGAATAAAATGATAAACCGTAAGATACATTACAAACTTGTGAATGAATGCTGAATGTAAAAGAGGATTCTAATCGTTTATTCATTGTAGGCTTATCAAGGATTATCTAAAGTTTAACAATTCCTGCAGTGCTAAGTATCAACACCAATCTTACACTAGCCAGTGTATTGCAGTTGTAAACACTGCTTGAGTTCAGCCGCAGTTTATTGTGTCGCCCTTTCGGAGAAAAGGCGATACATAGGGATCGCTTTGTCCGTCCGTCCGTCCGTCGGTCCGTTACACAAACTTAACGTTGTGTATAACTTTGCCATTTCTTAAGATGTCTTTATCAAACTTTACAATTGTATTGCTTATGTCAATAGGGTTGTGATGCCGCCAGATTTTGTAGGTCAAGATCATATTTGAGAGAGTTATGCCCCTTTTTGTACTTAGATTTTGTCATGAAAACTTAACGTTGGCTATAACTTTGCCATTTCTTAAGATGTCTTTATCAAACTTTACAATTGTATTGCTTATATCAAAAGGGTTGTGATGCCGCCAGATTTTGTAGGTCAAGATCATATCTGAGAGAGTTATGCCCCTTTTTGTACTTAGATTTTGTCATGAAAACTTAACGTTGGCTATAACTTCGCCATTTCTTAAGATTTCTTCATCTAACTTTCAAATTGCATTGCTTATGACATAAGAGTCGTGATGCCGGCAAAGTTTGTAGGTGGAGGTCATATTTGACAGAGTTATGCCCCATTTTATACTTAGATTTTTGCTATATCTTTGCCATTTCTTAAGATTTCTTTATCAAACTTTACAATTGTATTGCTTATGTCAAAAGGTTTGTGATGCCGCCAAATTTTGTAGGTCAAGGTCTTATTTTACAGAGTTATGCCCCTTTTTGTACTTAGATTTTGTCACGAAAACTTAATGTTGGCTATAACTTTGCCATTTCTTAAGATTTCTTCATCAAACTTTCAAATTGTATTGCTTATGGCATAAGGGTCATGATGCCGCCAAAGTTAGTTGGTCAAGGTCATATTTGACAGAGTTATGCCCCATTTTACACTCAGATTTTGTCACAAAATTGTTGGTTATTCTGATAAAGCATAAGAGGGCGACACAAGTGTTCTACTGAACACCCATCTAGTCTGATGTTTACCTAGAACAGACCACGTGACTCTTTGTTGATATGATCTTTATGTTTTTGAAGCTATTAAACAGAACTATTATAATAGCATTTTGTGTGATAAAGCATTCGGAATAAAAACAGAAAAGTTAAATTTTGCCTCTTTTTGTTTGTGGAAAGGGAATGGGAGGGAGGGGATGTGGGCCCTTAAATGTTTATAACTTTGATTTACTTTGTTTCTCTTGCATATGATATGACTTTTTGTGTGTAGCAATATTGATCATATTCTTTTGTTATATGTATGTAATATTTTGCAACTCTCGCTGTGTTAAGCGCATGCATGTAAATATTAAAGACGAGGAACTGTTAATGTTCAAGTCTGATCTGTAAATAAAGTGTTTGTTCTGTTCTGTTCTGTATGTTAACATCCATTTCGAACAAGCTGGAAAATGAACAATTGATTTTAAGTGGGTGTTTTAATTGTGGGCTATATCATATTATTCGAGTTTCTTTAGCGGCGGAACGCGTATACAGCTATTTATTATAACGAGCACTATATCAATGAAATAAGGTTTAAAAACTATATATATATTAAAGTAATATGTATGGTGGCATATTTCTCCATAACATATTCAAGAACATATCACACTCATTCCAAAATAATCTTGAAAAAAAAATTTATCATGAAAAATGGACTTTTTTTCGCAGAAAATTCATATTTTTTTGTTACATAATAATTACATTTAATGGGAAAAATCATGACCAAGTGCCCGCTACTGCATTCAATAATGAATGAACGACTATGATATAAATGTTTTATGTTTCTGATAATTATATATAAAACATTATAATCGGGATTGTTCTCACTTTTAGGTGTTCCTTAAACAGAAATACAACAAAATAATTTTCATGAAAAGTAAAAGTTTTCATGAAAACTTCTAAGTCTTCACAAAAACATGTTTTTCACGAAATATTTTACGATTTTACTTTTTACGAAAACTTACTTTTTACAAAACATTTTTACTCTTAAAACTTTTTTTAGTAACTGTATGCCGAAATTGTCAGGGTAGTAACGTTCATTTTATTTACCATATAACAACATATGATAAAAAAGAAAAAAAAGAGATATAATATGACAAAATCTTCATGATAATTATCACGCTAAGTGTATGCAGACATATGCCAGCATAGATGTGTATTTGCTCACTATCTATCAGTATGTGGACCTTGTTCTGCCTCTGGGTTAATGAGACCAATATGTGTTCAAATGACCAAGGGCTAACTTGTTTCACTTTAAAACTGTACTTGTTCGTATAAAAATGAAAAAATTCCGATTTTGGTGATCTGAAATCATTTGTAGTCGACCTTATCAGTATGCATACGTTATATTCACATATACAAAAGCAGACAAAAAACAGATAAGATAACAACTGATGTTAGACTTTGTCACCGTTAGTTGAAGGACGCGCCTAAAAATATTGAACAAATGTAAGTACATTTCTGTGTTACATCTATAGTATTGGATTAAAAAGTGCTCTAAAAAGTTCACCAAAGTGTAAAATAGCATTGAAGTCATATTCATCGGCTCAATTAAGATTTTTACAGTTTGTTCGTCATTCGTCAAATGTCTTGTATTTGCGATTTTACCGTTTCGAAATTATTGTTAAGCAAGATTCTATTTTTCAGTAAAAGCACGTATTTCGCGTTTGTATAAGTTTAATATAAGTCTCTACATTCGTAAATACCGCTATTTTGTTTCATATGCAACCATTTTTATGCTATCTTATTTATAATTTTGTTCAATCTTGAAATCTTATTATCATTTCTCTTCCATATAGACATCTATGGAAGCATGCGTAAGTACACTCTCTTGTTAATTTGTATTATTACAGTCAATTTTATCTGCTTTCTAGAAACAAATATACTATTACTGTTTCACAAACCTAATGACGTAAATATATTCTTGAATTGCCGATGACAAGTGACTCAACCTTTGCAACAAGTATAGCTACACTGTGAGCTCATGCGATGTCATCAGGATATGCGCCGGTTGCACATTTAAACCTGTACATTTGTCAGTAATAATCCATAGAATGGTGATACTGGCAAATACGAAAAACTGAATACAAGACTGCCGTAGAAATCTGACACGTACGTTTTAATAGCACATTTGTTTTGGAGCGTTTATAAAGCCTCTTTGACTCTACATTATTGGAAACAAACTGTCACGTATAAATATCAAAGTGTTCAGGGATTTGTGTAGGGAATTTCGTTCTTTAGAATCACAAATATGAGCGGACATATATGAGAGGTGAACCACACTGAACAGGGAGTGTTGCTACATTTCTTATAATAATTCAAACTTTTACTCATTAAATGCGCATTTTTACTCATTTGTTGCTCATTTTGTACTCATTTGTTTCCCATTTGTTGCTCATATTTTACTCATTTTTACTCATTTGTGCTCAAATTTTGCGGACGTCTGAAAGAGGTGTTTAGATATCATTTTCGCACTGCATTAGTACAGAACTATTGCATTGTGAGGTGCAAAACCTCACATTAAGGTCCTTTTCTAACGGAATGGTTTCTTTTACGTCCTGACCGTTAGGTCTAACAATAAAGTTGGTTATAAATGGACGATCAAAATGTCACTGCGTTCGGTTTCAATAGACTAAACATCAAACTGAAACCATCCACACTTAATCGTGATTTAGACTTGGATGGATTTAAAGGTCAGTAAGTCGAAGGTTGATGCTTTCAATTTTTCTTCTCATTTTGCTTTTTCTTTTGTAAATGAAATCGATTCGACACATAACAACGGATAAGTGTTTAACGCATTGATACTTCCTTACAACACTATATAATTGTTTTCGGTACAACATGTGATGGTAGTACTAGTGTTGAAGAATACTACGCTGGTTGACGACAGGTTGTTGACAGGTCGTCTGATTTTATCAGTCTTATCATTAGTTAAGGACAATTTAATATGTTCCAAAACAAATTTGCAAAATTGTACATAAACAGAATCAGTCTGAAAACAATTCAATTTAACCATTTTCATTTCTTTTTATACATATTAATGAACTGACACACATAGATATAAGCACATCTAATATAGTAATCTTTAACACATTTTTATGACATATCTAAAAGTATATATTCAAAAGCACATTGATATATTGTTCTCAGTCCCAAACAATGTTGTTAACTGCCTGATGAAGCCAGATGATATTGGCGATCAATAATGTATTTTATCCAGAGAAAACAATGGAGATTTTGTATTCTTTGAATGTAGTATACAAATGTATCTGTCTTTAAAAAGGCTAGTAAAATGATGTCATTAAATGACTCCGTTTTGTTTAGATCTTAGACTTAATTTTATTTTCAGATCAACTATATTTTCGTTTCGCTTTAGTGATTGCATTGACTGGTATGTATTTACTTTATCAATTAACTTGCCTGATACTTGACATTTAACGGCTAAAGCTATGCTCAAATAAAGACAAAAGCAAAGGACGAACATACAAACAACAAAAGCAAAGGACGGACATAAACAAACAAAAGCAAGGAACAGACATACAAAGACAAAAACAACGGACAAAAGCAACGGACAAAAGCAACGGAAAAACGGACGTACTTACCAGACGGACTTTGTGAGGTTATTCCTTTGATCTTACTTTGATCTTTTTCATCCCAACAATACAACTATTTAACCCCACAATAACATTTTTAACCCCATAATGACGGAATGCACTCAAAGAACCTCACAATGCTAAGTTGTACTCAAACCCTAACCCCGTTATGTCTACTGGGCATGTACTTCCAAAGACAAAGTAACGGACAGACATACAAAAACTAAAGCAACGGTCAGACATATAAAAAAATGCAAAGAACAGACATACAAAAACAATAGCAACGGACATACATACAAAGACAAAAGTAAAGGAAAAACATACAATATCAAAAGCAAAGGACATACATACAAAATCTAAAGCAAAGGACAGACATGCAAAAACAAAAGCAACGGAAAGACACACAAATATTATAGCAAAGTCCGGACAGACACAAAGACAAAGCAACGAAAAGACATACAAAGACAAAATCAGAGAATATATCATAATACAAAAGCAACAGACAGACATACAAAAACAAATCAAAGGACGGACATATAAAGACAAATTCAAAGGACTGACATACAAAGACAAGATCAAAGGACAGACATACAAAGACAAATTCCAAGGACATACATATACAGACAAAATCAAAGGACGAACATGCAAAGACAAAATTAAAGGACAGACATACAACGACAAAAGCAAAGGACAGATATACAAAAACAAAAGCATAGGACGGACACACAAAGACAAAATTATAGGATAGACAAAAAATACAAAAGCAAAGGACGGACATTCAAAAACAATAGCAAAGGATAGACATACAAAAACAAAATCAAAGGACAGACATACAAAGACAAATCAAAGGACAGACATACAAAGACAAAATCAAAGGACAGATATATTCGAAATAGCAAAGGACAGACATACCAAAAAATTGCAAAGGATAGACATACAAAAACAAAGGACTGACAAACAAAAACAAAAGCAAAGGACAGACATACAAAAACAAAAGCAAAGGACAGACATACAAAATCAAAAGCAAAGGACAGATATACAAAAACAAAAGCAAAGAACAGACATGCAGGAACAAAAGCAAAGGACAGAGATATAAAAAAGGCAGAGGACAGACATACAAAACAAAAGCAAAGGACAGACATACAAAAAAGATCAGTCCAAAAAGTAACTATTCTAATCTTTGGAATAATAAGTGAAAATAAACTCGCTTTTGACGTAATGATTACAGTCCGTTTTATTTTATTTCCAAACGATGTTTTAAATATTTTTATCATAATGTACTTACAAGATTTACTGAAAACAAAAATGACCTTCCGTTTACATTTTTGATTAAACATGTACCCTTTGAATTACCAGCCCGTAATTCGATTCTACAAAATCTTGAAGCTGAACGAAATAACCGAATGTCAGTATACGTGATGGTAGCCAGCAAAGGTAAAGGATAACGTATATAATACTATGAGTTTGCATACTTTCATTTGTAAAAGCCCTTGGTCGAACGGCGACAACCGGTACAATCATGTGTCGGAAATGTGAAAACGCAACAACACGGTCGGATTGCACCAGACTGGTAACATGTGACAGTGCAATTGAGGTAATGAGTTTTAATTTATTTGAGCGCTAAAAGTAAATGAAATTGACATAGATGTTTTCTACAAAAACTGTATAATACATTAGCATAGGCATACATTAGCCGAATCATAGTCAGTTGAGTTGCCAGATGTTTGATGGCCGCATTATTATCAGATAGATTATCTTGCGATAACCCGATGAACTCGCTGTTCACTCAGTGAAAGTTTCAAAATGTTTTACCGTAGACTATATTTACGTAAAAAGGGATACCGAGCGTAAGGAATGTTGAAAACCAATGACGATGCCGTCGATTAAATGACGTCATTTGTCCTATGTGTTTTTATGTTTCCCACGAAGCTTGACATTTAATTGAAAACACAAACGCAACAAAACAGAGTTTTAATCTTAAAATCAACAGAATACCTCGTAAAGAAACCTAAACAGAGCTATGATTAATTGTAATAACTCTGTAATGAATCAATATTGAGTTATGGTTCTCGTACAATGTAATTCCACTCATTGTGATTGGTAATTGTAGGAAGTTGTATTGAATTCCAACCAGTAGTTTTTAAGTTATGATCCAGACAAGGACAAAAAATGGCAATGACTTTGTTTGTTAATAGACAAGATATAGTTATGGTTTTTGTACAATGCACTTCCTCTCATTATGTTAGACCATTGACTTAAGTTTTATTTAATACCAACCAGTAGCTTTCAATTCATGCTCGGCACATGGAAAAGTAACATAAGGCAGTAACTTTGAAATTAAGTCAAGATAAAATTATGGTTTTAGTAAACTCCTTAAGTACATCTTTTCTAATTGTTCTTGGCCATTGATTGAAGTTGCATTGAATTCCAACCAGTAGTTTTCGAGTTTGAATTCCAACCAGTAGTTTTCAAGTCATGCTCCGGATAAGAAAAATGCAACGGACCGACTGACCGACCACATGGTGACTCCTGTATACGCCTACCCTCCCAACTCCGTTTCGGGGGCAACGTGAACCTTCAACAGAAATTTATATTTAGAGTAAAAGCCTTCTCGTCAATTTTAATCGCAGTAAACGTATTTTGTTGTTGCTATAGAAAATTTATTTATTATTAAAGTCTATAATTATTATGAACTGTCCAGGAATGCTACATGGATCAAGTGATTACAGATCAGCTCACAGTTGTATTCAATGGCGGCTGCAGAGCAAAACAGGTGACTAGAAAAGTTTGGACTTTGCAAAGAATTTATTGTATCTATGTTTTATTGTACTTGTATACCAACAATTATTTATTTTTTTGAATAATCTTTACGAAATAACAGAAATTTATTTCCGTATCGAATATACAATGTACGTTACATGAGGTGATTCAAAAGGGCATATAAAGATTCCAGCATACATATGATGTAAATAACGATTCTTTTGATTGGGTCGTTACTTATGCGATAACGTCAATTAAATGACGTCACATACAACGCAGTGATCGTGCGAATTAGAGTTTGTCTACAATAATATGCTTTACATGTCCGTTTATAAATTCAAAGAATATCTAAAGGTTTATAATAGAAAGATGGCTAATACAGCAACGCGATCCAGACGCCGGACTGGCTCTCGTAGCGAAACGTGGTTGAGAAACAAATTATTCACATCATTTCAATTAGATAAACATTTAGTTCCCAGAATGTCAAGAAAAGGGAACAAAAAGTTTGGGATATAAAGAAACATGGCCTTTGATCTTTAATGTGACCTTGAACTTAGGCTTGCTTGAAACATGATATTACATGAGCTGGACACGTTGCTCAAGTTAAAAAATCGTTCCATTGATTGATGGTATATATAGTCTTTTGACCATGAAATATGACCATGATCTTCACTTTGAGCAGACAAGGTATGGGAAACAACTGTGAGAAGTTATTTCAAAATTAGATTATGTAACTACAATGTATGTAGAAGTTACAGCCCATACACAACGTACCATATCACAATTCTGATAATCTTTGACCTCGAGTTGCCGCAGGTAATTTAGTAAGAAATCTACCTCGCGGGACTGATGCTCGAGTTATCCATACTATTTTCTGGTTAAACATATAGGTAAAATTGCCGGGACCGACAGGAGTCCTCCAGTTATCCGGGGTTCTCGAGTTAACGAAGTTTTACTGTATGTAGAAGTTACAGCCCAGACACAACATACCATATCGCAACCCTTAAGTACAAGTTTGAGAGCAAAGTGCGACCTTGGCCAAAGTAGCCCTCTTGATGTTCTACATGACCCATCCCAGTATGGTCGACAACTGTATGAAGTTATTCTAAAATCAGTTCACGCATGTCGAAGTTAAAGCCCGGACCCGAAATAACTCTATATCACGCTTTGACCCTAAGTGTGACCTTAACCTTCAAGATAATCCCACATAGCTTCCGGTGGTGCATGACACGCCATTGGGGATGTGGGCAACAACTTTGTGAGATTATTTCAAAATCAGTCAATTCATGAAGAAGTTAAAGCCCAGAAATCAAGTACATGTACTGGTATTTTACCCTGTTTTACGAATTTTAAGCCCTACTTGTAACATAAACTTTGAAGTCATCTCCGAGAGTGTGATACATGACACAACTGTGTTTAGCTATTTGAAAATTGGTTGATACAGATGAACGTTACCCCACACGGACGTAATGACAGACGGATAGACTGACGGACACACCGAGCAAACCTGAAGTCCTCAAAGATTTTTGATAAATTTGGCACTGATAACCAGATTATACCTGATCACATATAGCGCATTTCGTAATAGCTACAACGTCTGCTGTAAAATATAGCATCACTGAAAAGGGTTTGGCAGATTTTGAGAGACAGAGAGAACAAAAGGTTAACTATAATCCGAGAAAAACGACCACTCATGCACTGCTGATACAAGATTAACACTATAATAGTGTTGATACAATTCTATATCCTTTCGTTACTCGTAACGTAAAACAAACTTATGTGGTGGTTAATACATGTTTGGCCTACCACATAATCATCAGTTATCGTAAAAGCCCAGCATGTTCTCCAGTGTGAAATACACGACAGTTTTGTATATCACAAATCAGATATATATATAGAATCATTTACTATTTCTTTTCATGAGCGAGGGCATGCATAGCCGATGACAGTGTATAATGCGTGTCACGTTGACAAATAAAGATACCTTGAACTTGATATTTTGATTTATACATGTACGTCCGTAAATTAGGTACGAATACTGTGTGAAAAGTTCTAACATTTGATTTGCATCTGAATTGCTCAATTTGCTGTAATATTTATGGGAACTAAATTGCAATATAAAGATGTTTTGAAATGGCAATATTTCGATCAACGCGTGTAGATAATTTTCGTGGGGGTATACGTCGTTTCTGCGATGTTTCAAAACATGCATTCTCCACAAGTAACTGTCGCACATTTAGAATTAGGTCAGTAGGAACGACGCTTGATGAACTAACATAAATATGAAACTAGGACAATTTTCGTCGGCCATAATGGCACTGCTTCTTAATTGTGCAATCATAATTTGGTAATTATCATAGTTTTAGCTAAATGGTGCAGTAAATATCAATTATCACTGTTATTATTCTATCATAGGTCTGCAATGGAACTGGTGGATTTGGCAAGAGTAAACAACAATTATCACTTTCATTATTCTATCATAGGTCTGCAGTAAAAGTGCCAGTGGAATTGGTGGATTTGGCAAGAAAAGAGATTACCTCATAGCATGTTCAAGGTATTGCCATTTATCAAAACAACATATGTACGGTAAGATAAATATTCGTACTATAAAGTACATTGAATAATGGATTTACAATTCAAATAATAAATGCAAAGTTAATAATTTTACTTATATTCAGTATTTAAACGTATTCCGGCATATCAAAAATCGTAAAACACATTCCACTTTGTTATAACACGTTTTTTATTGTGGATATATTTTTTTTACAAACATTAATATAATAGATTAAACGCAAAAAAGAGCAAACATATGAAATATTCGAAAGCCTGCAACAACAAAATTCAAATGTCAATTATAACTTCAGATGTTGCGACTCGGGCGACGACTGCAATATGCCTCTGTGTGGTATCAAAGCTGGTAAGAACTATCTGCAATTAGTCATAGAATATACTAAAACACTGCGCAGGATGTAACTGATTAAGCTCCGTGACCAAGCCAGTGCAACCAATACGCATCTAAAACACCCCGCATATACATATACATGTAGTGTTATTTGTGCTGAAGAAAGTGCTTATACTAAAGTTCTAGACTATTCAGTGTTTTATAGCAATATCATTTCTTTTAATTTTGTAACACAACATATTCACCAGAAATGAGTTTCATAAAGAAAGTTCATTTAAGTCGTGTAGTAGTTTCTCTATCTCCACTTTTTAAAAGGAACAGATAATAGTTTAATGCTCTTTATTAACTTTAAATGTCAAACAATAAGATTAATATAATGCTCTACTTCCACTTAAAGAAATGGAATTTTTCAAATACTCTATCTTCACTTTTATAACAGTAACTAAGATTTTCAATGTGCTATATCTTTACGAAAGAGTTGTTTATAGTTGTTTATATTGAAACAGTATTTGTGATTTTAATAGTGCTCTATCTTCCCTTTAAAGAAACTAAGATTTTTATAGTGCACTTTCTAAAAAAGCAATAATAGCTTTATAGTGCTTCATTGTATATCTCCTTTTCAACGTGCTACAGTGTATATTTCTACATGTAATTTAAAGAATATTCTTTTATAGTGTTTTATCTCAACTCTTAAAACAACTTCAAATTAGAAATATCTCCACTTTTACACGTAATAGTCAAAGAATCACCTTATGCGAGGTGGAAGGAGTTTCAATACTAGTCTCAAACGGTCACTTAAGGAGGTGTGCATCCTAAGTGTGACATTGAAGCTGACTGTGTGCGGTAAATGAAAAACAACTGTGTACACATAGATGTTTCGAGTGAAGACTCTTGCATGTAGCTATATTATAGGAATGATCATTTTGCAAATTACTTTACAGATTTGTTTCACATATGTTTCCCATAAAACATTTGTGTGCCTTGTAGCTATATTATAGGAATGATCATTTTGCAAATTACTTTACAGATTTGTTTCACATATGTTTCCCATAAAACATTTGTGTGACTTGCATCTCTATTAAAAAAGTTATTTCCAAGGCCATTGATATAATTCTGATTAAAACCCTCTAGTGTTCAGATTGCAAAACTACATGATATGACCAATTGTTCAGTAGCTTTGTGCAGTAAGTACATGTTATTGCACAGTAAATCCATTACACAAGTTCACAGAAGCTTGATAGCACTGATTTTGTGCAAAAATGGCTTACATTTGTAATCCTGTTACACTCTCGACCTCAGTATCACTCTTGACGTCTACTTGTCTGACCAGCATCTGAAAACTTAACCGATTAATCAGCACGGTATTTTAAACTAAGAAGAAAAATTACAACAGTCAGAAGCATAGAAACCACTTTTGCAATCAGATCATTGAGACTAGTGGTGTAAATAGTACAAACCCTTTGCATCTTATTTTATTATATCTCATTTGTTTGTCAATGTAAAACTGCTTTGGAAAAAGTAGTATTTTTTTTACTTTTTTTTTTCGTAAACAATATTACCGTTACAAATGTATTGTAAGCCATGCGACAGTTTTTACTATTCGCACCATATTGTATTTAGTAACATTTTCTATAGAAAGTAACGTTTCGTTTTGCGTTTCTGATTATTGGCAGACATTTAGGGAATGCAGAAAATAGCACCATATAATAGATATCAGATGACTTTTCGTTGTACAGTAAATTGTCAACCTTCGGAGTGATTCGCCTTGTCAAGTGGGAGGCCGTATAGCGATAGCAAACTTGGTTAATGTGAGAAAAACGATCGGCAACATTAAAAAATGGCAGATGTTGTGTGTTAACGGATTCTTATCAGGATAAGTCGTTTTGTTAACTGTATGAAAACATATGAATATGCCGTTAGTAAAGGGTTATATATGTCGCCTTCACTAACAATGCGTAAGCCATATTTATCTGCAGCTCACTGCCATTTCGAGTGTTTTCATACTCAAATATGTGCCTTTAAACACATCTTGGCGCACACAACTTTATACAATGTACTTTTTAAAGACAAATTTGTCACGCGCACTTCATTTTGTACACTTCAAGTAATTTATCATTCTGTACAGTCAAACGACTCGAATTTCAACATGCGATTATTTTAGTAGCTCCGCATTTATACAGGTATGTTATACTCCTTTGACCACATACGCGCTTTTCGATTTCTATCCGCCAAAGCTTCGACCTGACCAGTTTCAACTTTCAAAAACTTCAAAACTGTCGAAACATTGCGGGTTGAAACTTAGAACACAGCGATGGTCACATATAATAACTGACTTACTTGTTGGGTGCGCACCATAAACCGGTTTAAGCTCCCCAGTGGTGTTTTGCCACTGACCGTTCCAAGGCGGTGCCCCACTGTGTTCCTTTAATTGTTCGTTTTGTCCTCGTGTGTTTGCTTTGTATGCTAGTGTGTGTTGGTAGTGTATATGTGTGTGTGTGTACATGATTGTGTGTGTGTTTCGTGTGTGTGTGTGCGTGTGTGTGTGTGTGTGTGTGTGTGTGTGTGTGTGTGTGTGTGTGTGTTGGTGGTGTGCACTTCTGGGTGCTGTGGGGTTCGTTTTGGGGAGGCTGCGTTTTTGGTACGTGGCATTCCCTGTTTGATATTATTTTTGTTTTTACGGCCTATTCATATAATATCATTAGCGTTTAGAAAACGACTTATACTGGAAAGAATCCGCTTGACCTCATTCAAAGTACACGAAATCTGCCAATTTATCAAGTTTGCGATCATATTTCCCACTTAATCCGACTTGGCGATCACTATACGACGCATGCCCCCTCCCCGCAGTATTCGCCTCAGGTTCGCATTATAACAGTCTCACTCATAGCTTTGCGATATTTATATAATGTGCCCCAACTATCATGAAGATACCTTTTAACAATAAATCCTTAATAAAATTCGTGTAATGTGCTCTATCTTCAGTTTTAAAACAATTACTGAGTACTTCTTTTGAGCAATAACTTATTTTTTATAAAATGACTGATCCAACACAGCAGTATGTTATCTATTGAAGCTCCGACAACACAGCACCCAATAGTAAGTGCAGTCAGATGCAGGGTATGCAACCGCGCTACAGATCTGTCAGAATGTAAAAAAGTGGCAATATGTGACCGTGCACTAGAGGTAAAGTTTACAAATTTATTATAAGCGAAATTCCAGACTGCCTAATCTTGAATTTGACATATTTTGGGAGTATAGCGTCAACAGACAATTGTTATTATAACTTGTTCTTTATACCCCCGAAACGAAGTTTAGGGGGTTTATAGGAGTCACCCGGTGGTTGGTCGGTCCGTCGGGCGGGCGGTCCGTTGCATTTTCCTTGTTTGGAGCATAACTTGAAAACTACTTGTTGGAATTCAATACAATTTCATACAATGGTCAAGCACATTGAAAGAAAGTGCTGTGTACAAGAACCATAACTACATCTTGACTAATTACAGAGTCATTGCCCTTTGTTACTTTTCCTTGTCCGGAGCATAACTTAAAATATAAGTTGGAATTCAATACAATTTCATACAATGGTCAAGTACATTGAGAGGAAGTGCAGTGTACAAGAACCATAACTCTATCCTGAGTGATTATACAGTTATTACCCTTTGTTACTTTTCCTTGTCCGGAGCATAACTTGAAAACTACTAGTTGGAATTTCAGACAACTTCTTACAATGGTCTAGCACAACGAAAGGAAGTGCAGTGCACAGGAACCAAAACTTTATCTTGACTAATTATAGCGCTATTGCCCTTTGTTACTTTTCTTTGTTAAGAGCATAACTTGAAAACTACTGGTTGAATTAAGGACAACTTCATACAAAGGTCAAGCACAAAGAGAGGAAATGCAGTGTACAAGAACCATAACTCTATCTTGACAAATTACAGAGTAATTGTCCAAGAACAATATCTCTATTTTACATTTTTTTGCAAGGTATTCTGTTACTACGAACTTCCTCAGTTTATAAAGCAATCTTTCGGAGGTATTAATCACATTTTGTGATAGGTCTAGTTGACCTGACTTTGAACGTTTATCTCAAACATAAATTAACTAATCAACATATACTTAAGGTAAAAACCTCTGTATGTATATATAAAATATATTATTTTTTATTTGTTTCACTTAAAATGCAATACATGTAAAAAAACAGGTAGCATAAACTTCATTTTCAACAGTTCTTGGTTTGTTTACAAAAAAAAAATGTTTATTTACATGAAACGTTAATGTCTTTGCAAATGTTACTTGCTATTTGATGATATAAATTAAAAACATAAAAACACAGAAAAGATTAAAAGAGTCAAGTCGACGTTGATAAGTAATTTGTGTGTTCCGCTACTTAAACATCGGGTACGTTGTGAAAGACTGATTATAACTTGACCTATCAATACCTCCGCAAGACTGATTTGACAACTGACGAAGCTATTAGTGGCAGAATACCTTGTAAAAAAGCAAAATAGAGTTATAATTATTGGCAATAACAGTAAGTAGTTTTCAAGTAATGCTCCGGACAAGGAAAAGTAACACAGGGCAGTAACTCTGTTTATAGTCAAAATATAGTTATGGTTTTTGTACACTGCACATTCTCCCATTATGCTTGACCATTGTTTGAAGTTGCTTTGAATTCCAAGAAAAACGCAACAGACCGACTGACCGTCCACATGGTGACTCCTATATACCTCCATCCTCCCAACTTCGTTTCGGGGGTATAATAACGTGAACCTTCAACAGATATTTATATCTGGAGTATTAGCCTTCTCATCAATTATTAATCAGTTAACTGTATTTTGTTGTCGCTATAGAAAATTCAATCATCATTAAAATCTATAAGTATATTAAATTGTCCAGGATTGCTACATGGATGAAGTGATTACAGATCAGCTCACTATAGTATACGAAGGCGGCTGCAGATCAAAAGATGTGAGTAGAAAAGTTTGCATTTTGCAGAGAATATATTGTATTTTGTTTTATTGTACAAGTAAACCTATAATTATCTTATTTGAATGTTCTTTACGAAATGACAGAAATTAATTTCCGTATCGTATATACAGTGTTCGTTACATGAGGTGATTCAAAAGGGCATATAAAGATTCCACCATACACATGGTGTAAATAACGATTATTTTGATTGGGTCGTTACTTATGCGATAACGTCAATGAAATGACGTCGCATACAACGCATTGATCGTGCGAATTAGACTTTTATGCTTTAAATGTCTGTTTATCAACGCAAAAGGTATCTTAAGGTATATAATAGAAAATTGGTTATCACAGAAAAGCAACCCAGAAGCTGGACTGATCCAGAAGCGTGGCGGAGAAACAAATTATTCACATCCTTTTCATTAGATTTTACCCAAAATTTCAAGAAAATGGAACAAAAGAAAGGTTTGGGAGATAAAGGAACATTGCCTTTGATCCTAAATATGATCTTGACCTAAAGCATACTTGGATTAAACATGAATAGTGCATGTTGTTTTCATGAGGTGGATAATCTAATCATCAATTTGATGTGACAAATTTGTCTTTGCATGCACTAATGAAAGAAATGGCTGAGCATAATTTATTTTCTTTTAATTTCAGGTTTAAAGCACTTTTCTTGACCGCACATTTTCTGGTTATTTTGAGCAGTATTATAGGTTTAAAGTAGAATTATGTGCATTTTTTTCAAGTAGAAATCCAGCTGAAATAGATGTGTGTAAACAAGGGTAGAGGAAATAATAGCTTTTAATCCAATGCACCAAACTCTTCCTGCTACCAGTACGAAATAATAACTTTCCAAATATTACTTTTCCTATTTTGACTGGGGCAGTCTTCCTAAAAAAAAAACCAACTGCATGCAAGAGTTGCTTCCCTTCCAACAACAACAACGAAGAAAGGAACTATTATCTTATTAGTCTGATTTTTTTTTCTAAAGCACCAACTTCAAATACAATGTACTAATGCGGCATTATCATTAGTTTAACACATATAAATGCACAGCAACCGAAAATTTCTTTTATAAAACTGTAAACAAAAAACAGTATGTGCAGTAAGATGCGTATAATGTCACTTTAAAGGGACATACCCTATAACTGATGCCAACCTAAATAACCTCCAAAACATAAATAATAGAATTTTTGGAAGTATTATAACTTGACAAAAAAGTTTCAGCTATGCATTCCCAGTCATTATGATCGATAAATCAGTGGTTTAAGACTGCAATACCGTAAACCATGCAATAATCTATGTAGAGTTGTTGTTGTACAATTAATGGGTGGATGCGATTTATTACAGGAAGCCTCTATATTGATTAATTGTGGTTAAACTAGATATTTTCCGCCTTAGGTTCTTCTTATTTATCATTTTACATTCATTCAACACATAATCCATGTTTCAAGAATATAATCTGCTAGATGTATGGAGTGTCCCTTTAATATTAGGATTAGATTTTAATTTTTGCTTAGAACCAAAGAGGATTGATTCAGACTTACCAAGATGAATAGACAGTTTGTTACCAATTAATCATTGATTGACAATATTTAACTCTTGACTAAGTTCATCTTCTATATGAAGTTTGTGTTTACCAGATACAAGAATTGTAGTATCATCAGCATACAGGAGGAACTTATTTTCAACTACACTAAACATATCATTGACATCGATCAAAAATAGAAACGGCCCCAAAATTGACCCTTGAGGAACACCACAAGTAATTTTAGCCGAAGAAGACAAGGTTCTTGAAATTTTAACTGACTGTTCGAGATATAAGACGAAAACCACTCAACAGAGTATTCCGATAATCTTAGAGCCTTTAGCTTCATTAAAAAGATAGAGTGAAAGATGATATTATAGGAATAACTGTTTTGTAATTTTGATATTTGCGACTGTATATACGGTTTTTAATGGTCGCAAATATTTTTAACGGCGACGGCGTTAGCTGGAGCTGTTAAAACTGTTTGCGACCATTAAAACCGTATATACGGTCGCAAATATCAAAATCACTAATATAAATAGTTATCCATTTTCTAACACACAATGTGTCTAAATGCGATAATTAAAACGCCGTTCCAATGTTGCGACTATATATACGTTATTTAATAGTCGCAAATTTAAACGACGTCACCAATCAGAAACGACGTTACATCGGTATTGCGTTAGAAATATATATATATATATATATATATATATATATATATATATATATATATATATATATATATAGTCTTTTCACCATGAAATATGACCATGACCTTGACATTGAGCATGCAAGGTATGGGAAACAACTGTGAGAAGTTATTTCAAAATTAGTTTCTGTAGCCGAGACACAACATACCTAATCACAATCCTTAAGTATAAGTTTGAGCACTAAGTGTGACTTTGACCAAAGAAGCCCTCTTGATGTTCTTCATGACACATCCGAGTAAGGTCAACAACTGTATGAAGTTATTTCAAAATCAGTTAATGCATGTTGATAAAAACCGGATCCGAAATAGTGGTCAATAGCTCTGTATCACGTTTTGACCTTAAGTGTAACCTTTAAGATAATCCCCCAGACATGGTTTTGAGTCCTAGGTGTCCCATTTTACGGATTATAAGCCCTAGTTGAAACGTTGACTTTCAATGTAGCTCTCTGGTTGTGATGCACGACACAGCTGTGTTATTTGAATATCGGTGGGTACAATATATATATATATAAGTTACAGTCCGCACACCGACGTAATGACGGACAGATGGACTGACGGACCAAAACGAGCAAACCAGTAGACCCCAACGGGCCTTGATTGATTGAGCATTAATGACCATGTTATACCTTGACACATATACATGTATAACATTTCGTGATATCTGCAACGTCAGCTGTAAAATATAGCATCAGTAAAACGGGTTTTCCAGATTTTGAGAGAAAGTGAGAACATAGGGTAAAATATAATTCGATTAAGAAAAACGACCACTCATGCACTGCTGATACAAGATTATCACTATTGTTGATAGAATATCCTTTCAACTCGTAACATAAAACAAACGCTTATTGTGGTTAAGACATGTTTGACCTACCGCAGAATCAACAGTTATCGTAATATTCAAGCATGTTTTCCGGTGTAAAATGCACGACTATTTTCCATATATAACAGATAAGATTATATGTGATAAAAAGAGTGATTTGATATTGGTCCTGTTATTTGTCCGAGGGCATTCGTATTGGCCCGAGCCCAGAGACAAATGCAGGGCCAATATCAAATCACTCATTTAATGAGAATTTTAATAAATAACTTATCAAACTTAAAATGATTCATTGTATATGGACTATCATCTTCACTGGCAGTAACTCGTCAGAAACAGGCAGTAACATGCAGATCTGAAAATAAAAATGCCTCTAACATATTCATTTTTGAAATAAAAATATTGATGTGGGTATTCAATTTTTTAGTTGGAGCATTTTCTATCCTTCTAGATACGTTTTCAGGCAGAAATTGATTAAAAGTTGATTTTAAATTTTGCCATTTAATCTACAAGGCTGATTTCAACAGATTTCAAGATGGCGGCCGTTTTCGTTTTCGAGAAACTAAAAATCTGAACACATCAGCCAATAAGAATGCTCAAATTTCTCAACAGCCAATCATTCGTCAGCAATCTTTTATTGGACCGGTCCAATAAGTGATACATGTATTGGCCCTGGTTTTTTGCCTGCTTGCGGCGAGCTCGATATAGTTTTCACTTTTGTCGGTTCGGTGTATGTGCGTGCGTGCGTCCGATTTTGTCCGGACCATATCTTTTTCATGCATGAAGGGATTTTGATGTTACTTGGCACAAATGTTCACCATCATGAGACGGAGTGTCATGCGCAAGAACCAGGTCCCTAGGTCTAAGGTCAAGGTCACACTAGGAGGTTAAAGGTTAAATTCAAGAATGACATTGTCCGGAGCATATCTCTTTCATGCATAGAGGGATTTTAATTTAACTTGGCACAAATGTTCATCATCATAAGATGGAGTGTCATGCGCAAGAACCAGGTCCCTAGGTCTAAGGTCAAGGCATGGAGGAATTTTGATGTTACTTTGTACAAATGTTCACCACCATGGGCTACACTTGTTTTTAGAATTACTTCCCTTTGTTTTTACTATAAATAGCTTATATTGTAACTTTTTTATTACTGGCCGTAGAGAAAAATCGAGACCACTTTTCTGTGGTACAACATGCATGTTACATCCAATATTTAGGTGTATTTTGACCCATCTCTACTTGGTAAGGAGTTAGCCCTTTTGACATATGGCGGGCTCGACATGTTGCACGTGGGCATTTAGTTTGTTATTGGCCCTGTCTTTCAATTTTATGATAGCTCTTCCTATTTTATTACGTCGGGTAATTAACGAATATTAGAGCCAATAAACAATATTTATTCTATAAATATAAATATAGACCCATTTACTATAATTTCTTTTCATGAGCGAGGGCATGCATAGCCGATGACAGTGTATAATAACAAATAAAGATAGCTTGAAATTGATATTTTGATTTTAAGGACCGTAAATTATGCGGAGCGAATGCTTTGTTCTATAGGTACGAATTGTGTGTGACAAGTTTAATTATAGAAACTTAATTGCAGTATAAAGATTTTTCAGATAAACGCATGTAGATATTTTTGTGGGGGTATACGTCGTTTCTGTGATGTTTCTGACGAGTACAAAACATTCATTCTCCGCAGGAAATTTTTGCACATTTAGAATTAGGTCAATAGGAACGACGCTTGATCAAATAACAGAAATATATAACTAGAACAATTTGTGTTGGTCATAATGGCGGTGCTTCTTATTTTGGTAATTATCATAGTTTTGAGCTATTTTATGCAGTTAATAACAATTATCACTTTCATTATTCTATCATAGGTCTGCACTGGAAGTGGTGGATTTGGCAAGAAAAGAGATGACCTCATAGCATGTTCAAGGTATTGCCATTTATCAAAACAACATATGTAACGTAGGATAATTATTCGTACTATAAAGTACATTGAATAATAGATTTACAATTAAAAATAATAAATGCAAATAATTTTATCTCTATTCAGTATTTAAACAGTTTCCGGCATATCACACTTCGTAGCACACGTTCCATCACTTTGTTGTGACACGTTTCTGTATTGTGTATAGATTGTTTTACAAACTTTAATGTAAATTAAATGCAAAAAAGCAAACACTATGTAATAGTCGAAAGCATGTAACAACGAAATTCAAATGTCCATTATAACTTCAGATGTTGTTACTCGGGCGACGACTGCAATAGACGTTTGTGTGGTATCAAAGATGGTACATGTAGGTATCTGTAATAAGTCATCAGATTGAATATACTAAAACACTGCGCGATTTGTAGCTGATTTAAGCTATGTTCTGCAGAAAGCGTGACAAAGCCAGTGCAGCCAATGCGGATCTGAAACACTTCGCATATACATAAAGTGTCATCTGTTCATGATAAACACTAGGATTACCTGTGCTGTAGAAAGTGCTTATACTCAAGTACTGGACTATTCAGTGTTTTACAGCAATATCATTTCCTTCGATTTTGTTACAAAATATATTTACTTATTTTATCCGAAATGAGACAAAAAATATTCATATTTGATACGGGGAAGCCAGATTTAGTCGTGTTGTACAATGTAGTTTCTCTATCTCCACTTTCTAAACAGATATGTTTTCAATGCTTTTTATTAATTTTCCAAACAAAAGGATTGATATAGTGCTCTATTCCGACTTCTTTGGTATCTTATTTTTATTTTACCTTTATTTTTGTGTCAGTGTAAAACTGCTTTTGACAGAGTAGTATAAATCTTTACTATTACTACTCATATACAACGTGACCGCTACAAATGTATTGTTAGCCATGCTAAAGATTTTACTATCCGCACGTTATCATATTTAGTAACATTTTCTATAGAGAAGATATTTTTCGTTTCGCCTTTCCGGTTATTGGCAGACATCGAGGGAATGCAGAAAATAACATTTTCGATTCGCCTTTCTGTATAATAAAATAGATATCACATACATTTTCGTGGTACAATAAAATTGTCAACCTTCGGAGAACAATCGTCACACTGTGATTCGCCTGAATATTAGTCAAGCTATATGTGGCCTTCACTCGCTTCGTTGTTTCGACCCGCAATGTGTCGAAGTCTTGAAAATGCGCAAGCCAAATTTATCTACAGTTTACTGTGATTTCGAGTGTTTGCATACTCAAATATGTGCGTTTAAACACAGTTTGCACAATAACATATACTGTAATACTTTTTAAAGACAAACTTGCCACGCGCACTTCACTTACAAGCCTGGTTCCCCAAAGAACCTGTGTACTTGATATATACGCTAAACATAAAACGACGAAATACACTCACCTGAACTTAATAAAAAGTTGACTAATAAATTGACATCTAATCTTTCATTTAATCACAAAAACCATCATATAAGTCATGAAATACAAAGTCTGATAACTGTCAATGTAAGCCGCCATTTTGAAAATGAATTGTCAACTTCATGCTACCGGTGTAATGGTAAAAATCATAAAACTATGGGCAGCCATATGCTGCATTAACTTCAGTTTACAATGAACATGCCTTAACTGTCACACGAATAACATCTTTATATTTAAATGGTTTTGTTTAACAATAAAAAGTTAGATTTAGCAAGAAAACTTGTAACAACTCTGAAAATGTCACATTTCACTAACCTGTTAATTTTGTTCACAGTGTAGAGTGGTGGAACCTATGCTGGAGGTATCCCTATGCTGGTGGTATCTCCGAAAAACGGCTATTTACAGAAAAACAGGTGAAGAAAAATTTTCAGGGTACATTCAGCATTGACAGTCGATGAAATGTTTATACAGCAAACGTAGTGATAACCGCGCGTGCAGCTCTGTGACGTCACAGCAGCCGATAAAATTGTACTTGATCCATTTCGCTAGAAAATTTCTTAAATATTGACAACAAAATCACCCAGTTAAAGTTAGCATTTTTGATAAAACTTTATTTCTTTTTGTATAAAAATATATATTCTATGGAAACTGTTATATCTTGTTAATTAATATTTAGGCTCTAAAAACTGTTTCCCACCTGTTGGTTGTCAAATATCACATACCACCAGCATTGGTTCCCTTCGATGTGAAATTTCAAGTTTTGACATGTGTCGTGTCAATAGCTCCCAGAACAACATAGTCAAGTGATGAAGCACATCAACGTCTTGTTTCGATTTAGCAGGGATAACATTATGTTTTCGCTGAGGCAAATCAAAATGGTTAGGATTTCCTGCTTTCTGAACTGCTGATATACATTCAAAATACCTCCAGCATAGGTTCCCCCACTCTAGGCACATATAATATGTCTATTTACAATGTGGTCACTTAAACATATATGTTCACAGAGTAAGTACTTATAAATACTTGTCATTTCTTAAAAAAAATTTACTTAATTAACTATTGTAATATAAAATCACTTCTAGCTGTGAGAACAGACAGTTTGGGCGAATCATACCTTTATTTTTTCCCGCCATTATCAGTTGTCATGGTGTCGCATTACTTTTAAAGAAAGATGTGTGACCTCAGTTAAAGCGTACGAACGTATTTTGGATATAAACAAATAATATGTTTTGCAAGGAAATCGGTCAAACGGGACTAGGAAGGGTAGACTTCAGCAAAAAGTGGTAGAGTTTCAGAGGCACACATAAAATATTCATCACATATTTTTCATTTTAGCAAATACATCTTAACTGTAGAGAAACTGAAGTTAATAAAGCGTGAAAATGTAAACAGTCGACAGATCGCGCTGTGATGAAAATATCGCGAGATTTATCATTCCACCGGCACCATGGTGTGTTTAAGTATGCACGTCTAGTAAATTATCATTCTGTACAATCAAATGATATGAGTTTCAACGTGCGGTTAACTCCGCATTTATACAGGTATGTTATACCCCTTTTACTACATACGTGCTCAGTTTCTATCCGCCAAAGCTTCGACCTGACCAGATTCAACCTTCAAAACTTCCGAAACATTGCGGGTTGAAACTACAAACTCGGCGATGGTCACATATAATAATTGACTAACGGTCTATTCATGTAATTGTAATAGCGTTTAGAAAACGACTTATTCTGGAAATAATCCGCTTGACCTAATTCAAAACACACGAAATTGCCAAGATTTTATTGTTGTTTTCTAAGTGTTGATTTTCCATAAAAGCTTTTTTATTTTGTCACTAAATGCGAGTAGGACAGAAATGTTCAGCTGTGTCAAAATTTGAGCTTCACTTCATTCGTAATGTTTAAATTCACAGCCTTCATAATCTACGGAAATGGTAAGATGTTGACTTATAAATGAAATGGCATAGTATTATGTTTTTGTAATTATACCCCCACAAAACGAAGTTGGGGGGGGGGGGGTATATAGGAGTTAGCTTGTCGGTTTGTTTTGTCGGTCGGTATGTTGCTTTTCACGTGCAACTTCATGAAATACAGGTCAAGTTCAACTTTGGGGTCAGTAGGTCAAAGGTCAAGGTCACAGTGACTCTGAACTGTAAAACAGTTTCCGGATGATAACTCATGAAAGGCTTGACCGATTTAAATAATTTTTGGTACACACGTGCAACTTTATGAAATACAGGTCACGTTTGACTTTGGTGTCAGTAGGTTTTAAATAATGTTGGTACACACGTGCAACTTTATGAAATACAGGTCAAGTTCGACTTTGGGGTCAGTAGGTCAAAGGCCAAGGTCACAGTGACTCAGAACTGTAAAACAGTTTCCGGATGATAACTCATGAAAGGCTTGACCGATTTAAATAATTTTCGGTACACAGCTGTAACATCATGAAATACAGGTCAAGTTCGACTTTGGGGTCAGTAGGTCAAAGGTCAAGGTCTCATTTACACAAGTTATTGTATAATAACTCAACTCTATGTCCTTGTGGCCATTCCTTTCTTATGGTTGCCATACTTCTGTGACAAAGCTGTATTGTGGGGTATAATTCGTCACTCTTGTGACAGTTCTAGTTAAAGTATTGTTAACTGGAAGCCAAAATGATTAAGAAATTGTATACAATTTCGAGGATTACCGTTGCGGAGAAAAAAATTCACGTCTGCTCATTTTTGACGCTGCTTACGCCAAACGTAATTATGGATTATACATGTTGATTTAAGGTAAAAAGCTCTTCCGGATACTACAAATAACGGGGAAAATTAAAAAGCGATACTATAGATAAATGAAAACACTGAAATATAACGTCAACGGAAAAATCTAATATTTTGACGTTTCGCCTATGTGCTGGGTTAGCTTGCGCGACGTTTATACCCTATACTACTGATAGATCATTAATGGTCTCAATGAACTACATCTGCGTGTGCGAATGTACAGAAATTATCATCGAAAGGTAAATATTTTACTATAATATCAAAACATGTGTTATTAGACATAAAAAAATAAAGGTATACAGTAAGACATCCTCCTTTTCTGTCAGTTTGCTTTCTAAATTTATTATAAAATTTTAGCACTTTTCAACACCGGTGTAAGCAACGTGCCAGTTACCAACAAACAGGTTGCTGACGGTAGAGAACTAACGTTAAATTGCAGTGACCGATACAACAATCCTCAAAATGTCTCCTGGTCAAAAACGAACACCTGTGGGAGAAATAGTGTACTGAGTGAGACCGGTATGTACACATATTTTGTAAAGTATCTAACCAGCCTGGACAGCTTATGTTTTTTCATTATCCGCATCTCAATAGCTAGTTTTTTCATGGAAACATCGTAATATATATATACAATAAAACAAGAAAATGTAAGGATAATACACAGATCAATACTTACCACAAATACGAAAAGATCTATTTCATACTACATGTACATAAAAAATGAAATCGTACCAGTTTTAGTTATGATTTTACACTACTTCCTTGCTTAAAGTCCCAGGATCACTTTGAATTTACTGATATAGTAACATAAATTTATTGATATGATAATGCTAAATCCATGTTATAGTCACTCTAAAACGATGTTGACATACGCTATTCTTACGTATTCAAGTTGTTTCTTCAAGCAAAAGAGTTGTCAGAAAGCCTTTCTTAGTTTTTTTGCAATATCGTTAAAAAAATACTGCGCTATGTTTCTAATATCTACTTATTGATTTAAATTTAATTTGTATTCATTACCTATTATGTATTATGCATTACCTCTTATGTATTTTATGGTATGTGTTACGTTTTATTTGTTACTTCTTATTTGTTACTCATTAGCTCTTACGGAGCAAGCAAATTTTGAAACTAGATTTCCATTATGTTGTATTTAAAATAAGACAGATAGTCGCATTATACATACTATAATTTGGGGTCAAATAAATAAAAGTCAAGGTCACTGGGGCCTGAAACTTGAAAATCTTGTTCGCTTCAAACTTCATAGACACAATGATGTTGATTCGGTATCACTATGTCACAGGCCAAGGTCACAGGGTTTAGGTCGTGAGTTCGATCCTCAGGTGGGGTACATCTCATCTGTTATAAAGTGCTATGAACGCCTTTCTTTGGCCAATTCACTTTCTACCAACTTTTTGCTAGCATGAAGAGAAGCTGGTAGTTACTCACCTAATAGCCGTAAACCGCTTAGGTCGGCTGAGCCTGTCCATGATTCGTGTGCGTTGGTTAGCTGAAATACATGTAATGCTTCTACGTCAACATGATTGTCTACTCTTCCCTTTCCCTCCTTTAGTTTTCAGCATACTACATGTATAACTTATATAGAACATTCAAAGATTTGCATACAGTTAAAAGAAGTCTCCGTGATTCTGATTTTGTTAGTCCATTGCCAAATTTTTAAAAAAAATACTAACATTTGTTCTGATGTTCTGAAATGTACTCGAGTTTCAACTCTCACCAGATAAAGTTGTTAACTCTAAAATTCAACGTCATCGCTAACTCGTACTGCTTACATTTTGTTTACATTTTGTAAAAATCCGACGACGAAATCTGGGCCAGTGAAAGCAAGCTAACTTCAATTTTAGCGCAGGTTGTGGAATGCACCGTGTTCGAGTCTTTGGACCGTACTATTTACTTTTACTATCGTAGAATAAATATTCCTTCTTTTTACTGGTACAATAAATGAAAATATGATAATTCAGGAAACTTTCATACACCATTGGCATAAAAGTGAAAAACAAGTGTTAAAGAGCAAGAGTCTATATTATTATTTTTGAATATAAAAAATATAACCTATACACTCACCACTTGTTTGAATTTATTTTGATGTGTAGTCTGGAACAATATCATCAGCTAACCGTCCTCTCAAATTGTTCCTTTTAAGGACTCTCTTTTGCTTATCGACCATAGACAGAAATAAGCAACACTATCGTACATATTATAATAGATATGTTTGAACAAGATGAATCTTCTATCAATAATGAATTGTCTTTGCATAGCAGGGTTCTACTACAGAATTATGAGATCATGGCAATTTTCATCGTGACTTGTTGCACTTATTTACATTCAGGATCTGTTCTCTACCAAGGAAATGCCACCCTTGGAGATTCTGGTCAGTACATGTGCAGCTACATTGATAGATTTGGAACGACCATTGAACAATATTTCCGAGTGAACATTACATGTAAGTTGAAACGGTGTAAAGCTCCAACAAATGTTGACGATAGTCCATATTTGTAGTCTTTAGCACTAATGTGTTATTTGTATAGTTCCGTGTATTTCAAAGAATTCAACATATAAAGGTTTTATATAACTAACCCCGACTCGTACGTAGTGATCGTATACTGAAATATGTATTTCAGCCACAACGCAAGGTTTGTGTAACTTTGACGATGGTTCTTTATGTGGATGGCAACAACAGAAAAACGACAGTTTTGACTGGGTACTACAAAGTGGCCCGACACTGACTTCTGGGACTGGACCTAACAACGACCACACCCTTGCAACAGGTGAATTTGATTTTTTCATAAATTCAAGTTTATCAAAATATAAAGGCTAAGTAAATACCTATTACTAACAGGTTAAAATCGGATAGATTACGAATAACAACTAGAATAAAATACCACGTTGGACTCTTCTAGCGATGCTCATAAAACATCTACAATTTGATGCAATTTGAAGCAAGCATCGCAAAATATTGTTTCAATTTCATGCGACGCACTATTGTACAGGTACCGGTATGTCTAAATTATTAATGATTATATTATACAATAAAGACAAGTGATCTTGAACATAATGTAATAGATAAATCAAAATGTTATTCTGATATATTATGTTCCGAATCTTTGGACTAGTTGTACTGAAAGAAAATAGTTTTGAAATAATTCGACTGTTTTTGTTGTACAATGTTAGGTTGATGCGATTTATTACAGAAGGCCTTTATATTGATTAATTGTGGTAGACTAAGGCATTTTTCGCCATAGGTTCTTCTTAGAAATTGTATTTATTTATCACTGCACGTTCATGGAACACATAATCTATGTTTGGAGAATATAACCAGCTAGATGTAGGGCATGTCCCTTTAAGGTGTCATTGATTCTGAAGTAAGCCATCTGATGAATTTTTAGACACAAATAAGACTAGTAACAGTAATATTACTAGTAAAATCTTTACCTTTGAATTTACAATGTTCTACGCCAACAATTTTTGAAAATGAATTCGAATAAAAATGTCATGGATACGTATAGTTTCTCTATTCCAGTTAATGGAAAATACCTGTATATAGAAGCGTCTGCACCAAGAATCCAGGGTGATTTCGCTGTTCTGGCATCTCCAGTCCAACCTGCCAATCAAACCAGGTGTTTTCAATTTTGGTATTACATGTATGGTGACGGGATCGGAGAATTAAATGTTCATTTACAGGTAAAAGTGTTTAGGTTGAAGTACATTTAATGGTTTTAGAGCTTTAAGGAATTAGGGCAAATGGAAAAGCCTTTGAAAAATTAACCTGACATGAGAGTTTGTGGAATATATTCTGTTTTCATAATCCTGTTTTGTCCGCATCATTGATGTTTTACAATTTGGTTGCAAGAATTGAACAGGAGTTCTGTATGTTACAACGGTAATGCACTTTCAGAACCTTCATGTGAAAATGTGATATTTATTAGTCTGATATTGCAAACAAAAACAGCTGTATATTGCAGAATTAATGAATGTGCCATTCAACTCACAAAATGTTTCACATATCAAATAAAAGTATGTAACTTCTTTTAACATGTACTCTAAAAAAGTATGTAGCATTTCAACGCATAAAACATTTTTCGTATGAAGATGCTTTGTCAAAATTATCATTTCAATGTAGGACACTTGCCTTCGAAATGAAACGGAGATATTTCGTCAAGTAGGACAAAACGGTGAACATTGGAACAAGGCTTCTGTGACAATTCATGCACAATCGGTTCCACACGACTACATAATTTTAATTAAGGGTGATGTCGGATCCACATTTCTGGGTGATACGTCTTTAGATGATTTGGGTTTACAGGATGGAAAATGTCTAGGTACTTATCGATGAACGTATTTCTAGATATAATTCGATTCAAATACAATTATAACAGAAATCAGGATTTAGGCTAGAAACCGACTCCTGTCCTCGTAAAGTAATGTCTGCTACAATATGTTACGTGGATTCCCCGAGTAAATATTGTTTGACTTGTGTCAATTACTAGCAGAGGGTACATTTGATCTCACATACACATAACAATTTGGAATGAAACTGAACAAGAGAAGTCGGGTTATTGTTTCGAAAGCGTTTTATTATAGTGCATATAACAAAACCGTTGGTAAAAAATAAATGTTCAATTCTACACCGTTAAGCAGCGTATTTCAAAGGATAGAATTACACGTTGAACTCTGCTTCAGAAAAACCTAACCTGCTATATATCTAAGAAACTTGAAATTCTTAACTAAACCGTCTTTTTTACACGGTATACTCAACATACACTGATTCATGGAATGCAAACAAGTTTTGGCATAATGCATAGACAATTATTGTTTATACTTTCAGGGAACCATGGACCTGCTATTGTCGGTATGTGTTCTTTTCAGAGACCCTCGTATTTTCATTCGTTTTTCCGTTGTATTGCACAAAGCAAAATTAGATTTTTTTCAAAATGAAATGTTGTATCCATCGGATTAGAAATAAAAGTGTCTTATCTTTCTCCATATAAATACATTTCAGGTTAAGAAAGTGAAGTTCAAACAAAATGAATGGCGCCCTCCCTTTGTTATATATATGGATTTAATCAGCATGTAGCCGTGTCGCATTGAAGTTGTAAGTTTAAAAATAAAAGTAATAAATATTTTGTTTTGTCTTGAACGTTGACTGCGTATATGTAACCTGATTTTAGCAGAGAACAGCATGCCTGCAAGATGTTTAAGTTATATCATAACAGTCTATTTACCTCGACAAAAAGTATTATAAAGAACACACACAATCCGTCTTAATGGGCTATTTTGGTGTGAAAAAGTATGAGAAAAGCTATAAAATGCTTACGTTTTGCAAAATAGATGACATGTTTTTCCCCCATGTTACCCATTTGTCAATGATTCGATTAGCAATGTAGGTATTACCACGATGAAGACGAAACAGTTTCGATACAAAGGTATCTGACAACATGCGAGGGTTATGAAAGAACTATATCGCGCACCTGAGTTAATAGAGATCATCTGCAATACACGATCAAATCTATACTTTTGCCTATAACAACTGTACATTATAGCAACGCTCTGTGATCACATTTGGAAGAAGACCATCCATGTGACACTCTTACAAAGTTTGGATGAAACTGGCCCAATGTAAGATGTTTTTTTAAAGCTTTTTCCTTTTTTAGCTTTGGCGACCATTTTGTACAGTTGAGAAGAACCATTTGAGTAAATTAAATTGACGACATTTCAAGTTTGGTTAAAATAGACCTAGTGGTTAAGGGAGAAATGTCATTTAAATGTTTCTCTATTTCTAGCTCTGGTGGCCATTAAGTGGCCATGTGTGAGCAATTTAAGTAGAGGACATTTCAAAGAACAATCCTGTAAAGTTCAATTGAAATTGACCTAGTGGTTAAGGAGGGGATGTCGTTTAAAGCAATTGTTGAAGATGCACGCTACCCGACGCATACACGACAACACATTGTCACAATAGCTCACCATAAGCACTGCTTGCTCAGGTGAGCTAATTATCAAAACCACTGTTTCGTTGCCATGGTTACCAGAATTCAGCATACCAAAATAGCATATAAAGCTTTCAATTCACTTTGGTTTTTAATAAAAAAAGTCATGAAACGTATATTATCAACAATTACATGTACATTAACCTACGAAATAGGCGGTAACGTTCAAACTGCACGTATTTTGCTTTTAAAAATACTTTTAAAAATCAGATGTTTAAACTGAATTAGAACATGATACACTACTAAGTCACAGAGCTATCTAGTAACATCCTGAATACTTTAAAGCAATAATTGTAGCTATCTGACTTCAGGTTTTATAACGAAACTTACTTAGTTGAAATATAATGTATCTAATGATATTGAAATGAATCTGAAGAGCTTTTAAAGAAAAACTATCTGAAGAAAAAAGATTGAAAATTGTTTTGTGTCTTTCTGTGTGTCGTGCTGTGCTAAACGTGCATAGGTATGTTTGCTTTTTATTTAGTGTCAAAATCATTTTAGTCCAAGAGGGTTTGGGTTATTAATGGCTTGTTGTTTGATAACTTCAGTATTGGAGTCGATAATATTAATACTATAGTCTAGTAGTTTCTGTCATAAGCACGCGGTTCAGATCGAAATATCCGTCACATAATGTAACTGTTTTGGCGGGAACGAGGCTCTTCAGTATTGGAGTCGATAATATAACCAAAACCGTTCCTTAAACAAAGATTGCTGAAGCGACATTATTCCTAAGACATAAAAACATAAAAGCACATAAATTCATACCGATTAAACTGAAGACAAATATATAGACAATGTAGTAGACATTGTTAATATTCTAGTCAAATCTACTAGTAAATTGTACAATTGGTCGAACAGTGTCACTTGATCAGCATCACGTTTGTAGAAGTACTTTCACTACGATATCACTTATAACTTATTCGAGTATGAATGCACACAAATACACATAGCCGCTCTCAAAGAAGGAACGTTTTCATTGGTGTTAGTCAAATGTGCTTGGTTGTATCTGATGATGACAACGGTTATCGTTAACAATATATATGTAGTGTTTAAATTAGGAAACCTACGAACAGTTTTAAGGTTAACTGTGTGGTTTGTTGATTGTTGGAAAATATAATTTAATTGAAACAAATAGAATTATACATAACAGCTTTTATTGATACCTGTATAACATTTCAGAACAAAACCTTTATTGATAACATTAATTGTGTAACTACTGCGCGCCATTTCGATTGTAGATATGAAGTAACGTATGATTAGGCGGTTGCACTTATAGGTCATATATTTTATAAAGCGCTGTGAATAACATGTTTAACTTATCTAATATATCACATTATAAGTAAGTATATCGAGATCGTAACGTGAATGTAAATGATTTTGATGATGAAGTCTAAAGTATGAATAAAGTAATTTAAGTAAAACAATATTAAAGAATGTAATATATGCGTATTGTACATTGGTACAATTAAAAACTAAAATAACTTATAGTTATCGGATTTTCATATCGACATTGCTTTTTAATTTCCGGCATATATATATATATATATATATATATATATGAAAATATAATCTATCAGTACTGGGACATAATTAAATAACTAAAATAACTAATAGTTAGCGGACTTTCATATCAACATTGGTATGCTTCATTGGACTTGTGCTGCTTTTTAATTTCCCGCATAATTAGCCGCTCGCGGGTGGGGTTGTTTACTCGCTGTGGTCTGGTTCCCTGTCGCACTGGCATGCTACAGTACGTCCGGCAAAGCTCAATAATGGTGGCACCCAGTGGATGCTCAAAAGTATACTGTTTATATAGTGAAATGATAAAAGTATTGATCATTCAAAACTAATATGTTAATTTGAAAAAGTTATTGACATAGTTTTAAAAGACGAAAGGTTTTTTGAATGCTCAATCTGTGAACGTTGTAAACGTTGAAAAAGTTTGACTAGTAAGTGTACTATATTTCGGACATGTTACTTCAAGAAGACATTTCGGATGTGTGATTTTTGTTTTTTGATTTCTTTTTTTTTCCATGTTCGAGCCTAAAGAATGTTCAAATTTAGATAATAAAACGAAAATAAAAACAAAACAAAATAGAGAAAAGCGTCGCCGGTGGGATTCGAACCTCGCCTATAAAATTACAGCTCAAGTGACTTACCCACTGAGCCACGTTGAATGACTTTATAAGTGTTTGCTTAAATAATGCATAGATATTCAATTTCTATATATAGAACAGCTGCGAACATAATAGTATACAGACTAAATATCCGAAATGCCAATGAATATCTACCACGTCCGAAAACACGGCTATTTTTCCTGTTGTTTATTTCTCGTTATATTTTGCTATCAATCAAATATTATTAGCAATTTACAATGGGTTTGTATTGACAAATCACATACTGCAAGGTTTTTTGAATGATCAACTCCTACATAAAACCCCCTATAAACTCAATGTATAAACTTGATACTGTGGGCGCCGCCATTATTGAGCTTTGCCTGACCCGTACCGTATGAGTAGGGGCAGGTAACACCAGACTATACTCGCTGTTGTTCCGACAATGGTGGGTAGAACTTAATGAAGTAATTAAAGAGAAAATTTGAATACACAAAGGACCTGGTATTAATTTAGTCAGCAAATAGAATAGACCCAGCCTTACTCGTCGTCAAATTAACTTGTCGCATTCGATTTCAAAAGAAAATCATTGTTATATTATAATTAACAAATTGCATCTGACGAACGTTACCATACACATGTACAAATGCTATTTTACGTTCATACACACCACGCTTCCTTTGACTTTAACTAAATACCGGAAACGTTGGTCATTGACTATACGAACTTGCCAATTTGAAAAGTCGTATAGAAAAGAAAATTACCTTCTTATGTTATTTCTGAAATTTTAAAATGCAACACTTCTACAAATTTAAATCATTTCAAAGCTTAACTAAGAAAAATTAAAATTTCCGAGCAAACTGTGTTATAAAAATCAGCATTTTCAAACACTATTTTGAATATCAGCTAAAACGAACATCACAACAAATGAACGAAACGCACAAACACTAGGTAGAAATAAGTTGAAAAATACTGTCAACTCAAGAACGTACCTTCTGATTATTGTAACAGATATGATACCCGACTTTGTTATTGATTCCGACTACAAGCATAGGGTCTGGATTCACTCTGACTCGGATGTTTCACCCCATTCATCTAATAAGTTTCAGAATCACATGTATTTCGCCTGTCGCTTGTCAAAGGGCCATATTAGTTTTGTAGATTTCTGAATCTATCCATTTGTCTGTAAAAACCGCGCATTATTTCTCGACTTACACTCTAGTGCTAGAAAAGTAGTTCAACATGAATTCAATATGATCTCACAAAAGAGTAAGTGTTGTTTGATAACTTGTTAGCTATTATAGTATATGGTAATATATCATTCAGTTCTCTTAAAGCAAGTGCCAATAGGACCACACACATTTATCGCTCACCTTTTGTTGAATTAATGGCTTGCTTTTATGAGGCGTTACCTTAAATTAGTACTGAGTCTCGTTTATTACTTTATTGTTATAAATGGAAACCATTAGAGACTTCCAGAATATATACGGCTAAAATACAGAAAAATAACTGCAACAGATGTAGGTGTTTGTGTTAAGTAATTAGCCGCAAGACATGTCATTCTACACTTTCAAATTCAATAAAGCTGTACATCGTTTGTCTTTGGCAAGAAAATGTCTGATAAAAGATGGTTCACCTCGCTGTGTTAGTGAATAGCTACTGGCAATTGTTAAACAGTACATTATTATTACTGGAACATGAATATCCCCGGACAGTTCATTTCGATAAACTTTCTAAACAACTGATAAAACTTATTTTTGAGTGAAAATTTTCCCATGACCGTAAAGCAATATGATGTATCACTGCTTTACAAAATGGCGGCGCCCATAATGACGTTACCGCGGGATCAACTCAACGACCTACTGGGATATTTATGCTTGTTCGTCAACATATCATGTTTTTCACATGGGTGCATTTTTCAAATATAGTATTTAGTAATATTTTTCTGTGCACACAAATACTAATGATGATTATTTTAATCTTCGTCATGGAATATATGAGCCGTGGCATGAGAAAAGGGGCATTCGGACATTTTCATAGCTATTGCCCATGGTTTCCGGAAGAGTCAAACTGACTTTCTACTATACACTATTTTCCTGTATAACGGTCCAGGGTATTCGCAGTTTTCACCAGTGCTTGAAAATCTCATAGTACATTGTACATCCCCCCATGTAATATGACTCTCGTGAATTACTTGTGACGTAACATTATAAACATTGTGACGTCACTTCCTCAAACAAAGCATCTGAATATCGTTTTTTATATCATATAGCATTATTTCGATAAGTTTGCATTATGATATAAGATAGAGCCTCGTTCCCGCCAAAACAGTTACCCTCAGTGAAGGATATTTCGATCTGATCCGCGTGCTCATGACAAAAACTATTAATAAGCCATGCATGTTTTCACCGTAATACAAAATATTTCTCGCGACGATTATGGCGTCATGGTTTTTTCCGTTTTACATTCATACTGATGTAGTTTTGATGACGTTGTTTTCACTGAACATATTTGTAATGTATTTACATTTTCTGTTTAATATGTTTTTTCAGACGATAACTTTAATACACAAACAAGGTGCATTTTCTATTACACTTGGAGTTGATCATAACGCTTCCTACATATATTTCTATAACTGAAAATAAAATCAAGACAACACGAAGTTTTTAATTTACATGTTTCAACTTTATGTCTTCGTAAGAAAATATACAACATACAGTATACAAAACAAAAAGACCTAACTGAAAAGAGAAATTCTCGTTTACCTCTCTGTCATTCATGATATCAACTGCTGAACTATGATAACTGTAACTTGTTGTTTATTGTATAATTGTTGCAACTATAACATTAAGTACAGGTAAAATGAGATACATCTCTAAAGACATAATGCGCAACGTGACAAAAGGGCCCTTATGGTCTAAATATGTCATATCTTTTGAGAAGTAACTATGCTACAGTTTAAATCGATGTATCAAATTAAGGAGCATGTTTATGAATACCATCAACTTTTTTATGTCAGCATTGCTCATGAATATTAATTAGGTGAAAAGACACGTGCAAAAACTCGATTCTGTTAAGGTAACTTCAAATTCTAACGAACCTACTGTATATTAAAACAAGAGACATTCAGCTTTCCAACGATGTCTTTCTTTTCAAAATATGTTAATTTTAGGCTAAAATACAAGAATTTGAAATTAGCTCATTTGCATAATTTATGCATATTTATGATAATTAGCAAAATTTTGAATAACTGTTACTCCGCCCCAGATCAACAGATTTTCATCAGCCATACATTTTTTGTAAATCTCAGAGTCTGTTCTCTTATATACACATTGTTTCATGTTTTCAAAAGTTTTTATAAAAAAGTTCGAATTTTAGCACGAGCCATTTCAGTCAATAAGTATTCATAAGTATTTTTGTCGTTAAAATTTTGATGGTATTCCAGTAAATGCGCTTTAAAATGGTACCAACATCATATGTGTATCTCTGATAGTTCAAAAGTTACACATTATTTTACATTTAAGGGCCCTTTTGTCCTGTTGCGCATCAATTTTATTATTTTAACCTAGTTACTACATTGGCAAGTATGACGTAGCCAGCGTCTCTAAGATATATTTGACGCCATTTCATCGGAACGCAAAGCAGTGTGTAGGGGGAAAAGGACCACAAATGATTTTTTAAGCAATATCGCAATAAAATAAAATATGTTTCACTCTGAAAACTCTGAAGTATACGAAAGACATAACAAACCGAAAATTGATTAAAAAAAAATAACGTCCGAGTGAACATTTCCAATACAATAAATACAATATAATACATTACAATATCCTTTATTCTGTACAGAGTTTTATATAGATAGATTTTATTTCGATCCAGAAGGTATGAGACCCATGTGGCATACAAATGCATATAAACAAATATGGCGCAACAAATCATACTGTTCTTTCAATTACTATAAGCAAATATCTACTATAATAACGGTAACAATTTTAAAGACTTTCAATTCTATAATTATATGTATGAAAATTCAATTCATATACTGTAAATGTATTCACAGTCTGAAAGCGTCCGTTGAAACATACTGATAGATGTTAATTAATGGGAGTAGGCAAGAAATGTCATTGACCTGTTAAATTGTTATTGTTTAGAAAAAAAAGAATTGCACGAAAAAAGTGTGCAATGTTCAGAGAATTGCGATATCACGAATGGTTATCGAAGTTCGTAGTTTTACAATTTCCAACGTGCTAGTGACGGAATAATCAATTTGAAAGGAATTATATCAATTTGTGTTTTATTGAACGCGTCTCATAATAAAGGATACAAAAAATACTAAGATTTTGTTAGAATTTGGGATCTTTGTTATTCATAAGCTGACTGTATTTTATAACATTTGAATGTTTGTAAATTGTGCTAGGTTTAGCTCTTTCCTTTTTGCGCTAAATGTTTGCAGATTAGCAGATAATGAATTTCATTATAAATTTCTCTTAAGCACAAGGAATATTTACTTTCGTTGTATTGGGTTTAGACCAGCGGCCTTTTCTGCAGGCAATTTATGATTTGCAGAACGATACTTGAAGACCGGTAAGTACATGCACATATGCTTAGGTAATAATGTTAAATAGTCTTCGAAAGCACCCTTTTCTGCGAAAAGGGCATATAGGTTTCTTTTATTATGCATTTGTCCTCGCCATCCAGAAAGGAACATGTCATTCAATGTTTTATATTTTATTAGTAAGTGTATACTTTTGCAACTAAAGGTTTCTTTTTATTAAAAAATGTACCACTGTAACCAGTTGAATCGAATATGTTTTTTGACATAGTTAAGCCATTTGAAACTGCGTGTACTATTTAGCATGATTAAATACACAATATCAAAAAACTTAATAGAATCGCCTGTGACTAAATTATTCCAACACTTGGAATTTTTTGCACGTATTAAAACATCCATGATACACACTTGCTTTGTCAGCTTCAAATATATTTTTATGATTTGGATCTGCCAAGTCTACAAAAACACGTCCGACATGTTTGTTACCTATAAATCCATCTCCCCTTTATATTACCAAGTTCAGAAACATGGCAGACATAACACAAATACAAAAGATTCTGTGCATTCAACGGAGAACTTGTCCGTGTTTTCATTTACAATTACAGTTTGTACTTAATATTCTTATCATATTGTGAATGCAGTGACTTAGTTAAGGAAAATGCATAAAATGTATTATTTTGATTAAAGTATACAATGTAAAATGCATTTCTGTTTCTTGAGTCACATTCGGAAAAAAGCTATCTGACAAATATCTAACCATTTGCTAAGAGACAAGAAGATATAAAGATTTTCTAATATAAGCCTATGATAAAACCAGTGACCCTGGGGTAGGGTCAATTTTGACCCGGAGGTCATGATTTGAACAATCGTGATACAGGTCCACTACACAGTGATACGCTTAAAATATCGAAGCTACATGTATGTGCCTTGTAGTTTTTAATTTTCGATAAAACTACGTCACAAGCACAAGCTTAGGTCACGGAATACTACATGCATTTATAGCTGTGTAAAGTTTTGTGTTTCAAAATCTTATCTAGTTCGTATGGTGGCATATGTCTACATACACATACACAGATAATTATCATGAAAAATTTGTCATATTATGTCGAATAATTACAGTTAACTGCCATTTTGATTCTCTAAGTTGTTTAATGGTACATAAAACAAGATTTACTACTCTGACGATTACTGCATACAGTCATTAAGTAAACCTTTTCATGAACAGTAATTTTTTTTATTTCTGTGCATGAGACACCTAAAAGCGAGAACAATGCCGATTATAATGATCTATATATAGCTATCTGAAACGTAATTATAATTCAGTCGTGGAAACTATCATGACTTTTCCCCTTTAAATAAAAGTATTATGTAGCGGAAAATAAAAAGAACTTTTTCGCGAAAAACAAATTATTTTTCATGATAAGTTATCTTCTTTTCAAGATACTTTTGTATAGGTCCTTGCCCGTAGAAGTTGACAAGTTAGGAAAAAGCTCTCACGTTGTACTTGCCATATCTATTCATCATTAAAAGGCTTTCGTTTTAAAACTCACTGCGATTCTTTTCTTTCCTCCGTATTATAGTTTCATCATTTTGTACAATTAAAGTTACAAACAATAGCTATTTACGTTAGGATATAATTTGTAGTATAACTAAGTTAATAACTAAGCAAAAAATACGATAATAAGGACTTTTCAGTCATAATACATAAACAAAATGTAATATACGCCTTCGTTATTGGACCGAAACTGCCCCCTTATTTGCCGATCGATAACTGTTTGTGCTCTTTACCGCTGAAGAATACACAAGAACGATAAATATGTGAAATACCCGTTATAAGTGAGATATTTTCTTGATTATGTTATGCACAAATATGCCACCATAAGTTCGCGATTTCTGTGTTCCACATAAAAATGATTTACATGTAAATACGATATCGGTTGTGTTGTCATAGTACCAAATTACGGTATTCATATGAAGATACAAAAAACGCGTTGCGGTCGTTTTCTTTCAAGCTTCTGACATGATTAATACTGTATAGATCTGTAAAAATATAAATGAATGTCTATTAATTTCAACATTATATCTTATTTCAATTAGAAGTTTAACATCGTCATACTATTTCAAAGATATTTAGACAGGAAACAAAAAAGAACGTTGTGCATGCAGTTTTATTTCAGTTAACATGGACAATATGTGTATTTAGGTCCGTGCAGTTAATTATTCAGCCTATATATTGAAACTATTAATCGTTGCAGAGATTATTATTTCTATTAAATCATATCCCCATTTAGACAAAAGACACTAAAAATATATTAAAAACGGTAACCGTACCATTTTATGAAAGAAAATAACCGTCGAGTAGATGTGTCCGTCGTTTACTTTTTTCATTGATCATTCATTCTAAACAGGGTCTGTAATATACGGACCCTGTTCTAAATAATAACTTTTTAAAATATATTTGAATGATAAAAAGAATAATATATCATTAAACATCAGTAAATGGCTTTGAACAATCTCGTTAAACTGTTTTATAAAACAAATATAAATGATAGATCGATATATCAGTATATATCGCTTATGCAGTAGCGTGTAACTGCCCCTTCAGTTGCTTATACGGTCGATATGCATTGATGTCGCGCATGCGCAAAGGTCTGTGAAAAATCCACGGGTTTTTCACAGACTTATCGTTCTTGCGTACTCTTCAGCGTTAAAGAGCACAAACGGTTATCGATCGGCGAATGAGGGGGCAGTTTCGGTCCGATAACGGAAGCGTATTATAGCGTATTTTTAATGTATCATGAATGAATAATCCTATGATTATCGTGTATTTTGCTATTATTAACTTACTTCTGCTATTTATATCCTTACTTAAATAAGTATATTTTTGTAACTTTAATTGTAGAAAATGATGAAATTATAATACGGAGCAAATAAAGGATCGCCGACGAATCATTTAACGATTTCATGAATGTGCATACATGATTACAGAAAGTAATAAAACTGTACTTTAAGCATTTCAACAAAATATCAGTAATGTGTTTCTTAATAAGTTAAGTAAATCAGTACTTTTATCAAAATTAAAAAATAAAGCAAAGAAAATACATGGTGTGGGAGTTTTCTTTCTTCATACAGAAACACTTCTACAGCGGATTTTGTGTATTAACTATTAATGTAAATTACTTTATTATCTAAACAAAAGAATAAAGAAGTTATGAAGTAAATTACAATAAAACATTTTGAAAAATGTCAACGCGAACTTGAAAACGGAAGCAAATAATGATAAATAGTAATGGCAAGTACAGCGCGAGAGTTTTTTTCCCATAACTCGTCAACTTCTACGGGCACGGACCTATACTAAGTAACTTACACATCAATCGTGATTTTAAAATTATCTTCTAACGATTATTTTACGAATTCAGCAACATATTCTAAAGAAAGCAAATTAATATAAATAGTTAGTAAAACGGACCCGTGTACATAGCTCCGTTTTGATCAGTTTGAAAACTTATGATGAAAAAGCGGGTGAAGAAAGTTTTAATAATAAAAATTGAAAAGTGTTGTCATAATAGTGATAGAGTAAATGAAAAGAGAGAAAATGCTTTGAAATGCTTTAAAAATGCTATCATACTTCTACAACTTGAAATATATACTTTCGTAAGCAGAAGAACCTTAGATTTCCAATTTTGACAATAGTATTTAGATGCGTGTATTTCTCAATTCTGAATATTTCAAATGCAAACAGATGTTTATAATTCAATTAATAATTAAATAAAGTCATTAATTGTTATCTGTATGACTATAGCCATTCATCATATATTCGTAACTTTAATCATTGTCAACTATTAACTTTTGTTTCAGTAAAAATTCGTTCTTCGAATTAAAAACCTTGGAATTTGCCCACAATATTATAGGTATGAATATAAATTTTCAATTTACATGTCATATGCATAAATTTTTTGTTTGTTGTTTGTTAAACTGACATAATAATAATGTATATAATTAGATTTTCGTTTTGATCAATAACTTATTTCCTTTCCTCAAACACATAACAATGTTTATCCATGTATCGCACCGGCTGTAAATCAACAATTCAATACAATACAATACTTATTTATTTTACCATGGTTACATTTGTAGCAACAGACATAGAAAAAAACAACATATCCGAATATACATTGTTGGGTAACCTAACATACAGATACAAATACTTGAAACAATAAAAAATATTGTTAGCGGGATCCGTGGAATTGATATTTTATTGACGTTGTAAAGTTAGGAGAATGTTGCCTCTAGAATGAAAAGCGTGAAAAGCGTGCGTATTATTACTATGGAATGTCATTCATAAGGTTTTTTGTCACAGTGCAGATTTAAAATATACAGTTGTGGATTTATTACGGTACATTTTTCAATATAATCGAGATAAAGGTGCTTAGTTTTTTTAACGTTACACACTGTGTGTTATTAAGAAGCTGACTGTATTTAATTACATTTGGATGGTTAAAATAATATGACGAGATTAGTTGCTTTCTTTTGTTACTAAAACGCTTACAAACAAAGAGATATTGAAATTCGTCGCGTCGGACAGATTGTGATTTGCAGTACGCAATTTAAAAATTGGTACGTACATATATCTTGGTAGAGGGATAAGGGTAGTCTTTCCGTACATGTTGATGCTTAAAAAGACTATAAAGTCTACCTTTATTTGAAGCTTGCATTTTGTTATTCCATTTGGAAATATATATTTGGTCAACCAACGTCTGCTTTATTAAAAGATGTATGTTCTTTGTGGAAATACTCGCTTGATTTAAAAATATGCTAGTATTACCAAGTTCAACCATTTAAATGAATGCTGACTTTGCAACATATATATTAATAGACAATATTGGAATATTTACTTTCATTACCAAATACATATTTGTTCCAAAAATTGATTACTTTTATACGAATCAAAATGTAAATCGGATATCTACCCAATTCTCCGTGTAACATATAGGCCGGTCTGCTTTTCAAGGAATTCGTATTTTTACGCAAAATTTCTAAGTGTATTTTGTTCAACGTCGTTTTTATTTTCAATTTCCCATACTTCACTAGAAAACGTCAAAATCGGTAAAATAGTATAATTATCGAATGACTTGGGTTGGAGATCTATCGGCAAGTTTGAATTAAAAATACGTTTATTCAGAAGGTGCATTGTTTTTTTTAGCTATTGTTATTAAGTGAGCACGCGCTGTATTGAATTTACCAGTTGAGCGAAAAAGCAATACGGTAACCAAGATATGTTTTTGGTCAACAATCCCTATTTCATTGCCGTTAATAGTAAAATACATATTTCTTGTACCACGTTTGTTTGCACCTAAAACCATAACTTTTGTTTTTTTCAGTATTAACTTCAAGCTTCCACGTCCGGGCGGGCGGGCGTCAAACATTGGTTTCCGTTGGATAACTTTAGTTAGGAGTGACCAATTGCAATGAAACTTGGTCTGTAGGTGGCTTGCGTGGAGACGCCGCTTGGGATTGCATTTAGGGTCACTAGGGTCAAGGTCAAAGTCACTGTTACTAAAAATAGAAAAACGGTTTTCGCTCAATAACTCGAGCTAGGAGTGACCAATTACAATGAAACTTGGTCTGTAGGTAGCTTGCGTAGAGTAGCCGCTTTGGATTGCATTTGGGGTCACTAGGGTCAAGGTCAAGGTCACAGTTACTAAAAATAGAAAAATGATTTCCGCTCAATAAATCAAGTTAGGAGTGACTAATTGCAATCAAACTCAGTGTGTAGGTAGCTTGTGTAGAGAGGAAGCTTGGGATTGCATTAGAGGTCACTTGGTTCAAGGTCAAGGGCACTGTTACTAAAAATAATAAAATGGTTTCCACTCAATAACTTGAGTTAGGAGTGACCAATTGTAATGAAACTTGGTGTGTAGGTAGCTTGCGTGGAGAGGAAGCTTTGGGTCACTATGGTCAAGGTCACTAGGGTTAAGGTCAAGGTCACTGTTACTAAAAATAGTTTTATTTAATTTTAGTTTTTTTTGTTTTAAGCAAAAAAAATTTTTTTCGGGGTCAAGGTCACTAGGGTCAAGGTCAAGGTCAGTGTAACTGAAAATAAATTTTTATTTATTTTTAGTTTTTAGTCTTTCAAGATTTCTTTTTTTTTTCGGGGTCAAGGTTACTAGGGTCAAGGTCAAGGTCATTGTTACTAAAAATAGATTTTTATTTATTTTTAGTTTTTAGATTGTTTTAAGCCAAAAAAAATTTTTTTGGGGTCAAGGTCACTTGGCTCAAGGTCAAGGTCACTGTTACTAAAAATAGATTTTTATTTGTTTTTTTTTTTTGTTTTCAGAAAAATTTTTTTTTTTCAGGGTCAAGGTCACTAGGGTCAAGGACAAGGTCACTGTTACTAAAAATAGATTTTTATTTATTTTTAGTTTTTAGATTGTTTTAAGCAAAACAAATTTTTTTGGGTCAAGGTCACTTGGCTCAAGATCAAGGTCACTGTTACTAAAAATAGATTTTTATATAATTTTGTTTTATTTTCAGCAAAAAATTTTTTTTTCAGGGTCAAGGTCATTAGGGTCAAGGACAAGGTCACTGTTACTAAAAATAGATTTTTATTTATTTTTAGTGTTTTGATTGTTTTAAGCAAAAAAAAATTTGTTGGGGTCAAGGTCACTAGGGTCAAGGTCACTGTTACTAAAAATAGATTTTTATTTATTTTTAGTTTTTAGATTGTTTTAAGCAAAAAAAATAATTTTGGGGTCAAGGTCACTTGGATCAAGGTCAAGGTCACTGTTTGTAAAAATAGATTTTTATTTATTTTTAGTTTTTAGTCTTTCAAGTATTTTTTTTTCGTGGTAAAGGTCACTAGGGTCAAGGTCACTGTTACTAAAAATAGATTTTTATTTATTTTTAGTTTTTAAATTGTTTTAAACAAAAACAAATGGGGGGTCAAGGTCACTAGGGTCAAGGTCACTGTTACTAAAAATGTAAAAAAATGTTGTTTTTAAATTGTAGCGAAAAAAAATTTGGGCCAAAGGTCACAAGGGTCAAGGTCAAGGGCACTGTTACTAAGATAGAGAGGAGTCAAGATGACTGTTTTTTTTAATTCTACAATTTCTACAGGCGCTGTTTAAACCTGCTTTGGCGGCATTGCCGCGTCTTGTTATAATTTGTATCGACATTCCTCTGCCTGTTTTGTGCATTTTAGCTAGAATTATTCGTTTATGTAACTTTGACTTATAAAATATACTTATTACGTTTTCAACAATATTATGTAAATCTACTCTTGGTGCGCAGATGTATTTGAAAAAAAATCATTAATAAGAAAATCAATCAATGCTACTTTCTCAAAGTCAGTAATGTGCAAACAATCGTTACTTTTGCTACTTTGCTTTTTAAAGTTCTAACTGCTGGGATGTGTAGTTTTTGTTGTATTTGTAATGTCAAAGTTCATACTTAAGGACAGCAGAGAATATCCATCTGAAAAAAATAGTATCAACTTCCAGTATCTAAAACCAGTAAAACCTTTCAGCAAACTAGCAGAGGATAACAATGGTATAAAAGATGACGATATGGGATACAGATATGAATAGCTAATGTTATGTTAAGCAAGGCTGTAAGGAGGAATTTAATAGCGGAGAGCATCAATCAGGTATTTGTTTTATAATATTGTTATGGACTTTGAATTAAATGTCAACAATACCTCATATTAAATAATATATATGTTCAATGTTTGCACCTTTCAAACTGTTTTGACAAATACAGTTTAAACATTTACGAACGGAAAACAGTAATATGATAAACATTGATAAATTATACGCATATCGATAAAAAAATTCCTATTAAAGATAGATTTACATGCATCTGATTTAAATTTATTTTTACAAAATTCTCACATGGACAAAGTCAATTTCGGCTCGTAATGTTAGTTTCAGTCGTTTACTGATGTTGAATAAAATTACAAAATGCGTTATTGCACTAAGAATATGATCACTTTTATTAAGAGGCATATAAAGGTGGTGTAAAAATAAATGGAATGTTAGTTCGAAGCTGTGGTCCTTTATCGATTAGTCAAATTGTACCGTCATTAGATTAATTTATTGTATTTCTTAAACTTCTTAAAACATAATTATCTTGTAATTTTCTTGATGTCTCGATAAACACGAACCATATAATTTATAATGTTTTCAACCGTAAACAACGTTTTTCTCTAATTGAAAAATTCATATTTCTGATTTTTATGTTTGTTCAATGTATTCACGTTTTCAGACACCACATTGGTTGCAATTAGTTTGTTTTATTCATTCATTAAAATATTTACTTTTCCAGTTCGCAATATACTCGTTCGGTTTATTTTAAGATTGTGATTGTCTCAAAAAATGCGGTTTTGCTGTCAATTTTACAGGCCGTCGCACTGCACATTTGACCAACCATGCTGCGAAATCCATTCCACTTGGCGTACATCGTCTTCTCGCCTATCTTGTCAATCCCGTTGGCTTTCATCAACATCATGGCCATTTACATCTTTTATCGCAAGTTTCGATTGTCAAGTTTTCCTATTATTGTCATAATCAACATCTGTATATGCGATATATTTGTGTGCCTTGTGTCCAATAACTTTTACGTTGGGAATATTCTTCATCCAGTCAATTCCTGGTCGACTGGTGCAGTGGCATGCAAACTATTCAAATGTTTGACGATGCTGGCAAATATAGCGCAAATTTATTTTTTGTGCATGCTGAATGCGGACAGACTCCGACGGCTGACATGTATTACGGCAAATCAATGGCGAAGACGTGAAGCTGTTACACTTGTTTCTATTGGATGGGTCGCTGCGACTATCATTTGCCTGCCACGGTTGGCACTTTTTGACGAGAAAGAGTTCTCGGTTGCATACAATGTTACTGTAGTAGCATGTAAACCAGTACGCCTGAATGACAAGAACCATATCATTGTGACGGTTGCTACTTTTATTGTTGCTTACCTCATCCCTGCCTGTTTCATTTTTTACGCGTTGGTTAAATCTCAATTATACACGCGACAAAGATTCCAAAACAGCCGTCTCTCACTAACAAGCTCCGTTGCAAAAATGAACAGAACGTTGGCTCTAACTTTCAACTTGACAGGTGCACTCTTCATGATCATATGGACACCATTTTTCGTCATTTCGCTGTTAGAACTTACCAGTGTCTGGAAGATGAATCTGAACATTGACTTTACCTTGCGCTGTACACTGCTTATTTTCGGAAGCGCAAAGCCTGTCATATATATCATCTGCATGGAAAAGTTCCGAAACTATTTTTCATTTAAATGTATCAGGAACGTCAGAGAAACGAAAGAAGCCCCGAGTTCACAATCTACGGCCAGAGAAATGACAGAAACCTCGTGTTTCGAATCTACGACGAGAGAAATGACAGAAGCCTCGAGTTCCGAATCTACAGTAAGAGAAACGAGAGAAGCCTCCGAACTCAAATCTACAGCCAGAGATACGAAAGAAGCGTCGAGTTTCAAATCTACGGCAGGAGAAACGACAGAAACCTCGAGATTCGAATCTACGGCGAGAAGTATGACAGAAGCCTCTTGGTCTGAATTTACGATGAGAGAAATGAAAGAATCGTTGAGTCTGGAATCTACGCCGAGAGAAACGAGAGAAGCCTCCGGACTCAAATCTACAGCGAGAGATACGACAGAAGCGGCGAGTTTCAAATCTACGGCGATAGAAACGACAGAAGCCTCGAGTTTCGAATCTACAGCGAGAGATACGACAGAAGCGTTGAGTTTCGAATCTACGGCGATACAAATGGCAAAAGCCTCGAGTTTCGAATCTACGTCAAGAGATACGACAGAAACGTCTTGTTTCAAACTTACGTCGAGAGAAAAAACAGAAGCCTCGAATTTCGAATCTACAGCAAGAGATACGACAGAGGCGTCGAGTTCCGAATCTAAGGAGAGAAAAACAGATGATATTACATACTCGAAAATACCCAATACCGGTATGTCAACAGCGGCCAACGACTCCCTCCTCGAAACCTTGCGTTCACACCAGCATATGTAAGTGATGGCAAATTCAAGCTAGCACATATTAGTGATGGAACTTTTTTGGTGATTTTAAGAACACAAAAAACACATTCAATAACAAAAAGGTTTGCTTTATTACGATCACTGTTCAGTGCCTGTACAGTATTATGTACAATATTCGCACTGTTGTTTACAAACTGGCTGTAACACTTTTATCTAAAATGACAGACCAATGTTTAATAGACGGAGAATTATTGAAGAGATCTGGTGAACAGAAATTTGTGTTAAACTTTGAAGTCAGACGACACATGTTTGTCAAAATTAGCGTATTTCCTATCTATATATCATATGATTCATTTGTTATGTTAAATGTAGAACTTTCGAGAACTTATTGCTCTAAAAAATAAACTCTGGATATCTATAGAATTTTAGACAGATTAATAGGACTATTTCAATAAGTAAAGTGTATGAGAAACTTATAGAACAGCATATTTTACGCATACATATACGGAAAAAAACTTTTGTGTTGTATCTGTGGTTTAATTCAAATTCAAGAAGAATGATCAATGTGAAAACAATCAATTATTTTAATTAAAACTATTACATTTTTTATTTAAATACAATGTACATTGTTTTTATAATATAGGGAGACTGGGCATTGCGTTTTGTTTGCTCTTGGCTGAAAAACTTTAATTTGATTGTATCGCATCTTTTATAATATTTTCATATTTCATCTGGTTTAATTTTATTGAGCATAGATAACAATACCAGAATAAGAGAAGATAAAATGAAGTACCTGGAGTTATCATACATTGTAACTCAATAGTATTGTTTTATTCATCATTCACATTGCTTTTGTAATTATGTTTGGTAATAAAGTCTGTGACTGTTTGGTAAAGTGTGTGTATTGTCATTGTACACAGATTGTGTAACACTGCCAATGACGTATTTCAGTATAATTTTTATGATAAGGACATGGATTTTATATTGGGTCGCATAATTCCTCTCTGACTAATTGAGTACTCAAAATTTTACAACCTGAATTCACCGTCTGTTAGTCCTTTTGTGAAGCATAGAGTGAAAGGGTCTTGATTTCAAACGCAAGCCAAAATCCATTAGGATCGATTAAAGTCCGTCATTCGTCCATCGCCTCATTTCAAATGCAAATAAATTGCCCATGGAATTAAAGTCGTTCATAACATCCCGGTTCTGTCGTCTGTCATTTGCATCAGGCTGCTACACTTTCAGGTAGACTCGCAGACTTTCAGGAGGCAGTGTCAAACGAGTAATACCACCCTTATATATTCCTTAAATGCTAGAATCCGTTCGCATTGGTCTTTGACACTTTCAGGAAGACTCGCAGACTTTCAGGAGGCGGTGTCAAACGAGTTGCACCTCCCTTAGATATTCCTAGCAGTTAATTATGTTTTTACTGGTCTGCGACATTTTCAGGAAGACTCGCAGACTCGTGTCAATGGAAATAAAGTCGTTCATAACATCCCGATTCCACCGTTAAGTTAGGTCATTTGCACTGGTCTTCGACACTTTTTGGAGGACTCGCACACTTTAATTCAAGGAGGCGGTTCCAAACGAGTTTTACCTCCCTTAGATATGCATAAAAGGTTCGAATCCATTTGCATCGGTCTGCGACATTTCAAGGAATACTCGCAGACTTCCAGGAGGTGGTGCCAAACGAGTTTTGCCTCCCTTAGATATGGAAGGGTTTGTTGACCTAATGAGATGTTCAAATCGGTCAGGTTGGCCGCCATCTTGAATGTTTAAGGTCACCAAGTACAGGAAATAGGTGACACAGGAAATGGTGTGAATACAGCGCAATATATACTACTAATAGGATTTCTTTTAAAATAATCTGTAACTTAATGAATGTAGAACTTCATTAAGTAACAAGTTAGTCGGCTGAAAGAAGTGGTTCAGTAAATGCATCACACTTTTGTTATGAATTAAACTCAAAAATGAGTTATAGTATTATATATAGGGTACCGTTTTACTATTTATTGCATTTTGTTATTATTTAATATCACCTATTTTGTCTAAGAATACATGATATCACCATTTAAAATAGGTGATATCACCTGATTTCACCAATTTAAAAGTATGATATCATGTATTCCCGTTGAATTGGTGATTTCACATATTCGAATGTCGATATCACGTTTGAAATAGAGAATATAAGGTTACTGTCTTTTGAAAACAGTAAATATCGGACGAGAATGATATCGGACATGGATGCCGAGGCTTAACGTTCAATATTCATCCTTGTTCGATATCAACTGTAATTACAAGACACTAAGCTTGTATTCATTTTTTATTCAGCTGACGTTTTCACAAATAAAAACATAGTAGTAAATTTAGTATTTTACGTGGTATTTATGACGTCATCAGCGTTTTAATTAGCGTTTTAAATCCAGCACCGTTAACGCTACTGGTTGCTTTCAGTTAGCCGGACAAAAAGGGACATTTGTTTAAATAATACTGCCAATATTGCAGATAGAAACTCGAAACTTTCACATGACGAATATCGGTCTCAGCTGTACGCATCCGTATTCTTTGCGGGAGTCGCATGCTATTTTTCTAGACTAAGTTCAATTCGGGTAAAACAATAACCAGTGAAACGTTCAAGAAATATGCAACGTCCGTTCAATTATCCGAACAATGATTTATTTGTGTAAAAAGTCTATTATTTTGTCAGAATGTTTTCTTTCTGGTTGAGTTTTCTCACAGTATGCTCTGTACAACTAAAAGTAATCGAAGCATTCCCGAAAAAACCCAACTAGTTACTATTAATAGCATAAGTCATGAACCGAGGTCCGTCATGGTTGGATTGATATACGTCCTAATGTACTAAAAGTGTTATGTAATGCTTTTAGTAAGAAATTTACAAAGACCATCTTCTTTTAAGAATTTAGTATTTTCTTTACGGTTTACAAGGCTTTTTCCATTCCAAACTGTTACAATTTTAATGAAACTAGTGAAATAGGATGTGAATATCGCTATACTTTAGCGCAGGTGCGCATGTGCATTGTGATATTAAATCCCAAGGTGGCAATGGCCGTCTGCAATCAAAGCATAAGGCAAGTTCGATACATATATATCGTATAAATGTTGTACAACTAAGTGATAACTTGACTGCACTGTCAAAGAAAGTTAACCGTAAACGTCTACATGATTCAGGTATATTCATTACACGTCAGATCCTATGATAACTGTTTATTTACGGGCAAATCGAAATTGTCCGGATAATTGAGCGTCCGGTTAACATGTAGGATACCAGTATGCCTCATCAGAAAGATTGAACATTAAAATATTTAGTTGACCTTCCATCAGGCTTTTGTACAGTTTTTAGAGGCGGTTATACCGTTTCAGCTCATATCTTACAATAAATAAGAAAAAACTGTGAAAAAGGAAGGGGATGAAACTATGAAATTCATGTTTTTCTCGAATTTGGCTTACAAACTGCTACAGATGGAAAGATAATAATCTAACTAAGAAAATGAATACGCACATAACTATTTTCATTGAAAAAAAAAAAGAAATTTAGCAGTAATATTTCGAAAAATATCAATGAAAACCCGCCTAAAAAGAACTGAATTTAAAGTGTAGGGTGTTAGAAATCTACACTAACATAGATCTTATTTCATGAAACCTACTAAATGTCTTTAATCGACGGGGCTTAAAACGTGATATCAGGATATTGTCATAATAACACTGTCCAGTGATATCAGACGTCCAAATATCAAAAATCATCAGACAGGTGTTACCGGGTCGTCATCGTAACAGTTGCATGATAAAATTGCCATATCACCTATTGCCTTTGAATAGGTGATAGCACATCTCTGAATATGTGATACCCTTATTCGAATCGTTGATATCGCCGTTTCATAAGGGTAATATCATGTATTCCCGTTGAATTGGTAATATGAAATCACCTATTAAGATTGTGATATCACCTATTACAAATGATGATATCAGATATTCTAAAAGTGATATAGGTGAAATTACCTTTCAAAGGCAAATTGTAATACCATAATTTTACATAGGTCATACATGTATCACAAAAGTGCATTAAGTACAAAGACCGCGACAAAACAATTATATATGTTATGTGTCATAAATTTGTCATTTATATAGTAATAATAATATATATATAATCAGTTTATTTGCAATAAAATACAATCCGACAATTACTTTTCATAGTCATACAGCATTTACAGTGTGGTATACATGTAATACTATACTCAGCAAAACTTGAAACGTCCCTGTTTTATAGCCGGTGAAGCTTTGTCTGTGTAGTTGCTACATGTTCAATGTACATGTATTTTAAACCCTGGCGATGTTCAGAATACGATCGTGTACAGTTTACCCGATACGCACGGTTTACATATCGGCCAGTAACCGGAACGGTCATTTGCACGTTTTGCACGTGCACGCTATACATGTCATCCATATGTTGATTCAGTTCATGTCGTACCATTCATGCGATAGGGGCTATTCTGAAAATTAAATTTTTTCTTTAATTTTTCACTGTTTTCGATATGCCACGGCTTTCCGAAAACGAGCGAAATCAGGCAATTGGGATGCTTGCGGGTGGGATGTCCGCCAGGGTAGTCGCGCGTCGGTTCGTGTGCTGTCGGAAGACGACTGATCGTCTTGCAGCCCGGTACCAGCAGACTGGAGCTGTTCACGACCGGCAGCAACCTGGTAGGCCTCGTGTAACGACGGCTAGAGCCGATCGTTTCATTACGTTGACGCACTTACGTCAACGTCAATTGGCAGCCACAGTCACTGCTAGGCAATACGGTGTCTCAGGGCAGACCATTCGCAACCGGTTGCGTCGTAACGCCCAACCAATCAGGGCACGCCGCCCGTACACTGGTCAGATAATGACCCAACGTCACCGTGCTGCCAGGCTGTTATGGACGCGACGTCATATGAACTAGAGAAGGGCTGACTGGAACCGAGTTTTGTTCACCCATGAATCTCGGTTCACAGTTAGTCATGCTGACGGAAGATTACGGGTATACAGGCGTAAAAATGAAAGATTCGCCGATTGTTGCATTGTTGAGAAGAACAGGTTTGGGGGAGGGAGCGTAATGGTCTGGGGTGGGATCATGGGAAACCGGAAGACAGATTTGGTTGTTGTACAGGGCAACATTAATGCACAGCGTTATGTTGCAGACGTGCTAAATGCATATGCCTTACCATTTATTCGTCAGCATGGTCCTGGTGTAACATTGATGCAGGACAATGCCCGCCCTCATGTAGCCAGGGTCACCACTCAATTCTTGCAGCAAAACAATGTCAACGTCATGCCATGGCCCGCGGTTTCCCCGGATCTCAACCCCATTGAGCACATATGGGATCAGCTTGGCCGCGAAGCACGAGCTAACCAGATTAACAATGTTCGCGATCTTACACGGGCGTTACAACAGGAATGGAGGAATTTGCCCAACGCACTGGTATTGCGTTACGTTACGTCGATGCGGCGTAGGATCATTGCATGCATTCATGCAAATGGTGGCCACACTCGGTACTAACGAGATTTACTGGATGTGCCACATTTCTTATTGAAATTCCATCTCTAAACATTCAATAACACCTTTCTGAGTTTTTGTGATTTTTGATTTTCACCCCTACCTCTCTTGACCGGTTATCTCTCGAAAAGTTAACAAGATAGCCAGATGCAATTAATTGGTTTTGATACATAAATGAATGAACTTGTTTTTCTATTTTGATTCATAAAAGTAACCCTTTTGGTTTTCGATAAATCTTTCCTGAAATATGGAGGGACGTTTCTATTTTTGCTGAGTATATATACAGTTTAACAGAATGAGAACATCACATTAATACATAGTATTGATTATTTTAAACTGCAATTGTAAAACTGATTAGTATGAGAATGTATGACATCACTGCTGTCTTAATCAAGAAAATATCCGAACTGGAACCATTACATATTATCTTTCACCTAGTATTTACTCTTTGAAATATTTTTCGAAACATTTTACACAGTTGTCCAGTTCTAGATTCTTGTCATATAGCGGTAATGCACGAAAGTAGGACACTGCCCCTGACACGTGGCTGTTTACAATCATAATATCATCAACATTTGGTATGTCAGAACAACTGATATCGTCAAGTGATTGAAGCATTCTTTCGTTTTCGAGAAGAAATTGCTCACAGGGGAATTTAAAATCTTTGCTATCTAGTATGTTATGATCTTTGATAAACACGCTGGGGATATTTAATTCAAATTTCCCACCACGCATGAAGATCCTAGCAAATCGGCTTAATTCAATTTTCTCCTTGACATTTCTGTGAAACAAGTAGGACAGACATGTTGCAACAAGTGTTTTGAAACACGTAGCAAGATTGGCAGTCTCTGTACAAGAACAATCGTGCTTCAGTACAAGTGTTTTCCATACATATGAAGATATATAAATATATCCTCCACCGCTGTTGAAAATGTATTTAAGCAGTTTGTAGCACTCTGTGTGATGTTGACTTAGACTGCGAACAAGCTCCACTTCAGTTTCAGTAAAAGTCAGGCGAAAACACAAATCACAGGAAGTACTTGCCATTGGTCCATCAGAGAAAACAAGCATGTATTTGCCTTTTTCCTGGACTTTATCAAAATATTTGGGATGATATGTATCTACTGAACACAGAATATTAGGTGTCAGGTTCACCTCGAATGCTGGAGTTATGTCAACTTTAATTTCTATTTTCTTTCCGTTTCTACTGTGTGGTTCCCAAAGGAATTGAGGAGTAAAAGCTGGCCCATGTTTTTCAATATTTTTGTCAACACGCATGATTCCTATCTCCGTAAGATGTGTAAGACTATCTCCTGATTCTTTTATAACTGTTGCTACCTCGTGCATAAATGCATTCACTAACGTGTCAAAATATCCCGGAAATATATGCTGATAACCTCGTGTAAACGCACTTTTTAAGTAGCTATCACGCAGCCATTTTCGCCATTTGAAATTCAGCCCTGGATCTATAACTTTTATATGCGCATAGCCTCTATTCTTCAGACAGCTTCTTGTTACCTCAACTCCAGTTTGCTCCAACACAACTAGGTAGTCAAACTCATCAGGACAAATAATACTGGTTTTCTCTGCCATGCTTCCTACTTGTACCAGTCGAGAAAATGGAAGCCACATTACATTAGAGGTAACCATAGTCACCAGCATTCCAATTAAAATGTCAACAGATGATATTATATCTACAGTCTCCTGGCGCGATATTTGAAAGTCTATACGTTTTGCGAGTAAATCACGAAAGTAATACGTAAGTCTGCAGTTCCTTTCCTCTTCCAAAATATCATTAACATTACCTTCACTTGGTTTAGCCGCCATTGTTGTTAAGGTATAAGTATTTATATATAAATGTACCGTCCTTCTATTGAATCACATTAAAACAGGTAGCTTACCGTGAATGTTTAACACGTACCTGAAGTAAATGCAGAAACAAAACTTACTAACTCATAAACATGTATATTCTATATCATACATACTCCAGTATTGATATTCGGAGCTGAATTAAGTTTATTATTGCCTGTTTGGATTTTATATTTAAAAATTCTAGTGTCCATGTTCAGGTTGCCATGCGAGGATATATATTCTAATTTGTAGAAACATGTGTATAGGACAAAATATAATAAAAAATATCTTTCGAATCCTTTATTTCTTTTTCTGTTCTGCACATACTGAAAATCAGTTGACGAAATAATGAATAAAGAAGCTCGGCAGAAGAAAGGACTTTTGTAGATTAAAAAATTCGCTTGAATAACAAACCTTCATAAAATATTTCCGTCATAAAATCACGCCACTGTGACAACTACGTGCTATTATTTAATCATAAAACACTAGAGGTGAAAAGAAAGATTATTATAATACTATGTAAACATGTAAATGTTTATCTGAATAGATAAAGACGCGATATATCAAATGTTAAAAATACAAATGTACTTGCTGATAAGTTGTATCATTTGGACTATATCAGTCATAACATTTGAATGAAACTCACAAATAGATATTATGACTAATAAAAATATACGTACGACTTTCCTAAAGAACAAAATAGAGAAATCATACCAACATAGCTACTGGGAGCTGTCATTTAAAACAAAAAACATACTGGCAGTGTGTTTACTACATCATTAATAATGCAATTGTTGACAATAGGATCAAACAATTAAGAATGAAAATTATTCATAGAATAGTCCCAACAAATGAAAATCTTTATACCTGGAAAATCTTAAATAGTCCTAACTGTAATTGCTGTAACGACATAGAAACCGTAGAACATTTTTTTCTTGATTGCCAACATGTAAGATCCCTATGGGACAATATCCGAAATATCTTCAAAAAACTACATATCAATCACTCATTTAAATGTTTGAAAGATCTGGTTATCGGATACAAAACGACATATCCTGAGTATGAGGATATTAATGTAATACTTAGTCAATTAACATATAGTATTTACAAAGCATATCTTTTAAGTAACAGGCGTTCAAATTATATTAATACGATCAAAATATTTTATAATGACCTTCTTGTATTAAAACAATACTACGAAAATAAAAAGTCAAAAAAATATCTATTATTCAAATTTGCCCGACTTTTGAAACAAATGATTTGAAGAATCCTATAAAAGTAAATCCCAGTTTTTTTTCCCTTTCCACAAATACACTCAACAGTTTAAAAACACAAAAAAAAAAAAAAACCCCCCCCCACCCCCCCCCCCCAAAAGTATCTAAATACACCAAACAGTTCTATTAATTCTTGAAAACGTCCAAATAAAACGCTTTCGAACCATTAATTAGGTTTGTTATATGGTGTTTATTATTATGATATTTATTATTTATACTCCTACGCATTATGACAACTTCAAAAATATTTTTTGAAGATGCTCATTCATCATGTGTAGCTCCTTTGACTCAGATAAATACAGGATTCAAAATAGTTTTTCAGAACGGCTTGCTTGATTTCTATTGACAGCAAAATTAAAAAAAAAATGTCTTATCTGAGACATACATATACTCATTTGATAATGTTTTTGATTTCCCACATTTTGACTGTTCTGTTTTGAAAGTTTTTCAAGGACTAATAGGAATGAATGAAAAAATTAGAATCTATTACGAAGAACGTAACAAGTGTAATATGATATTATCTATCCCGTTTTTCTAATTCTTTTGTAATATTTGTTATTATATTATCATGTTGTTTTAAAGAAAATAAATGGACTACCTTTTGGCGGTTCCAAAGAGAGAAAAAAAAAACATTTGAATGTGAAGCCAATTAGGTGTAAATATGTACGATTAGGTCTAGTGGTATATGTAAATTGACTAGATGTCTGCAAAGACGAGCGTAAATAGCGTTTTATCAATAGCTGGCGTAAATAAGGAAAACTTTGCCTACCTTTTTGTGCTATGTCCAGTTCAGACATTAGTGATTAGAACTGTATCAGTCAAGAACAATCTGTCCAACTTTAGCGACCAGAAGATGAAAATATAATACTTTAAAGCATATATTTCTTACCATTCCTAGCTTTCGTTGCTACGAAATCGGTAATTGATTGGAATTAGAAGTGCTTCTGTTACGTAAGACTGTACCCTAGTGCAATTTGTTTGAAGCGAGTTCACCACCTGTCTGTAGCAATAAGCCCATTTTCTTATACAAATAGTTAACCTTTAAATTCTAAAAAGAAAATCTGAATTATGTCTACTGTCTTCTGTTTATTTTATACGAGTTCACAATAGATTCATCTTCTCTCCGAGTCTAATTTCATTACATTTATTGGTGCTTATGTCATAAACAACTATTACGCCACCAGCAAAGAGTGATAACCCTAATTCTAACACTATTGGGAATTCCTTCTATATGCGAAAAGAAGGGTTTGAGCGTGATAAAACTATAAAGTATATCATGCTAGGCGTCCGGAACTATTTTTGACTGCTGAAATTCCCACCCGTGTAATTTTCACACAACATCTACGACCGCTAATACGCTTGGATTGGTATTGTTGTGAATGAATTCACGTGATGTAAAACAAATCGTAGTAAACTTTCTACACTTCTGGTATCGCCAGCAATATCAGAAACAACAAAAATAAGACGAAAAGCATTTTATTTGAGGAGTAAAAAAGAACAGCCAAAATTTCACGAAATGCAAGGAATGCACGGAAAACTACAAGTTTCAAGACAGCGACTTCATGAAAGCGCAGCAAATAGTACGCAATCGTACATTTTTTTGTTTAGATTAACGTGTTAGAATGGAAATATACTATATTTTTGAGTGATATACCGGTTATTATATCACTGTGTGTCGTGTAGATGCTTCGTAATTAATCACTCAGGCCTTCAGCCTTCGATTAGATTACTACGCATTTACGCTCCCCCACAGTGATATACTAACCGGTATATCACTCAAAAGTGAAATCTATTTCCTAAATAGAAAGGCTTACCATCGATATATACTAGTATATATTTCACATTTAAAATTACGATAAAAAGTTTAAAATATCTCGCCTTATCCTTCCTTTAGTAAAGACACGTTGTTATAAGTATTATCGTATGTCTGTCTATTAGTCCTTCTGCCCGTGTGCCTTTAGCTTTTCTGAGCATCATCTTAGAAAACCCATGCTGGATTTTGCTTGAGCTTGTCAGGAAATATGACTACATGTATCAATTGTGTTTGTAAATATTTGAATTAAGAGTAACTACAAAACATCAAATTCATAAAGGCCCGTATACTGAAAATCTTAATCGGGCCTCTAAACCCCTTGCTAAATTTTGATTAAACTAGACACCAAGCATCCGTATGAATCAATTTGTTTCTATTATAATTTGGAGTCACAAAGGCAAGGTCAGGGTCACAGGAGCCTGTTTGTGGACTTTCTTGTCCGGGCATATTTCTTAAGCAACGAGCGGTACTCGTGTAAAGCCAGACAGGAAGCATCCGTTTGGTCATTCAGTGTCCCTGCCTCAAAGGTAAAGGTATCAAAGGTTGGTTGATAGAAACACATGTCCGGGTTTTATCTTCTTAACCTTTGTTTACCCTTCGTGGTATCCTTTAGTCCACATAGAGCTTCATCTCTAACGAGGTCTCGCAAACTTATCGCATCCTTACGATAAAGCTTTAAATTATATTGTTGCTTTGTAACAGTAACTTTTTAAGTGAAAATTAGATATTTTCCACGCATATTTTCCTTAAACTCCCGCACATCGGCTCTTTTCTAGATATTGTTTAACTTGTGTTTCTAGAAATATAAATGTAGTTCGTAGGTTACAATTCAAAGGGAAAATATAAAAAAGTAGATATTGTAAATAGAAAATTTCAGTTTTGTTATTATTGAAACAGTAAACAATATTCTTATGAACGTTTTACGTATGAGAAACCAGGGAAACGTATAACAAGTGTAATGTGTTTTACTAAAATGCAATGGATCACTCTTTTGTAAGCTAGTACATTTGTAGATGAACGTAATATCTTTGAACAACAACAACAACTAAAAAAGCACGTTATTTTTATGTTCTGTCTTTCATGCCAGGCTGAATTATATCGACTGAATAAATTACTAATAACGTGACATGTTATATGACATGAACCTGCTTAATGCCTTGGTGTTTTTCAGATAAATCATAGCGAGCAATCAAATCCTTGTATTTTTAATATATTACAACATTAATGCTTACGTGTAAGTTAAACGATATTTGTTGCACATTTTCTTACGCATGTAAAATTAATTGATTGGAGAAAATAAACCGCTTATGACCAATGTACAAGTTAAGCTGAAAATAGAATGTACGTTCATCTGTGCTACTGTAAACCATACTCGCATCATTACGTAAATTGGTTAATTTTCGATTGACTACTTATTTGCGAATTCAGAGCTCGCAATAGGAACAGTCTATATTAACGTGAAGTGAATCTTTCTCGAAACCTGGAATCTAGCGAAGTGAGGAAATGGCACAAATTTATTCATCGTGAATATTACCAGATAAAAAAACGGTCTTATTAGCGAGACATTATATAAAATTGTGCATGTTGTTCTGAAATATCCGTTGTTTTAATAGGGGAACTGTACTTCATGACTTTCTAACGAACAAGCCTCTCCATACGGGCATTTACTTTTAAACACTTTTAAACACTGGACTGCTATTTTGTGGCAATCAGAAGATATTGTGAGGTTTTCAAATGCTTAAAACACGGCCTTGGTCGCAAAGAAGTGCTTCTTAAAGTAGCTATCAACATTGCAAAACTTTTGTTTTTTCTATCACCTGCCCAATGCGTGTGCATTGCGCTTATAGATACATTTATTATTTAAGAGTCTCTTAAAGGCAGACATATAGGTCTGGAGTTGGTTTCTTTTAAAATGCTATTTGTTGTCTATTTCCCTGATACACAAAAAATCCCGTTGTAGCAATTAGTATTTAGTTAGTTGCAAGTTTTGTGTTTTCTTTCTTTAAAGGGACATACCCTATAACTTATGTACTGCAGTACCGTTAACCATTCTATAATCTATGTAGAGTTGTTGTACAATATATTGGTAGATGCGATTCATTACAGAAAGCCTTTATATTGATTAATTGTGGTAAAACGAGGCATTTCTCGCCATATATTTTTCTATGAAATTGTATTTATTTATCATTTTACGTTCATTTGTTGTCAAGAATCGGTACACAGCGAATAATTAGTTCGGTAAAATATTTTTTACGGGAGTTCGACTTCCTTAGAGAGTGATTTCAACTCGCCAATTGAGGTACATTGGTTTGGAGCCGTGCCAGCGACCTGACTGTTTATATATTCTTGGCAGTTTTCTTTTACGAAGGATGGGAGTTTAGTACTAGCCCTTCCGGTGATTAATGGCTATGTACAACTACCCGTTTATATGTAAGTATTGTTGAAACGTCCGTTAAATCTTAAGAAGGAAAAGTAAGAACATCATATACATATCCTGAACTTTATTATTTCAACTATAATCAAATGGTGCTTTTTGGCAGAAATATAATACAAAATAATAATTAATGTAATATTGATTTTATTTTACTTGATCAATTTTGTCATTTGTTTGCATGTAAAATTTGCGAAAATCGTCGTTTGTGAATAAAGTATCCTTACATTAGCTGATAACAAGAACACCGCGAAATTGAATGATTTAAAACATGTTCAACAGGGCATACTTTTATAACTGATATATGAAATGCTAATACTGAGTTTTTGGCTTCCTGAAACTATGTACACCTCTGCAACACCTTCCAAGAGACGAAATACACAAATCAGCCTGTCTGAATCATTTGGTTACATATGTTTCAGATTTGACAACTGCCTGTCTGAATCATATTATAAAATATATCAGATTTCACTTTTCACTTATAAATAATTCAAAATTTATTATAACACAAGCGGCTGCTTTTCCTATATATACATTTTGGGAAAAGCTTGTATTTCATTTTACGATAAAATACAGCACGTTTTTCCAAGGACGACGTGCCGTAAATGACGTTACGACGTGACGTATGTAACAGGCGCGTCCATTCGTATTTCGCGTTTTAAGGTTACAATGATGTACTACTGCGCGTTAAATAAAGTTCGGGAAAGTTTTCAAAGAAAGTAACGTGTAAGAAACGAAATAATTAATTGTTCCCTATATTTTATCGATGAATAAAATACAGTCAGTCGTTTGGATGCGAAAAATTGAATCACTCGTGCTACGCACTCGTGGTTTAATGACTACGCATTCAAACTCCTGACTATATTTTATTCAACGATAAAATACAGGGAGACATTTATTATTTCTTAAATCAAATATATTTTCACATCAAAAACACCCAGACCTAGTTTTTCGAAATTATAAACGCCTTATAAGCTAATCTGTGGTTAAACATTGACTCAAAATATGATCCTTCATTAGAAACACCTTTTTACTTAAAAAAAGTCTTAGAAAAATACAACCCTCAAAGTGAATAAACTGTTAAGTTAACGGTCGGTTAAAAGTTTCGAACACCTTGGACCTGGCATATATAAACATAGATTATAATGATATATGACAAATACATATCAAATGAAGTACATAGAACGTGCATAAATTACAAAATACACTCATTTTTAAATCCAATGAATAGTTCGAGTCTAAATTCGGGGCTAAAGTGATATATTCTTATTTATTTTTACCCGATATGGAAATCCATACTTAGATTGTTCAACTAGTAATACCTAATTTACAATGATAATACATTTCAGTCCGCCTATATGGTAGCTTGACACCAAAAACCACTTGTCGTAATGAACTATTACACTACTTGAAATCGCCGAGACATTTCTGTCAAAACATTCTGAATACCTTCTTATATTTTACTCATTATCCCGCCAACGTCTTAACCGAGAACACTTTCCCAAAATAAAACGGTTCTTAAAATCATAAAAAGCGCCCGAAAAGAAAAGATGTCAATTAACACAGGTTAAAAGCTCTATTACAAAAAAAGTGTCCGTCAACTAAATGAGTCAGATTGTTGTGACGGTACCGTAACACCAATTGAAAGTCATATTTTAACAATGTAAACAAACGATCGTTAATTCTATTGGTCAAGAAAATATAATAATGACTAGTTTGCGGTTTTGCTGTAAGAGTTTATTGATACTAAATCGTCGTACGTAATAAGATAATGACAATGTTTACTTGTCTGTATTACTGTGATTTTCGCATGTTTACGTATTGATATAAAATAGTTTTCGCTTATTACAGTTCAGATTGTCCAACAATTTTAAATGCGAAAATAGACAGAAAGTCGTTTCATATCTAAAGGTTCATCATATGTCATCAAAATTGTTCCATAAATTATAAAGTACAACATCTTTAACGACCACAAAGAAAACACGGATGCGTGTATTTTAAGCTCTAAAAATAATGAGTCGTTTTCTTTCGGAAAGGGGTAACGTTAAAATTGAAGGTGAATTAAAGCTCAGTAAAGGTACTCTCCACATCAATATTCTTAAGTATTGTTTTGAATATACATAAAAGGCAAAGTCACTTAAACATCTAACACTTAAACGTCTAATATATACGCTTATCTTCGGATAAGTTACTCGGGTAACACTAGTAAACAGTGTGTTGAGCAAGACCAATGCACAAGCGCATAATATCTAATCTGTTCGACTTGTGTGATCCCCAGTTGCTAACGAGACGGCCAAGGTCTAAGATTAGAGATTATGCACAGGCAATGCTTAGTTACATGTACGTCTTAAGAAATGTTTATAAATTAGTATTAGAAAACATTGTAAAAAGTAAATAGTTCAAACATTTAGTCAAACTAAAACAGTTTTTGTAAAATATTACTAATTGTCTAACCTTCAAAATACGTTCGGGATATAATCATGGAGTTATGCCGCTGCCCATGCATGTATATTTAACAAGAGTTACTCGAGCAACAAATCCGAAATATATTATATATATAAGCTAAAATAAGAATAGACAAATCAACAATTATAATACATTTTCTTTTATATAAGATAAAGCTGGACAAATGTTAGATAACCATTTTTAAATAATACTAACTAATAGAGTTACCTTAGAATAAAACGTAAGGGGAAAATATTAATGTTAATATGTACGTTCCTTGGATCGTAGACTATGTTAACCGTATATACAGACGCAGACCAAAGATCAAGGGTGTAGCTTCAGCGATTGAACGATTTAAATGGGTGAGAGTCTATTTATTGTGGTAGCGGGGCATCTGAGGTCAAGGATCATTTTACACTCAATAGTCATCCACAGATGAAAAAAAAATTGTCCCGATTATTCAATTCAATTTGTGCATACACAAGATTATATGTTTAATGCACAACTCAACAAATGTCATTCTTGGACTACCAATTTACCATTTTTAGCGTCCATATTTCGTGCACTTTATGTCGTCTTTTACGGAACGCATGGAAGTATAATAGCTTAACGACAGCTACGCCTTTGTAACATTAATATATCAGTCAATGATTTTTTGGAAATTAACATATGTGCAAGGATATCTAGCATACATTCTCGTGATTGCAGCTTTATAAAATAGGCAATTTATTACCGTCACGATCTAAAACATAGTTACAATTAAGTTGACAAATCTAAAACTAGAACTATCACTGAAGGTGACGCATAACCCCCGAACACCGCACTGACAGTATATAAAATTTATGTAATATTTGATGCCTTAATTATTGAACAATGCTCAACTAGGCATGGTATTTATCACTTCTGTGAAGTATAACTAAATTCTGACCAGGAGTTTTGGAGAACAAGAGAGCACAAAATTTTATCATGTCGAGCCCCTGTGACCTTTGACCTAGTGACCCTAAGCATGGCCCATGCACAACTAGGCATGGTACTTATTACTTCTGTGAAATATCATTAAATTGTGACAAAGGGTTACGGAGACTAAGAGCGCACAAGAATTACTATTTCGAGCCCCTGTGACCTGGACCTTTGACTTAGTGGACCGAAACATTGACCATGCACAACAAGGCATGGTACATATCACATTTGTGAAATATCATTAAATTGTGACATGGGGTTTTGGGGATTAAGAGCGCAAAAGATTTTATTATGTTGAGTTCCTGTAACATTGACCTTTTTCGTTGTGACCCGAAACATAGACCATGCACAACTTGGCAATGTACTTATCACTTCTGTGAAGTATCATTAAATTCTGAATAGGAGTATAGGAGATTTAGTGTCCACAAGATTCCGACAGACGGACAGCCAGATAGACAGACAAGCTGAATCAAGTATACCCCTCCCCGAAGACTTTACTTTGTGTTCGGGGGAAAACAAGTCAGCAAAAGATTTACACTAAACAATAATTTTGTACATTGTATATTACTGTCTTTCTACACGTAACAAACAATAAACTAGAGGACATGAAATGATAAAAACATGATTTGAATAAGATACTGCGTTGTGAATTTCAAGATCCGTATGAACTTTCCAGTGTGTTCTTAGGTGGACGACAGTCATCCATCATAGAGCAATAATTCATGAAAAAAATAGAATATGGAATATCAAGATTATATGTAAACCTAGATTTTACAAATACATGTACATATAACAAACACAAATATATCAAGGTTTTACAAGCCGGGATTAAATAAGAATGCAATATAAATATTGTTAGACTCTGAAGAACATGTAAATAAAACAATCCGGTTTCACACATGTACAATCGGAAGCTGAGTTATAAGATATAATAACAACACTATAACTTATACTAGATGACAATGATAATGATATAAAATGGATGGACTGGTACATGTATCTGGTACACATTAACGTTACACACAAGTAACAAACAATTTGTATCGTTATAAAGTTTTCAAATGCAGGCATCATTCATGCATTACAGACTTATACCACCTATATACAAAAGCATCCTCCTCAGATCAGTCACTGTTTAAGTTTTCCAGAATGGTATTTTTTGAGTAATTGAATCATGTGAACCAACCACCTCAAGTCAACAGTCAATCTTATGTACTCCAAAAAGTGGCTGTTAGAGAGAGGTTGCACTGTTTATGTCTTTTTGAGTTTATAAGAGTACAATTCTTGTAACGAAACTAAATGTGCATATTACGTATTATGTGAAGCCGAAAATGATATTTTAGCTGTTATATTTAGGTAATAGTTATGTCACTGGATAACAGATGAAGACATCAAAATAAACTTTGTTTGTGTCTAATATGACGCCTGCAAACTATGCCTCTCCAAACGTTTCGCTGAATATATTAGTGAAAGTGTGGGTTTTCAAAGGCTGTGCCATTCCCATTTACGTTTAAATCATTAATTTCCTGTGTTTTGGACTCTAGTTGTGGCAGGACGTCGAGACTCAAAACGCTACCGGATGTAACAGTTGTTGATTCCTTCTGTTTCATTCGATAACTGAAAAAAATATATAAGTGAATATTTTCAAGTCAACTGCCAAATTTCAAACGTGACGAAGTCTAGCGAAATTAGCCAAAGGTTGTTTAGGCTCGAATTGTGTTTTGAACTTATCAAACCCCTACCACCATCCTCCCGAGAGAAAAGCTCCATGATGAAAAGGTAAAGTTGACAGACGCGAAGACAGGCGGCAGTGGAAATCGATGTATGACCGCCCTTTATAAAGGAAACATAATAACCCATATATATCATGCCACACAAAATACATGTGTTCAACGTGATAACAATGGCTGTAAGTTTAAGAAAGTTTTATCAAGCTGTCAACCTGCAGTAGAAGCTGCAAAACAAACATAATATTGTTAAATTTTTCATTTCTAAGAAGAACGACAGGATTCGGAGCTGTACACTATGGCGTTATCGTCGTGTATGCATAGTAAGAATTAGTTAGTAAACGTTTACGTTTGTTCATTTTTATATGTTATCATTTTCCTTGTGTGTGTTACTAGTATCATTAGAGTGGCTTTGTTCAATTTCGATATATCCTAAAATACAAACCTTTTCCGTTTCTTCCATGCAACGACGATAACAATTACCAAGCAGCAAAGGAATATGAATCCACAACCTGCACCAACGATAGTCGTCAAATCTGTAAACAACAATTTGGAAAACTTTTGACAATCACTTTGGTTATATCAGAGAATGTTATTTCAGTATTCGAATGTTGTATGAGAGTACATCTTTTAAGCTTCCATATGACCGTTGCGGTTTGGCGGTCGGAGTTTACATTTATACACAATTGGTCAACGATGAGTAACAACTTGTACTTCATTGTTACTGTTCTTTTTAAGGACAATACAAAAACTGTATTCTTGGGAGTAATATATAGGATCTTATAATTGTACATGTATAATGGTAATTTATTTCGTTAGATTGCCAAACATTAGTTTAAAAGCTATTGTATTGCTTTTTGTCTAGGCAATTGCTTGAACATGGTTCATACAGAAGTTCTGAGACAAAATTCAAGTACTTTTGAAGGACTTTTCAAGGACTTTTTTCTCATTTTCAAGGACTAAAATGATGCGAAAAATCCGACTTCATGTCGGGATACATAGTCAAATGTCGCCTTAAATCATATTTGGAAGACAATGTCCATGTAATATGTATCTTGGTTATTCAAATTAATATCAAGCAAAATAAATGTTGTCTTGAAAATCGCAATATTTACTTGTTATTCAAATCTAAATTTTTTGTCATGAGGAACGACTGTATTGACTCATTGGAACGTTCATTTGTCAGATTTTGTTTATCATGTTAATGAATCCTTTTTTTCTCGTTGATGACTCTTCAATTCATTTTCGCCCATAATGCGCTATGTCTATAAGTACATTCAACACAACGCAAATACACTTGTGTTTGTTCCCCTTAAATTCCTTTATCCATGCTTTATAACTATCATTCGTGAGCAATGTCGATGAGAAAATGCATTTTCACAAATTTTCCGCGACCGTGACTTTTGGTAAAGGGAAATCACTCCCGGAGCAAGCGTGTCTAAATTCCCGAATCCGGTACGTAGTTGATACATCACACGTGAGCATGTTCGATGGACTGATACGTATCTATAGACTGTTTTCTCGTCATTTTAAGGCGTTATACAATTATTTTGGACGTTTTTTACGCAGAACATACAAATTCAATGACTTTTAAAGAAATTCATTAGTTTCATCTTCAAATTCAAGTACTTTTCAAGGACTTTTTGCCAGCACAGAATTCAAGTACTTTTCAAGCACTTGACTCAAATTCAAGTACTTTTCAAGGCCTGTGCGAACCATGTTGAAACATAAAAATGGCATTAAAGCAATATAAGAGAAATGATCCCTATCAGCTTATTTCTTTTATAAGCAGATTTAATTGATAAGTATCCTTACAAAATAAATGTAATGTATTGACAATATTTTACTTGGAAAGTCAAACAAGTTTTTTTGTTAAGCAGGAATTCAATTTTTACATAGACTTGTTTATTTCGTTTGGAGTAATTTTACATTTACAAGTCAGTGTGAAATGTGTTTTAATTTGATGTTATGATGGCGACCTTTAACAGTGATCTCTTTTAAAGCTAAGATGAGCCTATTAGTTACGGGACCGTATGGTAAGCCATTGTCTTACGTAGACTGTCTAGTAAGCACATTTGCTCATGCAAAACATTATTATTGCGTTTTTCCGACAAACATGTAAATTGACACAAAAATTGAACATAAATCGAAGAGCTTTCATGATTTCCGTCAAACGATCTTCTTAAGAATTCAATAATTGCCTCTTTTTAAAATGAGTGACAGAATAATATCAAGACACATTTATACATCAACGATTTGTGTTCGAAACTGCCTTCGAAATTTCTAATGGTATGATCTAGTATCTGATTTGAAGGTATTGTTTGTATGCAAACTAGTATTAAAAACAATACAAGTCATCTTACCCATTGCGTTGATTCTGTTACTCCTTCCCAATTTTCCTGTAGTGTTAACGTTAATATGCTCAACCACTAAAATGAACAAGAACAACTATGGAAAGAAGTCTATATTTGGAAAAGTTATGTCACATTTTGTTTTTGGTTTAGCGCCCGTTTCATCAGTATTTCAGTTACATCGTACTTGGAGACGAGTAGTTCTACCTCACCATCGGCCCATGGAAGGACTAGTACTAGACACCTATCCTTTGTAAGAATCACATACAGCCCCTCAATCAATTATCTTTAAGTTTAAATTCATGTATTTGAATTATTACCTTTAATGTGTCAGTGTTTAATATTTCCGTGCATCACGTCTAGCATCGCTAGACTAGTCGTTTACTATTTTTAAAGTATTCAATACAATACAATTATGAGTATATCGAAGCATGTAATTTGAGCGCACATTAATAGTTTACATGATACATTGAGGTTATAACAAAATAGACAATAATAAAAATTCCTGATTTGTCTATATTTGAACTTGGACAGTGAACTTCATTTTTCAAAAGTGTTCTCATGGATAGTTAATTGACTGTACGGGAAAGATACAGTTCAGGATCAGGCCGCTCGGCGGTGCAGATTGATCATGATCTACAATTGATGCACCGCAACATCATTTAATTCCAGCAGGTTTACGGCTAACGGCATAGTCGAGAACGATCATATTCCAAATACTGCTCAACTTAGCACGATAGGTTCAAATATTGTTTCTAAATAATCTCCCCTAATAGAATCAAATGCAGAAGTAAGTCAGTGAATACTTTCAGTTATAAGATACAATGCACATTTATTTCATGTTTTTAAGTGGTTTATCGAAATATAAGGGCGAATTATAACCTGATAATCTCACAGTTCACTCAGTGAAATTATCAAAATCTTCTACCCGGATTAACACCAAAAAGTAAATCGAGCGTAATGAATGTTGGAAACCATACGTCGATGACGTCGTTAAAATGACGTCATAAATGTTTTGCTTTCTGATGACGTTTCTCGCGATTTTTAACATTTTATTGAAACAAACTCAACAAAATTAGAGTTTAAAATATAAAATAAACAGAAAAATTGTTGGTAACGATGTAATATCACGTTAATTTCACTCATGAACGCCAAAAGTTGTTATTTTCACTCGTGGCTGCGCCACTCGTGAAAATATCACTTTTGGTGCTCACTCGGTGAAATTATAACGTGATCTTACACCGAAACCAACAATTATCCTCTATGTACTTATATATATTTGTGTATGACTACAGTCTTCAATATTCAGGCGACGCTTTATTATTTGGGAGCGTATTTTTTCAAATCTACAGATATACGTGACGGGAATTTATACTGGAACGTTTTTATATGACTATATGTTCTAAAATACGCTATTTTCATACAATCTGACGAACTTTATTTTTACCAAAATCTGAGAGCGAGCAGCTTTAAACTTTAATAATCATTTGTCGTCATATAAATGGCCATTTTTACTGTTATTTTATAGCACGCGTGCTATGCATATTGAAAGCTACAGTCACTTTTGAAAAAAACACGAGATTGCTAGATAGCATCCAAACCGACATGGATTGTTAGATTGTTTTTAAACTGTTGATGAAATAAGCACATACCATCACATGATTTACTGTCATTTGAAAGCATATAACCGTCGTCACAGCTACACTCAAAGGAACCGTTTGTGTTGGTACACACTTGTTTACATCCAGACGTCACATCGTTGCATTCATCAATGTCTTAAAAAGTACATCATTTACAACTCTTTGAAATTAAACTACTAGTTGGTTTGGTTTTTGATATGGTTACCTATTCCATAATTTAGCATTGCTCTCAGCTTACATTCATACATAATTGTAACACATTAGCATAGTACAAAATATCTTACAGAAAGGTATTCACTCTATAATGATTCTATTAACAACAGAAATGTCTCCATATCAAATGTGTACATACTTAATAAATTCATGAATATAGCATGATCATTACATTGTACATAAAACACAGTTTTAAATTACAAATTTTCAAAGTAGACACCATTTCCGGTGATTAAAAAACTTTTTCGCTACAGTTAAGCATGCAGTAGTTTTCATTTCTAGCACCAAACGTATAAAAATCAAAATAGTTTTACTTTGAAAAATCATTTTTAATTAACGTTAACAGAGTGCTAATACTCAATTGAGTCGAGCGAGGTAGTTAACAACTGTCATGGCCACGGTCTTAAAATTCAAATTTCATACGGACTCTCTTATTGTTAAATAAAATCGTCTGTGTGTACTACAACTACATTCTTTAGCTTTCAGACGTATTAAACTTTGCACATTTCAGTGTAGTATATTCTGTAAGTGTATGAAACGAAAGTATGACCTTTCTTGACTTTAGAGCGTGAAAAGGTGAAAGTATGGTACATTTATAATAGCTTCCACCACGTATAATATATTGAAAGTACATTTTCGAATTGCATGACATTCATTGTAAGGATATAAAATTCAGGTTTGTTGCGAGTTAAGTCCCTTGTTACCGTAAACATAATCTAACCACAAAACACGAACACTCACACCCGTGTCTGTAAGTTGTCAATGTTCAAACGTTTATCTTCAAACCGAGTAAAGTCAATATACTCCCGTTTATTGTGTTATCCTTGGTACTTGGTACTGAAAATACATCTGACACATACCTTCACATGTGTGACTATCATTCGAAATCATATAACCGTCGTTACAGCTGCACTCATAAGAACCATTGGTATTGGTACATTGTTGTGAACACCTCGATGTAGCATCAGCACATTCGTCAACGTCTGCAAAGTTAAATGAATCATCAAAATATTTTTAAATTATGTAACACTACTTACCTACATCGTCAAAATGCCATATTAGTTTTATTTATGGGTAAAAACTGTTTACTTGAAACGTTGTAAGTATCTTATATTTCAAATATGTGTACGTACCGTTGTCAGTGGTTACTTATCTCCTGGTTATCGTAACACATGTAACTATTGATTAGTCAGAAATCAACTCCTGATTCCTTTTTTATTATTTGCTGTCTATGATAGACAAACATTTAATTCAATATGTTGTAAATTTTAAAGAATCCACCGAGAAAATGAAATTTATTCCATCTTGTTGCTGTTGTTATACGTGAAAATGTAGCATGTTATAAAAGTGAAACATTTCTGCAACATGAAAATACAGTAATTACACTAAAATGAACTTTTAAAAAATATTGCACCAATTTATAACCTCTTACAAAACCAAAGAGGTTAAGTCTTCACTGTACACAGATATATAAAATACCTTCACATGTGTGACCATCATTCGAGAGCGTATAACCTTCGTTACAGCTGCACTCGTAAGAACCATTTGTATTGGAACAGAGGTGTGTACAACCAGATATAGCCTCGTTACATTCGTCAACATCTAAAATGTGGCAAGAATTTATAAATCTTAAGTAAAATAACGACATTCAGTGTAAACGTCGAACCCTCTAATCTTATTTGAAAACAGGTACCAAACACATGTATTGTAATTCAATGTAATTGTGACCCACTCCTTTCTTCATTTAACAGATATAAATGTAGGCCAACATAATATTCAAGGGTTACGTTGAGGATAAAACAGTATTAGGTTATATGATGTTAACAGTATTTTGTTGAAATATACCTTCACATGTTCTTTTATCAGAAGAAAGTATAAAACCGTGTTGACAGCTGCACAGAAATGAACCATTTGTATTGTGGCACTGTTGGGTGCATCCAGATGTACCGATGTGGCACTCGTTAATATCTAGAATGTAATTCATATAAAATACCGTTAGATATGATGGCTAGTTTACAGTTATGCATACAGATAATAAATTTAATGTTTTGCTGTCCATCTCCGTGTGTCAACAATTTTGCACCTTTACAGAACAAATGATTAGGACAATCAAACTTCAGACATTTAAGAATTTGTTTGCAACACAGATTAGAATTAGTTCATCGTATGTAGAAATGATCTATCAGTTAATGTTAAATCATCTTAAAAATAATTCAATCTGACGTAATTTATGTATCAGGTACATTGCAAAGCAGTAGTTTTATAACAAAAATGTATCTAAGACTCTTATGACAACTTTTACCTAAGTGCTTCACTCTGGAATAATCTCTGGCCAAAACATAAAATTCAACATGTTTCCAAAAGGAAGACTCCGTTTAGGTTCTAATGGGAAAGATTACAATCAAAATGTTGCTAGTTTGCAAAGGTAATTACAATACATTACTCCACATATCAGCTTTAACCTTCGAGAATATGTACGGTCCGCGAAATACCAATATTGGACCCGATAAAATGAACTATATCACATCGTTGTATTTATCAATTTCTTGAAAGTAAATCATTTACCACGCTTTGAAATTAAATTTCTAGTTTGTTTGGCTTATTATATGGTTACCTGTTTCAAAATTTATCATTGCTCGCACCGTACATTCATAAATTCATTGTAATTATAACACATTAGCATAGTACAAATACCTTACACAAAGGTATTTACTTTATAATGATTAACAACAGACATTCAGAGAAACAAAGTTCATTCAGGGCAATATGACAACTACGAGATAGATTTATGTGATTGCACACATACGTTTACAACCATTGCATAGAAAGGCAGGTCAAATATACAAGAAAATATGTACCATGAACTTCCACAATACTATTTAACTCTTATGAACTGCACACATATATTGGATAGGCAACTGCTCTAATTATCATTGGGTCACTCCCTTAACACATGTATGCATCAAAATACTGTCCCACTAATAAATATATACTACTGCAAATTGAAGTCATTTTCATTAATAGAAAAAAGTGGGAAGGCAAAATAGCAAAAGATCAAAGTAATCCTGTTACAAAAAATGCAAATGATCTCCATATTTTATTAAACTAACTATAGTTTAGATCGCAACAGCGATAAAATATACCTGTCATAATTCTTCTACGGCCACATTATACCAAACAGTAAGGCAAATAAAAGATATTCAGACATGTCTCCATATCAAATGTGTGCATGCTTAATATATTCATGAATACAAGCAAGATTGTACAAAAGCACAGTTTTAATTTCAAATTTCAAAGTAGACACCATTTACAGTGATTAAAAATCGTTTTCATTCTCGCCAAAGCTTAGCACCAACTTGTTTTCATCCCTAGCATCAAACGCATGAAAATCAAAATAGTATTACTTTGAAATATCATTTTAATGTTAACAGTGATAATCCAAATTCAGCACTCTCAATTCAGTCGAACGAGGTACATGTACATTGTAGTTAACAACTGTCCTATAATTCAAATTTCAGAGTTCATATTAATTCTGTTATTGTTAATTCATATCTTCGGTGTTTGCCTCAGCTTTATTATTTGGTCTTCAGACGTATTAAACTTTGTACATATCAGTTAAGGATATTATGTAGTGTGACAGAAGTATGACATTCTTTACTTAATAAGAGCGTGAAAGGTATTGTGATACTAGTATGGTATTAATACTCCCGTTCATTGTGACTTCAACGCTTCAAAACTAAGGTATCCTGAGTAATTGATAAAATAATTGGCTCCTATGACATATACCTTCACATGTGTGACTATCATTCGAAAGCATGTAACCTTTGTTACAGCTGCACTCATAAGAACCATTTGTATTGGTACATTGTTGTGAACACCTTGATGTAGCATCACCACATTCGTCAACGTCTGAAAAGTTTAATATATCATCAAAATCTGTTCTGATTATAAAACATTACTCAAATTACTTATATCGTCAAAATGACATATATTAAATTTATTCATGGGTAAACACTATTTATTTGAATACGGTGTAAGTATCATATATTCCAAATATCTGTGCATACCATTGTCTCTGTTTTACTTATCTCCTTGTATCCGTAACACATGTAACTCTATGTTTTATTATTCGCTGTTTATGGTAGACAAATATATTATTCAAAATGTTGTAAATTTAAAGAATCCGCTGAGAAAATTAAATTTACTCCATTATGCTGCTGTTGTTGTTATACGTGAAAATCTAGCATGTTATAAAAGGAAACATTTCTGCAACATAAATATCCGGTAATAACTCTAAAACGAACTTTTAAATAATATTGCACCAAAATAGAACCTCTCACAAAACCATAGAGGTTAAGTCTTCACTGTATGCAGATATATAAATACCTTCACATGTGTGGCCATCATTCGAAAGCGTATAACCCTCGTTACAGATGCATTGGTAAGAACCATTTGTATTGGAACATATGTGTGTACAACCAGATATAGCCTCGTTACATTCGTCAACATCTAAAACGTGGTAAGAATTAATAAATCTCAATGATCTTTAGTAAAAGAACGACATTCAGTGTGAACTTCGAACCCTCTAATCTTATTTGAAAACAGGTACCATACACATGTTAAGTAATTCAATATAATTGTGACCCACTCCTTTCAACATTGAAAAGACATAAACGTAGGCTAATAGAATATTGAAGGGTTCCGTTGAGGATAACACAGTATAAGGTTATATGATTTTAACAGTATTTTGTCGACATATACCTTTACATGTTCTTTTATCAGAAGAAAGTATAAAACCGTGTTGACAACTGCACAGGAAGGAACCATTTGTATTGTGGCATTGTTGGTTGCATCCAGATGTACCGATGTGACACTCGTTAATATCTAGAATGTAAATCAAATCATTTTTGCAACATAAATATCCGGAAATAACACTAAAACGAACTTTTATAAAAATATTGCACCAATTTATATCTCTCACAAAATCATAGCGGTTAAGTCTATATAAATACCTTCACATGTGTGGCCATCATTCGAAAGCGTATAACCTTCGTTACAGCTGCACTCGTAAGAACCATTTGTATTGGAACAGAGGTGTGTACAACCAGATATAGCCTCGTTACATTCGTCAACATCTAAACGTGGTTAGAATTTAGAAATCTCAATAAGTAGAAGAACGACATTTAGTGTAAACTTCCAAACTGCTAATCTTATTTAAAAACAGGTACCAAACACATGTTATGTAATTTAATATAATTGTGACCCACTACTTTCTACATTTTATAGACATAAATGTAGGCCAATATAATACGGTATTCAAGGGTTACGTTGGGGATAACACATTATAAGGCAATGTGATTTTAACAGTATTTTGTCGACATACCTTCACATGTTCTTTTATCAGAAGAAAGTATAAAACCGTGTTGACAGCTGCATAGAAATGAACCATTTGTATTGTGGCACTGTTGGTTGCATCCAGATGTACCGATGTGGCACTCGTTAATATCTAGAATGTAATTCAAATCAAATACCGTTAGATATGATGGCTAGTTTACAGTTATGCATACTAAATTTAATGTGTTGCTGTCTATCACCGTGTGTCAACAATTTTGCACAATTTTACAGAACAGATGATTAGGACAAGCAAAAATCAGACATTTAAGAATTTGTTTGCATCACAGATTTGGGGTTGGTTCATCGTATGTAGAAATGATCTATCAGTTAATGTTAAATCATCTTAGAAATCAATTAATCAGACGTAATATACATTGTATTTATCAGGTACATTGCAGTGCAGTTTTATAACAAAAATGTTTCTAAGACTCTTATGACAACCTTCACCACAGTGTTTCACTCTGGAATAATCTCTGGCTAAAAAATAAATTTCAATATGTTTTCAAAAGGAAGACTCCGTTTAGATTCTAATGGGGAAGGTTGCAATCAACATATTGATAGTTTGCAAAGGTCATTACGATATATTACTCCACATAAACTTTCAAGAATATGTACAGTCCACAAAATACCAATATTGGACCCGACAAAATATAATCTATGCTCGTTTTCATTCAAAGTCGAAAAATCGACACTGAACCAATGTTGTACTCCATGCTAGTTGAATACGACATCGTAAGGAATAACTCTACTGTAATTGCTATCAAATGTCGTTATATATAATATGATATAATGCAAAAAGGTGTCCTATACTTTTTCTATAGAAACCTGATTTGTCTGAGGAAATATACTTTGGGATATGTATTATAAACTGAAACGTAAGCACAAATGGACAAGTAATCATAAGCAGACAAAATATGGAAATCACTGAAGGGTTTGTTTTGAAATAAACTATTGATGTTTGCATTTATTATTATAGATTGACGTACCATTTTCTATTCGTTTAAATTCATTCTGGAGAAATAAATATTTGTAATGCCTGTCGGCCATCATTGCAACACATTATGTCACTTTCAGTTAGATTATTTTCCTGTGATAACATATGTACATTGTTTTCGTATTTATAACAGTATCACTTAACAGTGGCGATGTGATTAAAAAAGCCTTTATACGTTGTTATGAACAACCCTGTGAACACACTTATCATACAATGATACCGGTATCTTATTCCCTCTCATTAAAAGCTTACAAAAGGGACAGGTATCGCTTTCATTCAAATGTTTGGCAATCCAGACCATCAATGCTTATGTCTATAGTAGAATAGCCAAAAAAAAGCGATAGGGTTAAACACTGAAATTATTAGAACTGATTTCTGTTTAGACAATTATATTGATCTAATGGTACAGTTACACACATTTGAAGTCGATTCATTCAGAAAGGTTAATCTAAATCATGTAAGTAAACCATCATGCCATCACAGTTAAAGTTAAAGTGTAAGACGTTCACCTATTCATTGGGGATTAAAATCAATCTAACATCAGAACAACAACACAGAGGCTGGCATTAAACATGATGTAAACATGCACATAACCAAATTTGCAATGCGGCGCCAAATATGTTGTCAAAATCAACATGACATATATTTTCTTGAGCATATCACACAATATCAAACATAGCAGCTGGAGCAGATAAATGATAGACTCTATAAATCATTTGTATCTTTTAATACCATAAATAACTCCATGTTGTATGTAAGCTAAATGAGTGTAATTGTATTAAATACACAACAAGAAAGGCTTTGTTAGCAGAATTCTAGCAAATACCATCGCAACTTCTCGTATCAACCGAAAGTGTGTATCCATCAAGACAACTACATACATAAGAACCATCAGTATTTGCGCACTGATGAACACATGCCGATGTACCACTTGAACACTCGTCAATATCTGTAAAGAAACCAATAATATAAACCTACCTTTTAGCATCAACTGGTTTATATCGTCAGTTCACACTAAAAATGTAGTCCTTGTTTTTACAAACAAATATTTAATATGATGATATAAGTGCCATATTTGCATGGGTATTTTTATCCTTTAAACACTAGATAAAGACAAAACAATGGTAATTAACATAAGCGTCCGTTTGAACATTAGATAAACACCAGGTTTATTTATACTTAAGTTACCGAACTGTCTAATACAATGTACATACCCGAGCAAGTTCTATTATCGGACCACAGTACATAACCGGCATAACAGCTACACATGTAAGAACCAAAAGTATTCAAGCACGTTTGTTGACATCCTGCTACATCAGTTGTACATTCGTCAACATCTGTTAAATTAAGTAAGTGGACTTATCTTATTCTAATGAGGGGAGCGGTGGTGTAGAGGGTTAAGGTGTCGGCCGCTCATCCCGGGGGTTGCGGGTTCGAGCCCCATCGGAGTCACGACCGTACTTCCATATGCCACCAGTACTGGTTTTTCCGGGAAGCGGACTCGAGAGTGACTCGATAAGCTACAAGCTTTCTTCACAATCGAGCCAAAATAAATTAGTATAAACTAATGTGGTGTCCTCTAAGTCCTTTCTCATAATGTTTGAATATTACGTAAATAGCAAAATACATACATATGTGATAGAGCGTATTACGGTATTACATATATTATTCTTGTACATACCACTGCATGTTTTATTGTCAGACCGGAGTATGTAGCCTTCGGTACAGCTGCATTCATATGACCCATTTGTATTAGAACACTGTTGTGTGCAACCCGATGTGCCAGATCTACATTCGTCAGTATCTAAAACGATTAAAAACAATAATAACGATAAGGTAAGTTAGTACTGACTGAAATGTTAAATTTCTGCATCAGTATTTCAAAAGCGAAAAACATGCGTGTGTTTGAATGCAGAAACACTAAATATAATTAAATTTCCTTTGAAACAATCCCTATGTTTGCGTTATAAACGGAACAAGACTGTCACAAAACACGCCCGTCAAGGAGGCGTTTTATTACATTAGTATCTGGCATTTCATAGGTTTTGTAACACCTGTTAGAACTATATAGCGGACAAAGCTAATTCACCTGTTTGAGCTATAGAGCTGAGAAGGCTAATTCCATCATTTTTCGATAATTAAAGCATTAAAATAAAAAAATGCCCTAGGCGATTTTGCTTGGTTATCGAACTTTGACTAGACATTTTACCCACAAATATTTTCACCAAGTTTGGTGAAGATCGGATGAAAACTGCCTGATTTTGTGAACGGACAAGGCTAATTTGGCCAATTTTGCATAATTCAAGGGACATTATCCAAAAGTGCCTTCAGCGATTTTGTTGGTTATCGAACTTGGCCTAGATGTTATGCCTACGCATATTTTCAATAAGTTTGTTGAAGATCGGATAAAAACTGTTTGAACGTAAGAGCTGAGAAGGCTAATTTTACCACTTTTCGAAAATTAAAAAGCCAAAATCCAAAAGTGCCTCAGACGATTTTGCTGGTTATTGGCCTAGATGTTATGCCCCGAAATATTTTCACCAAGTTTGATGAAGATCGGATGAAAACTGCTTGACTTTGTGAGCGGACAAGGCTTATTTGGTCGATTTTGCATAATTCAAGGGCCATAATCCAAAAGTGCCGGGGTCGATTTGGCTAGACATTATGCCAACACACATGTTCAGTAAGTTTGGTGAAGATCAGATGAAAACTGTTTGACTTAGGGAGCAGACAACATGTGTGGACGCCGCCCGCCGCGGGTGTTCCCACAATACGTCTTTTCGGGCGTATATAAATGCAGAAAGTTTTTGGATTACACGTGTTTCGTGTATAAATGACTGGAGATGATATTTTGTCCTTTCAAACACATTTGTTTAACCATTCTATAGATTTAGTCATAACATGCAAATTATAAAATTATAATTTTACGTACCGCTACATGACATTTTATCAGAAGAAAGGTGGTACCCGTTATTACAGTGGCACGAATATGAGCCATCTGAATTTGAGCACAAGTGTGAACACCCAGATACACCAGTATTGCATTCGTCAATGTCTAAAATGTAAGTTAAGTGATCATGAATATTGCAAGATTTCATTCTTTTGATTCACAGGATATTCATTAGAGCCATTATTATTAGAGCATCGTTGTGCCCACAGAGATGTACCAAGGGCAAATTCGTCGATATCCAGACAGTAAATAAATTAATATTTTATACCCATAATAAGCTATCTCCGCACGAGTACTCTTCAGCTGCGATGAATTTGTATATACTACAATAACTGCCAATCAATGGTACTTTGAACAGTCTCCTTGGCGCAGTGGTCAGGCACACTGTTTTTGTAATTTAATGCCATTATTTTTCAGCGTAGGTTCATATCCTACCAGAGTCACCTTTGTCTAAATTAATAAACTTAATGTGTTGCTGTCTATTTCCGTGTGTCAACAATTTTGCACCTTTACAGAACAAATGATTAGGTCAATCAAACATTAGATATTTCAGAATTTGTTTGCAACACAAATTTGGGGTTGGTACATAGTGTTTAGAAATAATCTATCAACTCATGTTACATCACTTTAAAAAATAATTTAATCTGACGTTATATATGTTTCAGGTACATTGATAAGTAGTTTTATAACAATAATGTTTCTAAGACTCTTTTGACAACCTTTACCTATGTGCTTCACTCTGGAATAATCTTTGGCATGTTATATAAGTGAAACATTTCTGCAACATAAATATCCGTTAGTAACACTAAAACGAACTTTAAAAAAATATTGCACACATGTATATCTCTCACAAAATCATAGCGGTTAAGTCTATTTAAATACCTTCACATGTGTGACCATCATTCGAAAGCGTATAACCTTCGTTACAGCTGCACTCGTAAGAACCATTTGTATTGGAACAGAGGTGTGTACAACCAGATATAGCCTCGTGGCATTCGTCAACATCTAAACGTGGTTAGAAATAAGAAATCTTAATAAGTAAAATAACGACATTCAGTGTAAACGTCCAACCTTCTAATCTTATTTGAAAACAGGTATCAAACACATGTTATGTAATTCAATGTAATTGTGACCCACTCCTTTCTACATTCAACAGACATAAATGTAGGCCAATATAATATCCAAGGGTTACGTTGAGGATAAAACAGTATTAGGCAATATGATGTTAACAGTATTTTGTCGACATATACCTTCACATGTTCTTTTATCAGAAGAAAGTATAAAACCGTGTTGACAGCTGCACAGAAATGAACCATTTGTATTGTAGCACTGTTGGTTGCATCCAGATGTACCGATGTGGCACTCGTTAATATCTAGAATATAATTCCAATAAAATACCGTTAGATATGAGGGTTAGTTTACAGTTATGCATAAACAATATTTTTTTAATGTTTTGCTGTCTATCACCCTGTGTCAACAATTTTGCACCTTTACAGAACAGATGATTAGGACAAGCAAAATTCAGACATTTGAGAATTTGTCAGCAACACAGATTCGGGGTTGGTTCATCGTATGTAGAAATGATCTTTCAGTTAATGTTAAATCATCTTAGAAATAAATTAATCAGACGTAGCTTACATTGTATTGATCAGGAACATTGCAGAGCAGTTTTATAACAAAATGTTTCTAAAGCTCTAATGAAAACCTTTACCCTAGTGCTTCAATCTGGAATAATATCTGGCCAAAACATTAAATTCAACATGTTTCCAAAAGGAAGACTCCGTCTAGGTTCTAATGGGGAAGATTGCAATCAAAATGTTGCTAGTTTGCAAAGGTTATTACAATATATTACTTCACATATCAACTATAACCTTCGAGAATATGTACAGTCCACAAAATACCAATATTGGACCCGACAAAATATAATCTATGCTCGTTTTCATTCAAAGTCGAAAAATCGACATTGAACCAATGTTGTACTCCATGCTAGTTGAATACGACATCGTAAGGAATAATGCAAAAAGGTGTCCTACACTTTTTCTATAGAAACCTGATTTGTCTGAAGAAATATGCTTGGGGATATGTATTATAAACTGAAACATAAGTACAAACAGACAAGTAATCATAAGCAGACAAAATATGGAAATCACTGAAGGGTTTGTTTTGAAATAAACTATTGATATTTGCACTCATTATAATAGATTGACGTACCATTTACTATTCGTTTAAATTCATGCTGAAGAAATAAACGATTGTAATGCCTGTCGGCCATCATTGCAACACATTATGTCACTTTCATTTAGGTTATTTTCCTATGATTACATATGTACATTGGTTTCGTATTTATAGCAGTATCACTTAGCAGTTGCGACGTAAATAAAGAAGCCTTTATACGTTGTCATGAACAACACTGTGAACACACCTATGATACAATAATATCTCATTCCGTCTCATTAAAAGCTTACAAAAGGGACAGGTATCGCTTTCATTCAAATGTTTGGCAATCAATGTTTATGTCTATAGTAGAATATTATCAGTTATAGAACAAAATAATAAGGTTTGATTAATGCTGCAACAATAGCAATATATAACAAGTAAGAAGCAGAACAACAGAGCAAGCCAAAAAAAAGCGATAGGGTTAAACACTGAAATTATTAGAACTGATTTCTGTTTAGAAAATTATATTGATCTAATGGTACAGTTACACACATTTGAAGCCGATTCATTCAGAAAGGTTAATCTAATTCATGTAAGTAAACCATCATGCCATCACAGTTAAAGTTAAAGTGTAAGACGTTCACCTATTCATTGGGGATTAAAATCAATCTAACATCAGAAAAACAACACAGAGACTGGCATTAAACATGATGTAAACATGCACATAACCAAATTTGCAATGCGGCGCCAAATATGTTGTCAAAATCAACATGACATATATTTTCTTGGGCATATCACACAATATCAAACATAACAGCTGGAGCAGATAAATGATAGACTCTATAAATCATTTGTATCTTTTAATATCATAAATAACTCCATGTTGTATGTAAGCTAAATGAGTGTAATTGTATTAAATACACAACAAGAAAGGCCTTGTTATCAGAATTCTAGCAAATACCATCGCAACTTCTCGTATCAATCGAAAGTGTGTATCCATTAAGACAACTACATTCATAAGAACCATCAGTATTTGTGCACTGATGAACACATTCCGATGTACCACTGGAACACTCGTCAATATCTGTAAAGGAACCAATTATAAACCTAACTTTTAGCATCAACTGGTTTATATCGTCAGTTCACACTAAAAATGTGGTCCTTGTTTTTACAAACAAATATTTAATATGATGATATAAGTGCCATATTTACAAACGGGATGTTTTTATTCTTTAAACATAAAATAAAGACAAAACAATGGTAATTAACATAAGCGTCCGTTTAAACATTAGATAAACGCCAGGTTTATTTATACTTAAGTTACCGAACTGTCTAATACAATGTACATACCCGAGCAAGTTCTATTATCGGACCACAGTACATAACCGGCATAACAGCTACACATGTAAGAACCAAATGTATTCAAGCACGCTTGTTGACATCCTGCTACATCAGTTGTACATTCGTCAACATCTGTTAAATTAAGTAAGTGGACTTATCTTATTCTAATGAGGGGAGCGGTGGTGTAGAGGGTTAAGGTGTCGGCCGCTCATCCCGGAGGTTGCGGGTTCGAGTCCCATCGGAGTCACGACCGTACTTCCTCATATGACACCAGTACTGGTTTTCCAGGAAGCGGCTCGAGAGTGACTCGATAGGCTACAATCTTTCTTCACAATCGAGCCAAAATAAGTTAGTATAAACTAATGTGGTGTCCTTTAAGTCCTTTCTCATAATGTTTGAATATCATGTACATGTAAATAGCAAAATACATACATATGTGTAAGAGCGTATTACGGTATTACATATTTTATTCTTGTACATACCACTGCATGTTTTATTGTCAGACCGGAGTATGTAGCCTTCAGTACAGCTGCATTCATATGACCCATTTGTATTAGAACACTGTTGTGTGCAACCCGATGTGCCAGATCTACATTCGTCAATATCTAAAACGATTAAAAACAATAATAACGATAAGGTAAGTTAGTACTGACTGAAATGTTAAATTCCTACATCAGTATTTCAAAAGCGAAAAAACATGCGTGTGTTTGAATACAGAAACACTAAATATAATTAAATTTCCTTTGAAACAATCCCTATGTTTGCGTTATAAACGGAACAAGACTGTCACAAAATACGCCCGTCAAGGAGGCGTTTTATTACATTAGTATCTGGCATTTCATAGGTTTTGTAACACCTGTTAGAACTATAGAGCGTACAAGGCTAATTCACCTGTTTGAGCTATAGAGCTAATTCCATCATTTTTCGATAATTAAAGCACTAAAATCAAATAATGCCCTAGGCTATTTTGCTTGGTTATCGAACTTTGACTAGACATTATACCCACAAATATTTTCACCAAGTTTGGTGAAGATCGGATGAAAACTGCCTGATTTTGTGAACGGACAAGGCTAATTTGGCCAATTTTGCATAATTCAAGGGACATTATCCAAAAGTGCCTTCAGCGATTTTGTTGATTATCGAACTTGGCCTAGATGTTATGCCTACGCATATTTTCAATAAGTTTGTTGAAGATCGGATGAAAACTGTTTGAACGTAAGAGCTGAGAAGGCTAATTTTATCACTTTTCGAAAATTAAAAAGCCAAAATCCAAAAGTGCCTCAGGCGATTTTGCTGGTTATTAAAGTTGGCTTGGCGTTATGCCGCGAAATGTTTTCACCAAGTTAGATGAAGATCGGATGAAAACTGCTTGACTTTGTGAGCGGACAAGGCTTATTTGGTCGATTTTGCATAATTCAAAGGCCATAATCCAAAAGTGCCGGGGTCGATTTGGCTAGACATTATGCCAACACACATGTTCAGTAAGTTTGGTGAAGATCAGATGAAAACTGTTTGACTTAGGGAGCAGACAACATGTGTGGACGCCGCCCGCTGCGGGTGTTCCCACAATACGTCTTTTCGGGCGTATATAAATGCAGAAAGTTTTTGGATTACACGTGTTTCGTGTATAAATGACTGGAGATGATATTTTGTCCTTTCAAATACATTTGTTTAACCATTCTATAGATTTAGTCATAACATGCAAATTATAAAATTATAATTTTACGTACCGCTACATGACATTTTATCAGAAGAAAGGTGGTACCCGTTATTACAGTGGCACGAATATGAGCCATCTGAATTTGAGCACAAGTGTGAACACCCAGATACACCAGTATTGCATTCGTCAATGTCTAAAATGTAAGTTAAGTGATCATGAATATTGCAAGATTTCATTCTTTTGATTCACAGGATATTCATTAGAGCCATTATTATTAGAGCATCGTTGTGCCCACAGAGATGTACCAAGGGCAAATTCGTCGATATCCAGACAGTAAATAAATTAATATTTTATACCCATAATAAGCTATCTCCGCACGAGTACTCTTCAGCTGCGATGAATTTGTATATACTACAATAACTGCCAATCAATGGTTCTTTGAACAGTCTCGTTGGCGCAGTGGTCAAGCACACTGTTTTGTAATGTTATGCCATTTTTCAGAGTAGGTTCACATCTTTTCTAATGTTTTTCTTTTCTTTTTCAACTTTATAACATATAGAGAATGACCTTACAAAAATTCATAATTTGATCTATTATATTAAGACATATACGGCTATACAACGTGTTAAAATGTAGACCAGAGATCGGGAAAATGTTACTGTCTGATTTCAAATCTAAATTATTGAAAATCTACATCGTAAACCTTCATGAGTTTTTGCCATTATTTTAAGAATAATATTGTGAAAAAATCTAAATCAGGGGCGTAGCTGGACATACACAGTTTGTAGGCACAGAGTGTCTGTGAGGGAAGGAGATGCTCCACCACACAAGAAAATGAGATTCCATATCTTATGAAAAATGAATCCAATACAAAGTGCACCGATTTCATAATAATTCCAAAATGTACGAAACTGATATTGTGAAAGTTTTAGACGTTTCACTTAAGCTGGTGTGCAATATAGCAAGTAATTACCTCTAGTACAGAAAGTGTGCCAACTAAGATGGATATTTTTATCCACATAAAACCTGTTTTACCGAAATTGGTTGTTGTTATTTTCAAAGAATATTCAAATTGATAAAATTTATAAAAATCGAGAGACACAAAACTACTTTTATAAACGGGCATCAAGAAAACAGAGTGAATAAAGTTTTTAAAGTCAAAAATGTAGGATCAACAGAAGTAATGTGTTGTCTGTGTATACGTGTATAATGTCTAAAAACTTCATTTGAGTCAAAGATTTGGTGAGAACTTAACAATTCAGTGAAAATATGTACCTAAGTGCACTGGCTGGTTGTTAAACTTGGCCGAAATAGTATGATTAGAAAACTTTTCTTCCTTTTTGGTGCTACTCAATAAACTCCAAAGTAAAATACAGCCGATGTTATTTTGGATAAATTTCTTACACTTGGCGGCAACAACTCCGAACGATCTAGTTTTTTATCTATCTTGACCGAGATATCAGAAAGTAAAATTATGATCTTATCAGGTGATAACCGGATAAAATATTCTGGTGACAACCGGATAAAAAATTCGAGTAAAAGACCGGACAAAATTAAGCGGATTCCACCCAGTTGACGATCTCTAGAAGCATAGTTTAGTCATTTCATTTGGCTTTCAATTTGTATATATTTGAGTTTACCTGCGGCTAAATTACAAAATGCAACTTAAGAGAATATGTATATTTAAGTGTTTGTTAAAATACATTTTGTACCACTCAAGATTTACAAACTTGCATAAACTATACACTTTTTACTTGATTCAACAATGATGCAATGTACTCCAACAATAGACTCTTAAAAGTTTTAAGGGGATTTTATGCAATATTCGCTTTAACTTCCTCAAACTTTTTATTCGTTGATAAGATTTTACGCAGTTATTTTCTGAACTTCCTGAATGATCTTGTTTCAGTTATATAAATTTAAATACAAATGTGACACTAGCCTACTTCACAAGACACGGCTAATAAAGCTGCTCGCTCTCTGATTTTGGTAAAGAAAAAAAATTCTTCAAGATGTATGAACACAACATATTTTAGAACATATAGTCATATAAAAGGGTTCCAGGAAATTAAATGGACAGACCAGACAACTAGGTTTAGAACAATCGTGGACATTCCTTTGTGTCATCCTGAATGGTACAAACGTTAGAACTAGCACTATCTGGAAAAGCATCGCAATAGGATGTGACCCGTGTTTAAAATATGAATTAAGGCGCTGAAAATCTCGGGTATGACTTACCTGCATGTTTTGTTTGATATACTTCGAAATATTATTATGAACCTTTGTTTTTATCCTACATGTAATAATATTATGATAAAACACAAAATTATTTTCATAGCAGATGAGCTTGCTGCATACAACACCCTTAATCTCCCGACCCATCAGATGTTATTGCATTTTTGATATTTTTTAATGTTTCTTTTACCAAACAATTTGTAGGCCCGGGCACTTAGTGTGTATGTAGGTTTACAGACGTTAACTAAAATTATAATTATGGAATCTTTTGCAGATTAGATTTGCTAGGTTGTATAAAATTGATAGGTATCTATATTCTTTAAATAATCTATAAAAATATCTGTAAAATTCCAACATTAGCAGCACTAACACTAACCATTGCAAGTTTTATCATCGGATGAAATCATGTAGCCATTGTAACAAGTGCAAGCAAATGAACCGTCTGTGTTAGAACACAACTGCGAACATCCAGCCGTACCAGATGTACATTCGTCAATATCTGTATATGAAATAAAACACATATTATAACTAATTAGTTAAAAGTATTGAAAATTCAAAATACCTTAGGTATTTAATATGTCCGTGCATTACAATATAGAAACGATAAACTAACATGAAAACCAGTTAACATATTTTAATAAAGTCGTTCCCATTATCTACCTTATATGAATACATGTTAGTATTTGATCACGTGTTTTTCATGCTATCTTCGTAGATATAATTATAAACGTATAACAAAAGACTAATAACCATTGCAAGTTTTATTATCAGTCCAGAGAGTGTAACCATCAAGACAGCTGCATTCATAAGATCCAAATGTATTCAAGCATCTTTGTGTACACCCAGCTGTTCCATCACTACATTCGTCAACATCTAAACATTTACATTACGTCAAATGAAAATATGAACAATGAGAAACTTAGCGAGAGCAATAATCTCTCTGCAATTACATGAAACAAAGCAAACATTTGCAATGCCAATATACTTTATTATTTTCAGTTAATATATCTTTATATTAACGATACTTCAGAAACTTCATGTAGCCTTTACATCAATATGTGTACAAATATTACTTTATCACATTCTCAGGGCTGATTCATTTAGTATCTTTTTCAAATAAATCAGTTTTCAAAAGATATATATGAATATTCTCTATAAAAGAAGACTAACTGTAGTGTCTGATTTTGATTAAGTCAGATTCTACCTTACGTATGAGATAATATCATAGGACCAATATATTTTAAAAGGCAGGAATGCAGAGCTTAGAAAAAAAGTTCAAACTTTGACAACACGTACCTTCGCAAGTTTTCTTGTCGACTGAGAGTGTATGACCTACTTTACAGCTACACGTGTACGAACCTTCTGTGTTAGAGCAACTTTGAGTACATCCAGATAAACCTGCTTCACATTCGTCAATATCTAAAACATAACATTTCGGAATGTTATTACAACAGAAAGATACCGAGAGTTTATGCTTAAAGCAAAATGCAAACATAAATAAATGATGCCATTGAGACTCTCGCAGTAAAATTAAGTTTGTAAACTAAACAAAAATTACGTTATAATATGTCAAAAATCATAGTAAAAAATGTTGTATTGCTCACCATTGCAAGTTCTCTTATCAGTTGAAAGAACGTAACCATCATTTCAGCTGCATATAAAAGAACCCTCCGTATGTTAACAATGGTGCAGCCACCCAGATCTACCCTGAGCGCATTCGTCAATATATTTTATGTAGTAAATGTATGTTTCCAGTAACTTTACTGTTGTTTTCTTTTCAATTAACTGGACAGAAACGGGACTTTTTTCTTAATAATTCTGCCAATATTGCAGATAGAAACACGACATTTTCACACAACAATCCTCGGTTTCAGCTCTACGCATCCGTATACTTTGTGAAGGACACAAAATATCTATTGTTTTCAATTCGGGTAAAACAATAACCAGTGAAACATCCCTTAAATATGTAACGTCCGTTCAATTATCCGGAATATTGTTTATTTGTGTAAAAAGTATATATTATTTCGGCATACTTTTTCTCACATTATGCTCTATACAGCTTGAAGTAAGCAAGAAACCTGTGACATAAAAGTAGCACAGCGGGCTTAACTTGATAAGTTATTGTCAAGTCCCAATTCATTTGTTTTCCCCTTTTGAGAGACAGCTTCCTTCTTTTATGTTACATGAGCAAAAATGTTCCACATATTACAACTTTAATCTTAAAGACACTTTATATTTTCAAAAGGAAATGACTATTATTGATGATACCAACACTCAAATTTCTTGTTAAAAAAGCAAATGTACATGTAACAAAATGATACCAGTCAAATGTTGATGCCTTGCATCAAGACGAAACAAATTCAATAAACATAGAAAACTGGTGTACTGGTTAGTAAATGCATGTATAGGCAGTGTATGCAACCATTCACGCTACACTGAGCAATCGAGTGAATATATTGTAATCTTCTGATTACTACTACATGTAATTGTATTATAAGCTACACATTGTAGTGATGTTTACCCATCCGTAGGCGAGTTTCGTTCATTTCATAATATGTGTTCAAAAAACTATCCACTACTTCACGTAAACGAAGCTGATGTACAACAAAAACTGTTCAATTCTTTCTAAACGGGTGCAAAGAACTATTTGCTACTACGCTTAAATAAACATTTTCTACGGCCGTCCTAACGGCCCGCAACAAATGGCATTCCCGGAAAAACAACAGGATTACAATTTATAGCATTGATTCTGACCATATGTATTTCATGGTTGCATTGGTTTAGGTCCTAGTGTACTAAATGTGCTATTTAGTGCTTGTAGTTTAAATTTAACGATGACCATCTAATGTTTAAGATTTTAGTATGTTCTTTATGGTTATCAAGGCTTTTCAATTCCCAGTTATTAAAATCTTAATAAAACTAGTGCTGAAACAGGATGTGAACATCGCGATACATTAACACAGATGCGCATGTACATTGATATATTAAGCCCCCAATGGTCGTCTGCAATCAAATCATAAAGCAAGTGCGGTACATATATATCGAAATTATTAATTTAAAATTAATGTTGTTTACCTTAGTGATAAGTTGACTGCACTGTCACAGAAACAGAAAGCGTACATACACGTTTCAGGTTTCTTCATTTCACGTCGGATCAAAGGTTAACTTTTTAATTACGGGCAAATCGAAATTGTGCGGAAATGTAGCTTCCGGTAAACATGTCGGATACCAGGAGAGTTATAATGAACTGTATTACAGTTTTAGAATTGATTAAAAGAATACCTTCAATTTGTCAGTTTTAAACTATCTTCATATTTATGGATTCATATGATAGTACAACATATTTGTGTTCTCTGATATAGAACCTTCCGTAACTTGAACAGTTCTAATTTTAATATTTTTTGTGAACAGACTGTACATAATTATCTATTAAATGTTAAGTTTGACACGATGGTCATCTACTTCAGCAACTCAAGTGTATTTAAAGCGCTCGTATTCTTAATGTGGTGTTTGGGCTATTTATAAAAGCCACTAAGATTCCTAATAGACATTGTGCTTAGAATATCAATGTTTTATATAATTATAAACCATGAGTAAGATATCCCTTATTAATTGTTTTTAAATGTTGATTTTTACCAGTTAGTATATATATATATTAAAGCACGAATGTCATTATCTTTGTACTATTTTGTACCCTATTTCACAGGATAATCTGATCATAACATGTTTTTTGAACCGCTAACTGTCCACTAATGGCATATGTTTGTTTCTTATCAAGGAACATTGTTAAACTGGTGCTTTTGTAAAATACATTTTAATATATAACACATATCAAAATCAGCAATTTGATGCCAACATCTCACGTATTAAATGGTACGGAGCCTACATTTAAGAACATGGTTCTTTTGACAGCGCTATTTCGACTAAAACAATTTTAAACACTTGTTATCTATGAATGACAACAACTTTTACAAATACTTAATGATTGTATTTACGGTTACTCTACCAAACTTGAACCGTAGGAAATTATACAACACGTATCGTAGTTGATCTTTTTCTTAGACGTTCAAGGACCTGTACATGCTACATAATTTTGCTATATGTATACATTTAAGACTGGCAACATGGATGTAGAAAACCAATATTCGTATGGTGTTGGAATGAACTTGTTAATGAGTTGTATTTGATGTAAAGGAATAATGTTGATGGACATTCAGTTAACTCTGTGCAAGTAGAACCTTGCAGGAAACGCAATCTCATATAGATACTTAACAAACACATGTATGGGAATAATAACAGAACCAAAACATGTTTGAATAATTTCTTAAAGGACTCTAAACGCAAACCTTAACTGATATACATGAAGATAGCAATGTATTTCTAATAAATGTTTTCATATGTTATAAATGCAATATTTCATGTACGACATAAGTGGGCTCGTTTGACTTTTTATACGATCCGATTAAGCATGCAGTCGCCTGATTTTAACCGATGTTAATTGTTCTTGTTTGCGGGATGGTACAAACAGTTTTCACGGAACGAACACGCGATCACGTCTTAATATAGTAGGACATAATCAAATGAACATTGCTTCGTGAGTGTAAGTAGATAGGTAAGTCGATATATATATAAGTCCCTAACAGTAATTAACCGACTCGTATAATTGCAATGTATTTGCTTTCAGCCTAAAGTTCGAAACCTAGCAAAGATGTATTTGTAACACACCATCGTTGTCTAGAGCAACGTTGCTGACATCCGGAATAAGTGTTACAGTTCGTCAAAATACTATCTTAAACATTTAATAAAACATGATTTCCAACTTATATAGAAACAGATAATTGTCATTTTTTTATGAAATAGTTCGAGGAAACTTACCATTAAAATTATATATCAGCTATTCAAATATCCTGTTATTTGACATTATCATAAGTAAAGACCATTCATATTAGCGCAAGCTGATGAACTCCATAGTACGGCAATTCGCTAAGTAAAAAATGGCCTCGTTTGACTTATGTACATGTACTATCCACTCTGACTCAGTTCCTAAGAGTATTTAACCGATATATAATTGTATCTTGTTTCGGGCCCTACAAACAGTTTAAACTAGGAACGAATGTATTTGATCACGACTTAATACTAGTGGCCATATCAGATGATTTGTTGGTTCATGCAAAAGTGTTAGTAGATAGGTACATCAAAAACTGTCTCTCCCTTGGGTAATTATTTGACTAGGTTTACCATTGCAAACTCTGCCTATCTGAAGATAGTTCGTAGCCGTACTTAACATCTTCATAAGTCTGAATATCAGTGGTTAGAGCAACGTGTTATAAACAGTTCCAGACACTACATAATCTTACCGATGCAAGAAGTATCATAAACATTGAAATCAAATATCCATTTCGTAACTTATATAGAACACTTAATTGCCATTTTTATTAGCGACAGCTGGAACATGCCATTAAAATACCAATGAGCATTCGTCAATATGCTGTATATTTAGACAAGTAATATCATAAAAAAAAAGATGATCAGATCGATGATGACTCCGTATATAAAGCGCTTTTGTGTTTCAGAAGTCTGCATACCAATTAATACTCTTACTCCGAAGTACCGAAGCGCTGTGAGCCATATAATCAATGTACGCTAGATTTTAGCCTAGCCCAAAACTAGAAACCCTGTATTTGACATACAAAAGTAGTGATCGTCTGGTATTTGTCTCATGCAAAATAGACTTGACAAAACTGCTTTTCCAGTATTTTCTTTTGGCTTGCAAACACTGATTTATTATAAATAACTATAATATAATAAAATCTACATATTTGTGTATTCAGATGGCTCACCGGGTTGTACAATGCTTATTCCGGTACCAAGATTACCTGCGTGTAGCCAAATAATTTGCAGATATCTCATTGGTAACACAGTTATAAGGAATTTTTGTTAGCGCACAACGCGTCCATACCAACGGAAGTTCAATTCGTCAATATCTACGTTAAAAAAAATTAAATATATTAATTTTCATTAACTGTCAATTAACGTAAAGCGTATAACCTTCTTGAAATGTACAAAATGGAAATACATTGACGTTATTAACCTTCTAATTCTGACACATTTTAGACCCTTGACAAAAGCCTGTCTATCATACTTAAGAGACTTTCGACAGTTTGAATTTACATCAAAGGAGATTGCTAAACTTATACTGGAATGAATTTACTTTATACTGTTTTAATTCATATAAATAAATGATACTGGCCAGTTTTTGTGCGTCGAAACATTTACATTTAGAAAGATGAGTCATTTGTATTTTAGAATTCCTATGCATGTATTCTAACGTTCTATTGGTATATTCATCAATATCTCAATTTATTTACATATATATCAAAACGGTCTTAATGCACGATAAACAAAAATATAACTGCACTGAATCTTACCATTGCATGTTTTGCTATCACTATAAAGTTCATAACCATAGTCACAGCTGCAAACGAAAGAACCATCCGTATTCGAGCAACGTTGTACGCATCCAGAGGTACCAATGCTACATTCGTCTATATCTAAAAATATCAATCAGAACAGATTTAATTCACCTTAGGGTACACAGTATGATAAATTGGCGTTGTTTCCATTACGGCCATGCATGTTAAAGGGATATACCCTATAACTGATTCCAAACAATATAACCTCCAAAACATAAATAATAGAACCTTTGGAAGTATTATAACATAACCTTAAAGTTTCAGCTATGCATTCCCAGTCATTATCGATAATATCAGTGGTTTAAAATATACTGCTGTACCGTAAACCATTCAATAGTCTATGTAGAGTTGTTGTTGTACAACTAATGGGTGGATACGATTTATTACAGAAAGCCTCTATATTGATTAATTGTGGTAAAATATGGCATTTTTCGCCATAAGTTCTTTGAAATTGTATTTATTTATCATTTTACGTTCATTAAACACATAATTTATGTGTCAAGATATAATCTGCCAGATGTAGGGAGTGCCCCTTTAATCAAAATGTAAGAATGTAAACAATCTCAAAGAATATTATCAAATTGTATAAAATAACAACAGTATTTCCTGCCTGCAATACGAGGGATGATTCATCAATCTTGAAACATTTTAATTTTGACCTTCACATACCATTGCATGTTTTGATATCGTTAGAAAGTTCATAACCATTGTCACAGCTGCAAACGAAAGAACCATCCGTATTCGAGCAACGTTGTAAGCATCCAGAGGTACCAGTGCTACATTCGTCAATATCTTAAAATATCAATCAGAACAGATTTAATGCACCTTAGGGTACACAATATGATAAATTGGCGTTGTTTCCATTACGGCCATGCATGTTAAAGGGATATACCCTATAACTGATTCCAAACTAAATAACCTCCAAAACATAAATAATAGAACCTTTGGAAGTATTATAACATAACCTTACAGTTTCAGCTATGCATTCCCAGTCATTATCGATAAAATCAGTGGCTTAATATATACTGCAGTACCGTAAACCATTCAATAGTCTATGTGTTGTTGTTGTACAACTAATGGGTTGATGCGATTTATTACAGAAAGCCTCTATATTGATTCATTGTGGTAAAATGAGGCATTTGTCGCCATAAGTTCTTTGAAATTGTATTTATTGATCATTTTACGTTCATTAAACACATAATCTATGTGTCGAGAATATAATTTGCCAGATGTAGGAAGTGCACCTTTAATCAAAATGTAAGAATGTAAGCAATCTCAAAGAATAATATCAAATTGTAATAAAATAACAACAGTATTTCCTGCCTGCAATACGAGGTATGATTCCTCAATTTTGAAACAATTTAATTTAAAAAATTTGACCTTCACATACCATTGCATGTTTTGCTATCACTAGAAAGTTCATAACCATAGTCACAGCTGCAAACGAAAGAACCATCCGTATTCGTGCAACGTTGTAAGCATCCAGAGGTACCAGTGCTACATTCGTCAATATCTAAAAATATCAATCAGAACAGATTTAATGCACCTTAGGGTACACACTGTGATAAATTGGCGTTGTTTACATTACGGCCATGTATGTAAAAGGGATATACCCTATAACTGATTCCAAACTAAATAACCTCCAAAACATAAATAATAGAACCTTTGGAAGTATTATAACATAACCTTAAAGTTTCAGCTATGCATTCCCAGTCATTATCGATAAAATCAGTGGTTTAAAATATACTGCAGTACCGTAAACCATTCAATAGTCTATGTGTTGTTGTTGTACAACTAATGGGTTGATGCGAATTATTACAGAAAGCCTCTATATTGATAACTTGTGGTAAAATGAGGCATTTGTCGCCATAAGTTCTTTGAAATTGTATTTATTTGTCATTTTACGTTCATTAAACACATAATCTATGTGTCGAGAATATAATCTGCCAGATGTAGGGAGCGCACCTTTAATCAAAATGTAAGAATATAAACAATCTCAAAGAATAATATCAAATTGTAATAAAATAACAACAGCATTTCCGGCCTGCAATACGAGGGATGATTCATCAATTTTAAAACATTTTAATTTTGACCTTCACATACCATTGCATGTTTTGATATCAGTAGAAAGTTCATAACCATAGTCACAGCTGCAAACGAAAGAACCATCCGTATTCGAGCAACGTTGTAAGCATCCAGAGGTACCAGTGCTACATTCGTCTATATCTTAAAATATCAATCAGAACAGATATAATGCACGTTAGGGTACACAATATGATAAGTTGGCGTCGTTTCGATTACGGCCATGCATGTTAAAGGGACATACCCAATAACTGATTCCAAACTTAATAACCTCCAAAACATAAATAATAGAACCTTTGGAAGTATTATTACATAACCTTAAAGTTTCAGCTATGCATTCCCAGTCATTATCGATAAAATCAGTGGTTTAAATTAAACTGCAGTACCGTAAACCATTCAATAGTCTATGTAGAGTTGTTGTTGTACAACTAATGGGTGGATGCGATTTATTACAAAAAGCCTCTATATTGATAAATTGTGGTAAAATATGGCATTTTTCGCCATAAGGTCTTTGAAATTGTTATTATTTATCATTTTACGTTCATTAAACACATAATCTATGTGTCGAGAATATAATTTGCCAGATGTATGGAATGCCCCTTTAATCAAAATGTAAGATTGTAAACAATCTCAAAGAATATTATAAAATTGTAATAAAATAACAACAGTATTTCCGGCCTGCAATACGAGGGATGATTCATCAATTTTGAAAGATTTTAATTTTGATCTTCACATACCATTGCATGTTTTGCTATCAAAAGAAAGTTCATAACCATAGTCACAGCTGCAAACGAAAGAACCATCCGTATTCGAGCAACGTTGTAAGCATCCAGAGGTACCAGTGCTACATTCGTCAATATCTAAAAATATCAATCAGAACAGATTTAATGCACCTTAGGGTACACAATATGATAAACGGCGTTGTTTCCATTAAAGGTCCATTACTAACACCAAATCGAATTTTCTTTTAAGTCTGGAATTGTAGGGAAATACAGTTTGAAACTCGCTTCTTAAACTTTACAATAGCCATGGATTATTTTCCTGTTTGAAATACTGCTGCAGAAAAACGAGTGAATGTTTGTGTATTTCCTTAGATTGACCTTGGTGGTCTTTTTGTCCTACTTTCGCTTTATTGAATGTAAATAGACAGTCATATACTTTGCACATCATTGGAAGTAAAGTTCTTCAATTATAATTCAAAATAGGCATGCTTATTTATGTACAACCTATTTACTTCTCTCTAGAAGATTTCTGGAAAATCACAAAGATATTAGAAAACGGGAAAACACACTTTCGTTTCGAAAAGGCAAAACATAATTTATGAATTATTTTGTTAAACACAAATAATCAACACAATATGGTCACATTCAATGCACTATGTCATATTTTCCTTCTGAGAAGACGCCCGTTACGATTCCAGATTTAAAAGAAAATTAAATTTGGTGTTAGTAATGAACCTTTAACGTCATCCACGTTTAACTTAATTAAAATAAGAGTAAAAAAGAAAGAATATGTCTTGATCAAATTGAAATGAAATAACAACGCTATTTCCTGTCTGCAATACGAGGGATTATACATCAATTTTGAAGCAAATATAGTTGTGACCTTCACAAAGCATTGCATGTTTTGATATCAGTAAATGTATGAAGCTATCACTGTAACTGCACTCAAATGAGCCGTCTACAATAAAACATCGTTGCGCGCATTCAGACATCCTAGTGTCACACTCGTCCATATCTCTTTAACATGATCATATTTTACTCACCTGAGTTTCACCTCAGCTTCATGACACAACCGACGCCGCCAAAATACAGTCAAGAAAATTGATCTAGGTAAATTATATGAGCCACTAGATGATACCAAAATGTGATATTTAATTAAAACTCCACCAAAGATTTTTTGCGACGCGGTTTATGTATATGTAATGGATATAAACGTATTTCCGCCGAGATTTCTAGAAAATCTTAGTAAAAGGCCGCATATGCTACGTCTCTAAAACACCCAAAGTTATTTTTTTAAGAATTTCCTTTCTGTTTTAACGTCACACATAGTGCTTCATTGATGCAAAATGTCTAGTGACTTCAATTGAATTGTAAGACACACATAAAATGAACATCCTCATAGGTTTATAATCTTCGTGGAGTCCCTGGACATGATTTTAAAGCTACATGTTGACACACGGCAGACATTTATCGATCTGCAAAATTAAGTTTATCCTGAACTCTTTGATTTAAATGATTTTAGTATGACTTACCATTAAATGTTTTTTATATTGTTTCTACAGACAATTATGACAAATAAACGAACTTGTACCAACTACATTTAAAGAGATTCTTTTTAGAGAAAGCATAGGATGTATGGGTATTGCAATCTGTTTAAAACCCCTTAATTGCCTACCGTCACATGTTCTGGTATCACTTGATAGTGTATAACCGTTATTGCAGCTACATTCATAGGACCCAATTGCATTGGAACAAATATGTGTGCATGTAGCTATACCATTGTCGCATTCGTCAATATCTACATTATAGTAATAAAAGAATGCAAATCTCTCATATTTTCAGTATTATTTCAATTGCATGTAAGATAAATGTATAGTGCATTCCTAAATTGTAATGTGTACATAATGCAAATGGTAATTTAAGTTTTTTTCTAGATAAACATAAAGTTTTAACAAATATAATCCGTGTAAACACTAGTACAAAAACAATCATTCATTAGTCTAAGATTTCGTTTATGACCTCTTGTTATCACATTCCATTCAATAAAAAAGTAAACTTCATATTCGAATCGAAACAAAGGGGTAGTGTAAATGCAATTACAATTTGATATTAATAAGATTTATCTATTTTGACATCTCTCAAACACCATAAAATGCTTGTAATTTACAAAATCTGTAACACACTCGTCAATGTGAATTTACATCAGTTTGAAAGAATATAACTGAATTGTACGGAAATGAATTTACTTAATACATTTTAATGTTACAATTGATATAATCAAATAATTCAAAGCTAGCCGGTACTGTCCGTTGCAAGTTTAGTTACAGGCATAGAATGTGTGACTGTTCTAACAGCTACATTGGTCATATATTAGCCATTTGTATTCAAAAACTTATGTGCATATATTCTACCTAACTCTACATTTGTCAATATCTAATTTGCTAACACTTACCAATGCATGTTTTGTTATCGAAAGAAAGTTCGTAACCAGAGTCACAGCTGCAAACATAAGAACCATCCTTATTCGAGCAACGTTGTAGGCATCCAGACGTACCAGTGTTACATTCATCAATATCTAAAATAATAAATCTGAACATTATATCTTGAACATTATATCTTAAAGAATAAATAACACAATACAATACGATGATTTGACATTGGTTCTACGACAGATATACACGTTGATCAAAATATGCTCAATGGATATTATCGAACTGCGATAAATATATGCAGCTCTTTCATACACATAATACACGTTAATAAACATTAAAATAAAATGCATATTACAATAAGTGCGCTATAAACAACATCTTCCATCAGCAAACGACTATTGATATTCTTAAACTTTGTCGTTAACATTTGCAATCATAAAATGCAGTGTATGATTGTATATTTGATATGACCTTTTATTAACAAATAATTGTGTCCATTATGCGAGCAACACAGTTGCTTTTCTACCTGGAAGGAGAGTGGATATACTCTAAATTTTCATTTTAAAAGCTGGACTATTTTTTAACTATCAAACTAAAAAAATACACGGTAACACTTCCGCTTGACATCAAGTAAGGACAATAAATAAGGTATGACATGGATTTAAATGTTGTTTTATTAAAATAATTAACCATTTAGTTGTATGTCATATCAATTCTACAAACATTAATGATTATTATTTTTCATGTACTTGCTTCAATAGAAGAATTACAATGTCAGTGTAAAATATACTTAAGGACAGAAGCTCTACACGATTCGAAATTGTTTAATTTGATTTTCATTGTAGGCTACTTTTGTTTTGTATGCACATTTGCATTTGGAGTATATTGGCTAAATGTGCAACACAGGGTGTTTAGAATTATATAAATAAACATCCGAGCAAGCGTGACGGCCTTAACTATGAATCACACGTTTATCTATTTTTAAATATGTTATAATCACAAACATTTAGTGAATTGTTAATGAGAGAATAGTTCTATCGAAAGCTGTTAAACTTCTAACAAATACTCAACATATGACATAACTAATAAAGCTAAGGAGAAAACCACGTTTTCGTGTTTTAGTTCAAGGGGGCGGGGGGAGTGATGGACGATAAACATAAACCACGTGTGCCTAAAGGCCATGAACCTTAATTCTATTCGACGTCTACACCAGGAACATTGAAAATTGCAAATATGTTTTAAAATGATGCAATTCGTACTCTTACAATTCAGAATAAAAAGGTCCGACTTCAATATTTGTGTTATTTTAATTACACCGTGCAGAACTTTTGTCCTTGTATTTGATGTGTCCCCTGAAGTACATACCGTCACATGATCTGTTATCGCCCGATAGTGTATATCCGCCATGACAGATACATTCATAAGATCCGTTTGTATTGGAGCAAATATGTGAGCATCCAGCTATACCTTTGTTGCATTCGTCAATATCTAGTGGTTAGTTAGAATTTGAAATGCATGATTTCTTCGAAACGAACTAATGAAATAGCAGATATTGATTGTGTGGAAATACAGATTTACAAGATTAACTTTTGTTTTAAATTTCGACATTTGCGACTGTATATACGGTTTTTGATGGTCACACATATTTTTAACGGCGTCAACCTAGAGTGAATTGCTGTGTCGCATTCGTCTTTATCTTAAACATTAAAGGGTCATTTATGATCATACTTCACTCACCTGAGTCTTACCACAGCTTTCCGATCCCGCCGACTCCGCCAAAATGCGATACATCGTAAGACAATTGATCTAGGTTAATTATATGAGTCACTAGAGGCTACAACTATGCTATTTAAATACAACTATACCAAGGATTTCTTGCAACGCATTATATTTACATGTTATGGATACTAACCTATCACAGCGGATGTGTTTAAGTACAACACAAAGTCTTGAAATAATATAAAAATGTATATATAATAAGTAGAGGACACTTCTTGTGAAATTATTTGAAGTCATTTCAAAATTTTATTATTGTTTGTTTGACAATTTTTTCTTTTTGCTATGAAATGGTTAAACAAATCTGAGGAGACGGTATTTTTAAAGTTGTTTTCGTAACTGAAAGAAGACAGCTTCAATGATCAGCTTTCCTCACAAATCAACTGGAATGGGCTTTGTAAATTTTATAGTACAACACTGTTTGACGAATCATCAGTTGTTGCACAATGTTTGTAAAGCGTCAAAAGGGTTGAAGTCTTAAATTTCAACTTCAAATCCCACAATCCCCAAGTGTTCAGTCGGAAAGAATAATTGTTACTCTACAACGTTTTTGATAGAATAGTGTTCTATGTACTCCAAAACAAGATTGATTCTCGCCTCTCTTTCATTATCTTGTCCGTACAAAACATGTTGCCAGAAAGTACTTCTAACTTTAGAAATATCATTGAAACAACATCGTTACATTCTTTCATGTTTGTTCGGTTTCAAAGGTAACGTTATGATATTTTTTGCCGGAAAGACAGCTTTCTATGTCGTGTCTATGTAATGGTGCAGCTAAAGTGATCGTGGATGTTTACTTTCTTCAAAGTTAATGGGACATACCCTATAACTGATGTTAAACTAAATAACCTCCAACTCATAAATAATGGAATCTTTGGAAGTATTATAACTTAAGCTAAAATGTTTCAGCTATGCATTCCGAGTCATTATCGATAAAATCAGCGGGTAAACATATACTGCAGTACCGTAAACCATTCAATAATGTATGTAAATTTGTTGTACAAACATATACTGCAGTACCGTAAACCATTCAAAAGTTTATGTAGAGTTTTTGTTGTACAAACATATACTGCAGTACCGTAAACCATTCAATAATTTATGTAGAGTTGTTGTTGTACAACTAATGGGTGGATGCAATTTATCACAGAAAGCCTATATATTGACTATTTGTGGTAAAATGAATCATTTTTCACAATAGGTTCTTCTTTGAAATTTATTTATTCATCATTTCACGTTCATTGAACACATAATCTGTGTTTGGAGAATAAGATCGGCTAGATGTAGGGCGTGCCCCTTTAAAGCCTTTCAACATTTCAGTACAACAAAAATAGACCAAGCATTTTAGCAGTACCATTGCTTGTCATTTCTAGATTATCTGAAGTTTGTACACGGCCGTATAGGCTATGTCTCTAAACCATTTAAACCTGTTTTGAAGATTGTTTTCCTGTTGTCCCTTCAAATATGGTGCTGTTTTGATTTCAAAAAGTCTAGTAACAACCAGATAATTATAAGATGAACATTCCTTATAGGTTTAAGAGCAATCTTCCTAGAATCCATGGATATGATTTTAAAGCAATATGTTGACACACGACAGACATTTATCGATCTGCAATTCGCAAACTAAAGGGTGGCCGCTGCTGAAATTTATTATTTTTGCCTTTCCGAAAAATTACCTTTGTTATATTTTAAAATTATGATTAAACTGAAAAAGAAATTATGCAGTAACAAACATAGGCACAAAAGGATTCTTTTAGTAAAAATAAAGTTGTGACCTTACATTCATACTTACTCAATTGACAAATTTTGCCATGCATAAAAATGGGGGAAGAGTCATTGATTGAAATATTCATTTAATTCAAATTTTACCTCAAAGGGAATTGTCAGGATATTTAAAAAGCAGTAATAACCAATTCCTGTTACAGTTCTTTGTAACATGTATGATTGCATACATCATATCCTAAAGCTCGTCGAAATCTAAAAGACGCTTTCCTAGATTTTATTGAATGTCGTTCTCATATGCACATCAAATCCCATTTAGTATTTTTGCATTCTAAAAAACATCTTTCTCACACTGTAGACAACATCAAATCCTAATTATTCCTTTATCATGAAAAAAATTATCAAAAATTGACAAAATGAGTTTTTCTAAAGTGGTTAATGAACGTACATATAATACTTATTTAGATGATGAAAAATACAACACTAACCTTACTTTTCCATCCTATAGTAGGACTAATTACATAATAAAGAAGGGGAAATGATACCTATTTTGAAAAGCACGCAACAAACGCAAAAGTCAACGCTACCCAAATTCTAGCTAATTCTAAATTAATCACTTCGCTTTGGTGTTATATAAATAAAGGTCAATATTGCGAAAAAGGTTAAATCATCGACCCATCATTATTTTTCCAGAAATTTATTAGCAATATGTCATTATCTATAAAAAAAACAGGGTCAATAAAAGTGTTACAGCAGTGAGCTCCCTTAAGATAATCCTGAACTATTTGCTTAAAGGACTGAAATGATTGTTTAGAATAGAGTTTATGTTATATCATGCTACAGAAATTGACACATACCTGAATTGCTACATGAACAGACATTAAGGTCACACACATACATTTTAACAAATTACACAAAAAGCATAACATGTAAGTGAATGCTATTCTGTGTTAAATTCCTTAAATACCTACCATTGCACGTTCTGTTATCACTCGCTAGTTCATAACCGTCATTGCAGCTGCATTCATACGATCCGTTTGTATTAGAACAAATATGTGTGCATGTAGCTATACTATTGTTGCATTCGTCAATATCTATATTATAGCAATAAAAGTATACAAATTTACCATTTTTCACTAAATAATTTAAATGCAGTACATTCTCAAGTTGTAAAGTGTACATAATGCAAATGGATATTTAAGATTAACCAACAGTTTGAACAAAGCTAAATCCATGCACTATGGTGTACATTAATAGACATTAATTTAAAATGCATTTTGATATAATTGCACTCTAAACAATAACTGCATCAGCAAACGACTAGTGATATTCTCAAAATATGAAAAGAGTATTTTGTCGTTATATTTTGTAACATTTGCGAACAGATAAAATACAATATATACAATCACATGTATCTTTATTTGGTATGATGTTTTGTAATCGCAGTCGCTTTTCTGTCTGAATGGAGTGTAAATATTATTTAAATTTTTGTTTAAAGGGTCATACCCTATAACTGATGCCAAACTAAATAATCACCAAAACATAAATAATAGAATCTTTAAAGTATTATTACTTAACCTAAAAGTTTCAGCTATACATTCCGAGTCATTATTGATAAAATCAGCGGTTAAAATATACTGCAGTTACCGTTAACCATTCAACAGTCTATGTAGAGTTGTTGTTGTACAATTATTGGGTGGATGCGATTTATTACAGAAGGCCTATGTATAACGATTAATTGTGGTAAAATTGGACATTTCGATATAATTATGTAGTTCTTTAAGATTGTATTTATTTATCATTTTACGTTCATAGAACACATTATTCATGTCTCGAGAATATAATCGGCTAGATGTAGAGTATGTCCCTTTAATAGCTGGACTATTTTTGTACTACACAATTTCAAAAATACTGAAAAACTCCCACTTGACTAAAAGCCAAGGTGCTTGTTAAAGTATGACATGGATTTAAATGTTTTCTAGAGTAATTAACCGTTTATGTCTTATCAATTCTACAAACAGTAATAATGATTAATTTTACATGTACTTATACATGAAGCAATGGAAGACTAACAATGTGTGTACATGTAATATCATGTGTTAAACCCCTTGTAGTACATGTACATACCGTCACATTTTCTGTTATCACTAGCTAGTGTATAACCCTTAACACAGCTGCATGCATAAGATCCGTTTGTATTGGAGCAAGTATGTGTGCATCTAGCTGTACCACTGTTGCATTCGTCAATATCTGTTTCATTGTTGAAATTTGAAATGTATGAATTTTTAAAGAAACGAATGAAACATGAACATTTATTGATAATGTTGATACTAGCTTACATCCGCGCGTTTTTACCCATTCATGTAAGAAACGTATAAACGCGTTAATAATTAATTTCAAACTTTGATAATTTCGAATACAGAGCCATGTCTGCCTGTCTGGAAAATAAGCTTTTACATTTTAAATGAAAAATCAAAGTTTAAATCGTTACTATTTTCAAAGACTAACGAACTTACTTTGAGCATTACATACTAGTACATGTACGCAAAAATACAGTCAAAATGTTGATTGTTAAACTGTTTACGAGATTCGAGCCAGTATACTGTTCGACCACACTTTGTGACGCATGGTAACTCTTACGGTGTCAAATGAATCAACAATTGCTTATTTACAATCATGAAGGATTTTTCATACTTGTCACGTAAAATGCTGCAAATGCAACGATGGCTAACGGAAATTGATTTTTTCAGCGTAATCTTGAATAAGATATTTATGCACAAAGGTCAGGACGGGGCTAATTCATCAAGATAATGTTTCAATTATCATGTTACCTGTACAAGTAAGCAAATCAGACGATGTAGTCCACAGACCAGTCCCTAAACAGGTAGTAGTGGAACTAGAAGTTGGAGTATATCCTGAATCACAAATTAATCTGCACTCACTTCCGGCAGATACTGACGATGAGGAACACGAATATGATGAATATCTTCCATTTGTTACATACGGTAGTCCTGAACACTTCTCTAAATTGAAAATATAAAGGCAATTAAATATCATACAATGAAATATGAAGTAACATACACCTGACAGTGTACTAACAACAATTTTCATATATAGTAAAGCATAATTTAGATATTTTAATCACTGACGCAAATTCCTTTCCACATTTATAATCAACCTTTCCTTAAGCTCAAAATTATGAAGACGTTCGATTTTCCTAAGTGCTGAATATACTTTTAATAAGGATGATGTAAATCAATGATTAAAGTGTTTTATTCTGTCATCTTCCCGCGCAAGCAAATGGTAATTCATGTACGTTGCTTCAAACAGACGGACTGTCACTATAGTAAATAAATTTTGTCGGGCCGCTCAAAACATAATCCAACGCCTTGTAATGATCACAAATGCAAGTGAAACACTCTGAAATTCACCAACGAAGAAAGATATATTTCTACAAAGACTGAAATTTTCTGTTATCGAAATAGTCTTTTGGTTGAAACAGTACCCTTTTTAGAACAACAGCCTCTCTACAGGAATTGTGTCTGTGCCTTTCAAGTAGCGTTTGTTCTAAAGTCTTGATATTTTCGTATTATCGTATTTACTTACTTGGTTGGCAGATAACCCCAGCATCCTCACTATGACCGCAATTATGGTCACCCCATCCACCACTTGCTTTACTGCAATCGCCCGCGGAAGTCTCAGATCCGGAACAGCCAAGATCATCTAACCATATCTTACCACTTCCGGAACCAAAGAATGCTTCCCTCTTGGCAACAGCACCGGCTCTATTAGTAATAAAAAAGGAAACAGTAATATACAACGATTCTTAGTACAATCATACTACTGTAAACCTAGAATTTTCTCCGATGTTAAATTTGTTCGCTACTATAAATGTTCGCTTTTCTAGAGGTATCGCGACAATTAGATAGAACAGTCTTTTTTTCCGAAAAGTAAATATTCCTGCTAGGTTACATAGGTAAGTAAATAATTTAAGACGGTGTTGATTTACTGCTAATTCTTCATGCGATATAATTAACGGATTTGTATCATTCTTTTTTACTCTTATACTACGTTGTCAAAATGTCAATACGGTATTTCAAAATAAAACCCCGAGTATTACTGAAAAGTTAACAGGTCAGTTGAGTTAAACATGAGTACCTGAACTGACACTATGTATAAGTTAGAGTTTATTAAGTAAAATTTTAACAGTTAAGAAACCCCAAGGGAGCGAGCGGTAGCGAGCGACCGGGGTTTCTTAATTGTTAAAATTTTACTTAATAAACTCTAACTTACTTAGTGTTTAACCTTATTTGACCTTTTACATAGCCACCGACAGGTATTGTGGCACGGACATATGTGTATATAGGTCCGTGATTGTGGGCGGAGCTAAAGTGCTTTCTATTTAGAGCGAACTCTTATTAAATTAAGTGATTTCAGTAGGTAGTTTTAATAAAAAAGAAAGACGTTTATTTGAAAATCTGAGCGATTCGATTGGTGGGCAAATGGGGTCAAAGGCTTTTCAATATAATCTAAAGCATGTAAAAACGGACGGTGATAGGTTTTAAACTAACAACGGGCCATTCTTTTTCAAAAGTAGAAGAGTGCACTATTTTCACATGTAAAGGGCAAGTATTTTTCAAAGATGTTTAACATGATTCGGATCCTTGTTTTGTCTATTTAAGTATTTTGCTTTCCTTGTTTATGGCAAAAATTCTTTGGCATCAAGTTAAACTACTGAATTTATGAACAAGTTACAAATGTATGTATAGAAGACATAGTTTGAATCAAAGCGCTGTGAGCGCTGAAGGCCTTGGGGCTAAATATAGATTGGTGGAAATTAACTCCACTACATCAACAGTCTGAGAGTGAATTCTATTTCAATGTCCTTATTTTGTGACACCCCATCTTGTTTTAAAAGAAATTTATTTTAGGTGACTATAGATGTATTCGTTCGTAAATAAGATGGTTTTCAGTAAAATAGCATCATAAATTTGAAAATCAAACATGTACCGAGCTGCATAAGGTCCGTAAATATCTTCCATTTCCGTGATATGCATATGATTATCTTACGTAATCAGCGTAAGTTGACATTAACAGGGCAGTAAGTTCTACGTCCGTTCCAAAAGCGCAAATTTACAGTTGTTATTAGCACATTTTACATTTAAACCATGTTAGGTGTTTGCAAAGTAGCATGTTAACTATTGCCTTGGGCCTGAAAGCAACCAGACCAAAACAGATTAAAATTTATATTTTTTCGATAGTTCTGTTTTATTTGTTATGTTTATATTGTTGGTATTGTTGACGGTATCATAGTAAGCTGTCTTTTCGCAGTGATATAGATTTGTCATTAGCAATTGAACACATTGTGATCTACAGCTAACATTCTAAATATCTTAATGTAATATTGATCTCAAACAATGATCAAACCTTTCGAAACCTAACATGTAGCAAAAGACTTTGGCATCCGAACTACCAAAGCTGTCATCACACACTGTTCCCCAGGAACCTGAGTGAAGTATTTCTATACGTCCTTCGTAGTCATTTCTTCCTCCAACAAGACGGACTTTGTCTGGTGAAAAATTTAAAAAAGCAATGTCAGTATACCAGAAATTATAGTGTTCTTGCTAAATAAGATATCATTAATTGAGTATTATTAATGTTATAAACTGCCATCATACTGCATCATGATCGAACATGTTAAGAGCTTTATGAATGGTTTGAAAACTTATAAAAAAACAGTTATCAGCAAACTCCCGACGAAATAGAAGGTTATCAAATGGTTACTATGGTGGCAAAAAGAAGCTCTCACGATAATTAATAGAAACAAGAACAGTCACATGAATATGCTTTAATAAAGATATGAAGGTTAATTTGAGGCTAATTATGAAATCATTTGAAATATTTAACAAAACATTAAATGAAAGCTAATCACATTGTTGTACAACTGCATTTACTGTAATCAGATTTTTTAAATCTTATGGCGTCTAAGTAAACGCGTCATAGAAATACATACATAGAGTCATATTTAGTTATCAGGCTTAAAAACTAATTTCAAGTGGCATACCAATTGGTACACAACGAACTCCGGCGTCTTCACCATGGCCACAGTTATGGGATCCCCACGATGACCGTGTACATGAAGAGACGGACGATTCACTGCCACTGCAGCGCATGTCATCTAACCATATTTGACCACTACCTTGACCAAAGTGAGCGCTTCCGTATGATTGAGCACCGTCTCTGTTTCATGACAAAATCACAAATATATCTATCTGCAATAATATAGCATGCATAGCATGGCCAATATCAATTAAGTTCCGAAAAATCCCTTTAAAATTAAAACCTATACATTAAATCCAACAACTATGGTTTAATATGATAATGTATTATCCCTCTCGCTATAGACGGAATTATTTTTCTGTCCAAGCTATGATAGATGTGTTCATAGGAAGTTGTCTTTGAAGGGTAGTGACATCAATGGAACTATATAACTAAACGTAATTCATAAGTGTTAATGATTGTTGCATGACTTGTAAGTACGGGAAACCCTTACAGTTTATACACACTCTCTCCATTTAGATAAACGTATCGGTCTAAAATTACGCACACTACATTTATACACTATGAACAGTACTGACGACAGATGTAGATACATGCACGTCATGACAGGCACGTTGGAATAACCCCGATATTTTTATCAATTCTCCTTTATGCTCCGACCTTTTGCTTGATATACGAAGTAATATGTTTAAACTAAGCATTTGTGAAGTTTTATGATAAACTGACGCCTTTTAATTAAAGAATTACCCTGAAATGTTGAAAAAACTACAGTAATGTTGATAAATATGACATTTATTTGCTTATAATAACAATATATATCAATGACCTTAGACACGTATACAGACAAATGTATAAGGTATCAATACAAACAGCCCTAGACTTTGGAATTTAATAATTATGTATCCCACCTCCGTGAGAAACATATTTATTAGTGATACATGTCTGTCACTGTTTTTGTCATTAAGTATGTCCACGCAGCTCCTCTGATACCACGTGGCGAATTTACACCAAACTTCACATAAGCGTAGTTCTGCATATTACATTGTATCGGTATGTTCTGGTTCAATGATTAACAGTGGAATAACCGCCCTAAATACATATAATTTTATGATGTTATGGCTAATTCTCCTTTAACATCCGGCAGATTTTCACTTAACCTAAGATAATTGAGCAGTGCCAAGCTTAGTTATGCATATCGCCGGCACATCCGGTTCAGTTATTTTCAGGGGATTTACATTGTATGGCCATTGATTCTTCAAATTTAATGATGTTTTGCTACTTCTCCTCGACCATTGGCCAGATTTCCACAAAACCTTATAGAACACAAGTTGCCGTCGGCATGTTCCGATTCATTGATTTCCAGGGAAGTTGCAACCCTGGTGTGTCATAAATAATTCATGATGTCTATACTAATTCTAAACGCTGGAGTTGAATTTTACCAAAAGTCACATGAGTGATCAATTTCAAGCGTAGTTGTACATTTTATCTGCATGTTACGGTTCAATGAAATTTGCGGTACTATGTCTTTTGATGTCTCATACTCTAATATGCTTGAGCTACTAATCCTATATCACTGGTCAGAAAACTACAAAACTACACAGAAGTGATTGGTGCGAAGCCTGAACTTGTGTATATCATCGGATTGTTACAGTTTAGTGGTATGCATTTTCAATTCTACTGAATAATGCTAAATAATAGGAGACATGTTTTTTTTTTCGTGAAAGATAATCTCTAGTTTAGAGAATGAATTGATAATGGGGTCTCTAAGTCTCCTGCAACGAAGTCTTTAAAATATCAATGTCAAGTTTTTCCCATACACTAGTAGCTAGTCAATGACCAATTTCATTACCTATCGTATACGTATTCGAGTATTTACAACTCATATGAAAGTTGTAGAAACATGTAAGAGACAATGTTACTACAAATAATCCACAGGAACAAACATGTTCATTTATCGCTCAATTATATACATTTGTAATTACATTTTAGCCCGACTGTTCGAAGAATGAGGAGAGTTGTACTCGCCCCAGCTTTTGCGTTGATCAAAGACGTGTTATTAATATTGATAACTTCAAAACCGACAAACGTATCAACTTAGCACTTGCCATACTTGTTTCTCATGGTAATACATACAAATGCAGCAAGTCACATATATTTTTGCGGAGTAATGCCTCTATTTGTATTATGATTTTGTAACAAAAAGTTGTAAGTCCGATACCTCATTAATAAAAGATAATTTTACAAAAATCATAATGATACTGAAGTTTTCTATTTAGCCTTGACTTTGATGAACTTAAATTACATAATTTTTCAGTTTATAACAAAAACTAAAGTTATCAACAGTGACACTGATCTTTTGAGCGATCCATCACGGCTGTACAACGCAGATGAGAGCGGATTTTCCCTTTGTGCTGGTGATAAGTTACAAAGGCGCACCTGTCATCTACTACTATGGCAACAGCAGCAAAACTTAGTTGACATTTATGGCGGCGGCAAGCGCAGCAGGACATTTTGTGGCTCCAATGATAATTTTTACCAGAGGTTTGCGTACGATCCACTTGAGGGTTTTGAGGAAGCTGCAATGGGACGTTCTGAGTCGGGATGGATGGATTGCGGTTTTCTATGAGTGGTTGAAAAGTGTTTTTATACTAGCCATTGACGCCAGGTGTGTAAAGAAACCTGTAGTCTTGTTGATAGACAGTACACATGTTACGTTAGAGGCCTCAAATATTTCTATTGAGGCTGATGTTGAACTTTACTGCCTACTCGAACATGCTTCACATGTTTGCAGCCGTTTACTAAGAAGACATATGCTCGTGTCTTTAAAAAAGCTTGGGAACAGGGCACAACAGTAGATTTAAAGGGATTTCTTGAAGCTGGTTTGTTCCCTTTGAATCCGGATATTGTAGTCAAGTCAGTTAAACTTGAACAAAGCACCGTGTTTCATAAAATCAGTAGAGACAGGTCCCAAACTCCCAGCATTGGTGGACACAAATCTCCATCTTTCATTAAACCAAACACTAACGCAACAACTCCGTCAGCCGAACCAATACTTGCTTCTGTTTAGGAAGAGCAACTTTCTACTTCCCAATCTGCTGTGCTGTCTAATGTCGTTTCTGTACAGCCATCACAATGTAACATAGCCTGACCGGTGAGGTCGACGTTACCAACAGCACATCGGACACCACTGCGCATGTGACATCAGCTGATACTGGCAATAATACAGAAAATCCAACAACACCGCAAAGTAAATCTTCTGATCAGCAACTTTCAACTCCTGTCGTCGCGTCGTAACCATTCAGCAAACACTTAAAGCTGCAAGAGAAACTGTAAAAGAAGGAAGAAGAACTTCAAGAAAGGCAGAGAAAAATAGAAAACGTGAAAGAGTAAGGAAAGAGAGAGAAAAAATGAAACAAAGAAAAAAGTTAGAACGGGAAGCAAAAAGGCGGCTGCAGAGGATCCTCGAGCGAGAGAAAAGGCGCACCGCCATAGAGAAGCAAGTTGTAGACTGAGTCAGATTCCGATCATGCTCAAATAGAGAGATCTGGAATGTGTTACAAGTGTGAAGAGCCCTATGAAAACTTCATACAATGTAGAAAGTGCATGCACAGATTTCATATCACCTGTGTAGAGATTGAACTGATAGACGATTTATAATTTGAGTGCAAATATTGCTAGACTTCTTAATTAATTATTTAGAATAAATCAGAACACATTTCTGAATTGTTTCTTAATGCTAAAATGATGCAGAAAACTTTTTTGAGTTAAAATTTCATTTAGAAATTATGCATAATTTCGCTCTTTTTCACGTTTTTTAAAACAAGTTTAAAATGTTCGGAAATAGCCGAAGGTCGTGTTCGGTAGGGTCAACACGTGCGGACATAGTCGCCTTACGATCATTTTTTCAAACGAACATTTCTTCGTGTTCTTGTAGTTGCAAATGTTCAAAAATACATGTACATGCAAAAGGTTGGTAAAACTTTACATTTTATTGTTTTTATTGCATTTTGTCAAGTTTGCGCCGCTATTAGCAAAACACACAATTGCTTCTATTTCTGGTAAAAATAATATATAAAATTAACAAAAACCGTAGCGCACACTTTCTTCTGGAACATAGTATATTATGATGAATCACAGTCAATATAAGAATTAAGCTTTTATTTCATTCAGTCCACTTTTCTATGACACTTAGACTTTGGATTTTATACGTAATACATATGCTATAAATAAAGTAACATAAGAGGGGCACGCAAGTCAAACTATAACTGAGCCTACAAGAAAAGAGCTTGTTAACACTGAAAAATAGAAATGTTATGAGAAATCTAAGATAAGAAGAACTTTTTTTATCGTTGGTACTGGTTTCCAAAATGACCAACGTCCCCAGTTTAAGTTTTGGAGGATAGTGCAAGATACAGAAAGCGTCCCAATTCCAGAGACACACCTGTTCAACTAAAATTACTAACTTTCGGATGAGACTTTAATGCCGAAGTCCCATGTATGGGTGCTTTACACCTGGCATGTATAAGAACATATGCGATAAGAAAAACAAGGACTAAGTTTGTTTTTGTGATGCTTAAAGTATTATTCGGTCTCAACATTCGAAAGCAACGAGGGAGGCATGTCTTATGGCGTTTAAATTAGCTCCGCTTTTTATCGCCAATGATCAACACTGTGGGTACAAATCTAGTCTTAAATAGGAAAACACGTATAAATACAGTGTTTGAATACCTTTTAATTTAAAAGTATTTCTGAAAAACATACTCAGTCTGCTGAAATCAAACAATTTCATTTTAACGTCAGTTATTATTCTTCCCGAACTACAAAAGAAAACATAATCATACCTTTATCCCGCTTAATTTCTGATCATCTTAATATACGTATCTGACACCAATGCGAAGCATCCGTGAAACGTAAATACCTTCACATCTTGACACCCTAATGCCGGATACATCAGGTCAGAGGTCAAGGTTATAGGGTTATATAGATAATCTTGACCTTCCTTCATCTTTACTGCATTACGATAAAACTTGACAGGATTCATATTACTATGAAATATATATACCCACCTCTTTCATATAATGAAAATCGCACAGACATGAATTTTTAAAATAACGTTCTTGTTTATAGATATGATGTCTACAGAAATTAAATATATCTAGTAGAAGAAATTACAAATCAGAAGACATAGGTAAAATACATAGAAATAAATGGCTGAGCAGCGCTTTGGTATGATACTCGCCCCGGTATTTGATAATTGCATTTGCGTGGGGATGATCACTCCAAGGCATTGCTTAGCCATGTATTACTCTATAATTAACAGACCTTTGATAGCCTAGCATATGACATATAACTTTGGCATCGCTGACACCGAAGTCGTCGTCACATATGGTTCCCCATTTGTTGTTATAGAAAACTTCGACCCTGCCTTCTAGTGGCGAAGTTCCGCCCACCAGCCGCACAATCACTCCAACTGCAGAAGGTAGAGATATCAGGAATATTGCTGGAAGAAAAATTATTCAATAAATGTATTAAAATATGGAATATGTAAACGGAACTTAAGTCGCAAAATGCGTTGTAAGTGTTGTAAAGCCTATTGCATGCAGAATGAGAAGCAAAGCAGCTTAATGAGCTATTCTGGTGCGGTGTTAAAGGCATTCGTTTGGTAACCAAGAGGACCAATGTTCGATTAACAGACGCTTGCTGAAGATTGTTACAAGATGTGTAATAATACACGTGTCCCATTTCACCAAATTTTTAATTGATATATGTACGATAACTTGTTGGCTCTATCTGTACTGTGTCTCTCTATCAAGAATGGTGTCTAAATAGATATGGAATCAACGTATAATTTAGAAATTTTGTTTTGAAATCGGGCAAAGACAAGTTAGTAAAAAACATAGTCGAATGTGTTTTAGTACGTGTTCAAAATTGCTCTTTTTATTGTTTATATTCCCGGCCGACACTGATGTCTTCTCCTGATGTGAAACTGTCAACACTACTGCATGGTACGGGCAGGTTGAAGAGACATATGCAGATACAACGGAATCAGGAAACAAGATCCTAGCTCTTTTTCAGATAGACCCCTTTGTTTTGTTTACATGCCCAGTGTAAAGCACCGATACACGCAGGACTACCTATTGGTTTCTAACCAGTTCATTTCTAGATGGGCGGGAATCACTGAAACGCGTCTCTTACATTTTCAGTGCCCGCCCGGGATTCGAACAAGGACGTCCGGATTGGTAATTGTTTTACATGTAACAACTACATGTACAACCTTAACAAAACCTAAGCTTTCAGTCGCACATTTCTTCCGCAAAGAATTAGTTCCTGTTCCGAGAATGTGTCTTATCTATGAAATAATTGTTGACAATACAAATGACATTATAACTGCGCATCGGGACGCCAAAGTGTTGTTTATTTGACTTATGATAATGCATGTGCTCCTCACAATTCCGATTGATATTTTCCACAGACGTATATTTGTAACAGTTTTAACGCTGTTAAAAATGATAAAAAGTATCCCAAACGTATTATTTAATTTGAAACAGATAGGCCTAAATGCTATTATTATTATTATTATTATTATTATTATTATTATTATTAGTAGTAGTAGTAGTAGTAGTAGTAGTAGTTATTTTATTATTGAGGTTATTCAATAGACGATTATAACGCTGAAAGGGATGTTATTTCGATTCTTACATGACAATATATTACAAAAAGGGAATGAATGCAAAGCGTTGTCTCCAAAGCGGATATTTATTTAACGTCATGCGGTTTATTTATGACGTCCGTTATTATATACTTTCGCATGCTCGTTGTTCCCGCCAAATCAACTCGTTCCAAGCAATATTTCACCATACAAGTTCAATAACCTATGATATTGACGGCATATCGTTTCCCGCGTTGTTTCTGGCATAAAATAACAAAGTTGTTCTGCTCCTTTTTATATAGAGACATAATCACGAGTCATGTAAGAATAATTAAGTCACCGACGGCATTCATGTCAGAGCCTTTGGGCTTATCGGTTTCAAAGTAAATAATACGTTGGTGACAGTTTTTGAAAAGTGTCTGTATTGTTCAAACATGACTAATTTATTTAAGCTCGATTGTAAAGAAAGATTGAAGTTTATCGAGTCACTCTCGAGTCCGCATTCTGGAAAAACTAGTATATGAGGAGGTACGGTCTAGACCCCAGCGTGGCTCGAACCCGCAATCTCCGGGATTACCGGCAAACACCTTAACCTCTACACCATCGCTCCCCTAAATGCGTATTATTGTTATAATAAAATATTACAAAACTTACAACTGATATGCAATTTTGTGGTCCTTAGGTATGACCTAAGTAGTATGCATATACATTACCTGCTTGCTCTAGAAATTCAATTGAACCAATAACGCATTGAATGATTTAGTGTAATTTTATCTTTAAATAAAAGCGTACCTTTATTTCTACTGTCTTCAAATCTAACCATTGACAAGTTTGAAGTGTTACATGTAATAACAGTCCTATTTTGCTTGGCTTTCTACACGTGCTATAGTGCGCATATATAAATGACTCTAAAACAAGTTATAGTAACTGTCTATGACTACAGAATGGTGACGTCACATAAGTCATGCACAATTCAGAAAAAAATGATTGCCTTCGTGGTCGAGTGGTAAAAGTCGCTTACTTGAACTCACTGTAATTTCTGACTGGGGATCATTAATTAGAGCCCTGCTACCGTTCATGTCTCTTTATGTGAGAAAGTTAACAGTTTCTTGCGGAGGAATAGGATCCCAAGGAACATCCCAGCAAACAAATGACGTCGTATAGACGTTGGTTAGACGTTGGACCCCGACGTTGGATCAACGTCGGATTTTGGTTGGATTTGAAAGTTTTTTAGACGTCGGATTCTGACGTCGATACAACGTCGTGGTCTGACCGTTTCCCAACGTAAATCCAACCATTTTCCAACTAAAACCCAACCGTAATACGACCTGAATCCAACCATTTTCCAACCTTAACCCAACTGTATTACGACCTGAATCCAACCATTTTCCAACCTAAACCCAACCGTATTACGACCTGAATCCAACCATTTTCCAACCGAAATCCAACTGTATTACGACCTGAATCCAACCATTTTCCAACCGAAATCCAACTGTATTACGACCTGAATCCAACCATTTTCCAACTTAAAATGAACAACGAAAGTGTCAGTTCAGTATTAAATTATATTATATTTTATTAGTCATAGTAATAATCATTATTAGGCAGAGACATAAACAAAACCATGCATATCAAAACAAATGGACAACAAAAAACTCAAAATAAAGTAAAATGTCTTTCTAAAAATATCAATTTAAATTTACAAATGGTAAGAAATGTAAGTAGATTGAAGTATATTTAAATAATATTTTAAGTCAGTCACAGTATAAGCAATAAATTACGGTACTTTAAAGTACAAGCAACTAAAAGCATGTTCTCCTGCAAGCAATGGATTAAATTTTAGATAGTAGTATATCACACTTTCAAACAACATTAAATCACTGTAACAATAAAGTATTGCTGGAATCAAAACCGTAATCAATCACAGAAGAGATCTTATAGAATTACACATTGCAACAAGACAGTCAGTCGATTTTTTTCAAAATTATCTGTTTTCTTCAGTTTGATTTTTTTCGCCCTCCACCGTCCGATCTGGTGCATATTTCAAACAAATTTGGATTGAAGAGTTATGTCATGCTCTGTCAGCCTTTCCTTTACCTTTGTCTTCATTGCACTGGCTAAAATAAAAATCAAAGGTGATTAGAAACATATCTGATTACACATGTTAACTCTAAAAGTAAACATAATAAAAAAATTAAAAAATCTTAATACTTGAACATCATTTTCTCTCAAGTTGTTATTTGTCACTGAATCTATTGGCTGAAAGTTATACCCAAAGGAAAGTAATTGTTAATACAACAATTGTTTGATTAGTTATTTATGAGTACTTACTAGCAACTGCTTTTCAATGTATGAACTATTTCAGTTACTTGCGACAGAGATTGTGTGCACCATCATAATCAATGTATCAAAATGTATATTTACCGATTCATGTCCATATGCAGATATTGATGCGAAGGTGAGCTTCTGTGTAATGCTCTTCAAGTAGAACTTTGCCACAATAATCTGAAAATATAATAAAATGTAAATAGAGTTCAATAGAATTTAAAGAAGATGTATGATCACTTATTAGAATCATGATAGTACATCAGTACAGAATGATGTGGTTAAGCATAAAAAACATTTTATTTACATATGAATAAACATTTGGATTCAGTACTTTTTAAAAGTTAAAATACTTAAAGATCAAAGATGAAAGCTGAGTAATCACGTTTCCCGAATAGCATTTATTATACCATTAACCCAGATGTGCGAAGCCGAGAATACAGGTCGAATTTCCCCACTACATTAATGATTAATTATGTCATGTACACATTTTATATGCCCGTGTAGATTAAGTTGGAATTTTTGCTACGTACTTCATGCGAAACGTTTACATATCATACTTATCAAAAAAGATAGAAATGATTAATAAAATATTTAAAAAAAGCACTATCTAAACTAATATTAATGCTTATACCCGCGCATTGCGATTATGTAGAGGGTGGGTATGGACAATTCTGTTTAATCGATCGTTACGTCAACAATGCATGGTGAAGCAAACAGGTATCGTTTGTACTAATGTAGATAAACTATAAAGAAATCAAATCCATTTTCATCTTACCTTTTCAAACTGCTGTATAGCTTCTATGTTCAACTGAGATCGAAACTTCTTCGCCGGTTTGCTGTCTTTCACTTTCCGCCAACGCTATAGATTTAAAAGTAAAATGTTTACATCCGTTGAAATGCGCCACCTACAAATATATTTCCCGCATATTGCAGCGCCACCTATCTGACAAAGGGGAGTAGTTTCTAAGGATTTGATAATAAAAATCACAAAAACTTCAACGCAGTTGCAGTTATCAATTTGATCACACGATTTAATAAAATAGTTTCCGGGGATTACAAGCTTTTAAAATTACGACCTCAATCCGACGTCGTTCCAACGTCGGAAACCGACGTTGTATAGTGGTCGGGGTTTTGACGTTGGATAGACGTCGGATTGAGGTCGCCGACGTCGCGACCAAAATCCAACGTTGATCCAACGTTGTACCGACGTCGCGTGTTTGCTGGGATGGTAAACTCCCCACCTGTGTGCAAAATGAACGCGATACTTCCGAAATGGTCGTTGGACACTGCATCTCGGGATATTTGTAGAACAGGAATAGTTTACGAACTATATGATGCGTGTAGATGTGTTTTAATACACGCCCAAGGGGCATGGAATGTCGCCTAGTCATTTTATACCATTTTTTAGAGTAGCCACATTTTTCAAAAATGGTAAATTGTACTATATGTAAAAATAATTGCCGCTTACTTGTCGTGAATTACATGAGTCACTTGGATAAAACAGAGTAGATCCGTCATGTCAAGGCAGTGAAGGTTACGTCTATCTTACTTATCTAATCTATATATCTAATTGTCTAGAATTAATAAAATTTCACAGAGTCACGGTTACATTTATTTTATTCTGAAAATACTTAGACTTGAAACAGATGAATAAAAATACTTATAATGAACAGTAAGAAAAAGTTCATGTTAACTAAGGTAGATAGTCATGATATAACTGAAAATGAATACAAGCGTAAACATATTACATTGTAATAAAAACATACTTTTAAAACATATTTTATATTCTACAGGTATCTGCATAATTATATGTTTTTTTTTCTTTTTTGTCCGTTTCTGATAATTTGCAAACTAAATTTCAGCTTGAACTTATGAGGATGCAATACTAGCAATGTGTACTACTAATTAAAGCAATGTGAGACAAGGTTTAGACTATAAAGACATAACAAGTATAAATATATTCAAAATTTGTATAGACAAGATCTAGACTATAAAGACATAACAAGTATAAATATATTTAATATGTGAATAGACAAGATCTAGACTATAAAGACATTACAAATATAAATATATTTAGTATGTGAATAGACAAGATCTAGACTATAAAGACATAACGAGATCTAGACTATAAAGACATTACAAATATAAATATATTTAGTATGTGAAAAGACAAGAACTAGACTATAAAGACATAACGAGGTCTAGACTATAAAGACATTACAAATATAAAAATATTTTATATGTGTATAGACAAGATCTAGACTATAAAGACATTACGAATATAAATATATTTGATATGTATATAGACAAGATCTAGACTATAAAGACATTACGAATATAAATATATTTGATATGTGTATAGACAAGATCTAGACTATAAAGACATTACGAGGTCTAGTCTATAAAGACATTACAAATATAAAAAATATTTTATATGTGTATAGACAAGATCTAGACTATAAAGACATTACGAATATAAATATATTTAATATGTGTATAGACTAGATCTAGACTATAAAGACATTACGAATATAAATATATTTAATATGTGTATAGACAAGATCTAGACTATAAAGACATTACAAATATAAATATATTTAGTATGTGAATAGACAAGATCTAGACTATAAAGACATAACGAGATCTAGACTATAAAGACATTACAAATATAAATATATTTAATATGTGTATAGACTAGATCTAGATTATAAACACATTACGAATATAAATATATTTAATATGTGTATAGACAAGATCTAGACTATAAAGACATTACGAATATAAATATATTTGATATGTGTATAGACAAGATCTAGACTATAAAGACATTACGAATATAAATATATTTGATATGTGTATAGACAAGATCTAGAATATAAAGACATTACGAATATAAATATAAAAATGGTCTTTTTAACATATGACAAACAGAACAGTTGTTAATGTCGGAGAAAGTGCAAATTAGATATTCCATTTTGATAACGCTCTTGTCAATTCCTTAAAATGTATCTTGATTTAACAATAATAAATTAAGAAATCTCATTTTGTATGTTAATTAAAAATTAAAATGTTGCCCAAAACATTTATTTCATACAATTAATTCCACTTTTATCTCAGCAAAAACATATAAAATAATTAAAAAAGAAATACCTAATACTCTAACAGTATCCATTGTTTGTCAATTACTGTTTGCATCCGGCTAAGTTACACAATTAATTCCGCTGGGTCAAAGTCTGTTTTTTTATATTTCTTTGCCTCTTAATATGTTTTTAACGTCTAAATAAGTACGAAGATATGCGTGTATTTCGAATTTATATACGTATCTATGAGGAGTTCCATTTAATACGGAACTGTCCCTTATATACGATATCAAACATATAATGATAAAGTAAAATCCGCAAAATTATAATGAACTCCTTGACACCATCTCAATTTATTTTTTATTTCCGGCTTTTGTTATATCCACATTGCGCTTTCATATTCACTTAAGAATGTTCGTTTTATCTGGAATTTCGCTATATCAGAAGTCGTTATACGGAGTTCGCTGGACACTATCATTCATGTTGATACTTCTGTAGTACTATTTCCGTGAATGTACATCCATTCTGCTCACCCGTTCTCGAGTGGTTTCAGTGACCCACTTGAATCCATTGTAACCACTCATATATTTACAGTCATGGGTTCGAGCCCTGCTTCCGACCATGTGTCTTTATGTGAGAAAGTTGGCAGTTTCGCATTTAGGTTAAAATATATTAATCTAGCACGAAGAATGGTACGGTTAACCGACCGCCTGTAACAAAAATAGGTTGACACGTGCGTTAAACTTGTACAATAATGCACGCTGCTTGTGCAAAAGGAAAGCTAACAGGTAGAACAAGAAATATCATATTATGACTAGTGTAAGTCAAAATAAAATATGCCTTTAAATAAAAAACAACATCGGGTATAAATTTAGTATGACGTGTGTTTGACAGAGATAAAACCTTATTGATAAGAATATCCCTACTTTGCATTCTATTTCAAGGCTACAATATCTAAATTCAAAAGACAGAGAATTCAGACAGTTGGATTTTAATCAACTCAGTTTGCCCTTACAAAACTTCAAACTACAAGATTCAACAGTCGAGTTATTTAAAACTATAAGTACATTAAGAATTACCTGAAGTACATATATGTGCATAATTGTATTTTAACCCTTAAAAACACATATTAATGAAAATGCTTATCGTGCCATATTCCGGCCAGTGCACATACCCGCTGTGGTCTTAGTGTTTGGCATGACTAACACATTGTTCATTTATTATCAACATGCTATTATCAAGAAATTCGTTAGGCAATACGCATCGTTTTTAATTATATTGATATTAAATATGAGTGACGAATTTCAGAATAATTACTTAATCATTGAGAGTATCTTTTGTTTTCATATTCGACGTTGGGGAAACTACAGACAATTTATTTTCATGACTAGCTGTCAAGTATGTTAAACTTCTATCACGGTTTTAGTACATCTACTCAAAACAAATACATTTTCATGTTGGAAAGTAATTTATAAAATAAGAACTAGTCTTCACGGCAAAGATATTTATGATTTCAAGGGCTGTATAGTGCCAATCAGAAGGGCTGTACAGTGTGGTTAAGCACTTATTACAATTAATTCACTTTCTATAATCTTGACTGTCATTGTAAGAGTATTGTTTCGTCACAAAACACTTCAGACACTTGGCCTGTGTTAAGGGTTTGAACAAGGTCTTGATAAGTGGACTTCAGGATTCAGTTCAGCTGAAAATATAGTTATATCACAAGATTAAATGTATTCACATTATTTGCTACATAACGTTTGAGCTTTCAGATGAATCATCGATGCATAACATGCCATTTACAGCATAATCACCGATGCATATCGCGCCATTCACAGCAGAATCAGCGATGCATAACATGCCATTTACAGCATACATGTTGCAGTTCCAGAGCTCTCTGTTAAGCAGAAACCTTGCCTGAAACAAAGCACACATGCTACAGTGCAGACCTACTTTCATTTTAGTAGGTACAGTGGAGAATGACATGACTTGATAAAAAGTAAAACCATGTTCAACTTGATGAAAGCGGTCAAAGTGTATATACATTTGTACTGTACCCTGAATACTAAGCAGTTGTTTGAACGATTAAGTGAAAACATATGTTCGTATGAGCCTAATTTTTATTTTTCTACTTATGACTTCGTATCAACAAAGTTTTACGCATTCGAAATATGTACAATATTGTAGCTGCTATCGTTTTCATTACGTTTTCGGTATGAAAATACATTAAATTGCGACTAGTCTGCATTGGTTGTCCTAAAACTTAGGTATACACGTTCAATACGTATCATACCACTGTATTGGTTTGAAATCTAGTGACACATGTACAAATTAGTATTTTTCACATAAAGAATGCATTCATGTTGATCATGCTGTAAATGAAGGAAGTCGATGTATCCAGGACTTCCATATTACATTAATTAAATAAAAATAACTAGACTCGAAAGCATATCACAAGTGCATGTATAAGTACTCATAAAAGCTTTCAACAATTAAAGGCTTTGGAGTTTATTATGTAAACATTGCAATATCAAAGTCGTAAACAGTCACCCTTCTCCGATATGTAAAAGAATTTGTCTTAGAAGCTCTTGTTTCTGTAGTGAATTCTTTATTTTGCTGATAGTGATAACAGAATGTAGACAAGATGTTGTAAATGGCAAGAACAATAAATCTAGCTTTCCCTGTTTTCATATTGAGGGCGATACATGTACGTCTTTGAATCTTCAAACAGTTATTTCCGGGGTACCACAAGGTTTGATACTCGGACCGTAATTATTTTTAATTTACATTAAACATGATTTGTTTGTAATCGTGCTTACTGGGTCCACCATCCTCTAAAGAGGCTATAATCGGTGCAACCCGGAGAACTTTTCATAATTTAGCCCCGTGTATTTATCAAACTACTCAATAATGATCTTTATGCAGCTGCAAAGTAATATAATCTTCTTTCCAGAAACAACTAGATGGGTGTCCCGTAGAACACTTCTGTCGCCCTCTTATGCTTTGTCAGAATAACCAATAAATTTGTGACAAAATCTAAGTACAAAAAGGGGCAAAAGTCGGTAAAATATTACATTGACCTACAACATTTGGCGGCATCACAGCCCTTTTGTTAAAAGCAATGCAATTTGAAAAGTTGATGAAGAAATCTTAAGAAATGGCAAAGTTATAGCCAACGTTAAGTTTTCGTGACAAAATCTAATTATAAAAAGGGGCAAAACTCTGTCAAATATGACATTAACCTACATAATTTGGCCATGTTGTCATAAGCAATACACTTGTAAAGTTTGATGAAGAAATCTTAAGAAATGGCAAAGTTATAGCCAGTGTTCAGTTTTTGTGACAAACGGACAGACAGACTGACCGACGGATAAAGCGATCCCTGTGTCTAACGCCTTTTCACCGAAAGGGCGACGCAAAAACGATATTCCTCATCCATTAATTAAATCGCGCTATACAAAATACACTTATTCTTATCCAATATTCTGCTATGGCTGTCTTGAATGATCCGTACCTGTGATTAATTATACACGTTTCGCAAACACTACAGAAACTATCTTCTTGGAAAACAACAATAATGATTATAAAAAATGGTTATATGAAGTAATCAAGGCAACTCGCTCACAGCTTTCATTCTTCCTTAAGTTAAAGGTTGGTTATGCACATTGTATATACCTTTGCTTAAATGTTTTAGAATGCTTGATTTCGTGTAAATGTATTCCTTTATCATAATATTGTTGACTGCCACAAGTGAGATAGATGATTCTGTAATTGTTTATTGTGTAACTGTCGTTAAATAAAGTTTATTGAATTGACAATGAATTGGATTAAATCGGCTGGCTTTATTTTAAGAATTAGTGTTGATATTTATTAACATACAAGTGACTCTCTTATTTGCGTAAACATGAAGAAGTAAATGCGATGGTTGTGTTAGAATACGTGTTAACTCTTGGATACGGATTCTCAGTCTGGCATTCAAACGATCAATCTCCAAAAAAAATCGTAATATAGAAGACAAATATGTGCAATGTATACTTAATTTCTCAAGCAGTTTCCGTAAGTTTGTCCCAAGTCCGCTGTATTTCTGAATAACAAGCCTCAAACTTAGGCTATTCTTTTTATATATCAATATGAATTGTCAAATACTTGATCCCAGAAAACCACTGAAATAATGCATTAAATTGGTATTTTAATGCGCATTCCTGTACTTGAGATGTAACTCTTTTACTAGATAAGAGTGAAACCACCAACCGTATCCGGAAGTCACATTCAGTTTATCGGTTTAAAGGTCCATTACTATGACCAAATCAAATTTTCTTTTAAATCTGGAATTGTAACAGGCGTCTTCTCAGAAGGAAAAATATGACATACTGCGTCGAATGCGAGCATATTGTTTTGAAAATTTGAGATTAACAAAAGAATTAATAAATTATATTTTGCCTTTTCAGAAACGAAAGTAGGTTTTCCAGGTTTCAAATATCTTTGTAATTTTCCAGAATTAAGTCTCCCAGAAAGAGGCTGTAAATAGGTTGTACTTGAATAAGCATGCCTTTTTAAATTATAGTTGAAAGAACTTTACTTCAAATTATATGCAACGCATATCTCTGACTGTTTACAATATGCAATAAAGCGAAAGTAGGACAAAAAGACCACTAAGGTCAATCTAAGGAAATATTTCAACTTTCACTCGTTTTTCTGCAGCAGTATTTCAAACAGTGGAATACTCCACGGCTCTTGAAAAGTTGTAGAAGCCTGTTTCAAACTGTATTTCCCTGTTACAATTCCAGATTTAAAATAAAATTCGATTGGGTCTTAGTAATTGACCTTTATGATATTGGGCGTGTAACGAGAAGTTCCTGTTTAATGACAATTTGGAAAACTTTGGATTTTTTGTTGTTCCTATTTTGTACGGTGGGGCGGTGGTAGAGTGTCCGCTTTGAGATCAAAAGGTCCTGGGTTCAATCCCCATAGAAGCCAATTTTGTTTTTTAGTAATTAAATTGAATTACATGACAATTTATGTATTTTTTCAAAACAGGAGAACTGTATCTTAATATTCATCAATTTTATCATGCTGTACAATAAATTAGAAATATAAAAATCGACCTTGATCATTTTAAATAGTTTAATACCTCAAATAGCAGACGGTAAAACGTTTTCATTTTTTCTTACATTGTAGTTCATACTGTAAACTCTAATATTTCTTTTTATACTTTTAAAACAAGTTTAAATGTTATTGGCTAGGTTTATTCTGTTGGTATTTCACACGTTTATTCACTCTGTTAATTTACCGGCTGGGGTTTATTTTGATTTGTAACTTTTGCTCTCGGTAAACTTTTATCTTACACTGTCAGCATTTAAATACTCGGTAAGCTAATTGAATTAAGCATAGTTAACATGAAGATTTACCTTGCAAATAGATAATATCTTTAATCCAAGACATTTTGTAGAGTTCTGTTAAACATAAACACATGTCGATAAAATGCACTTCCTTTCGCCAGTTGGTATATAAATTGGTTACGACGTAAATCACGTGGGCGTTGTTTGTAAACAAATACGTGAGATGTTTTCCTTTAGATATTTTGTTTCTGGTTGAATTATATATGTTCTGGGACATCAGTTAAATTTTGATGTAGGTATTTGGCGTATTATGCATTTGTCTATCGATCTATTGTAAAATACTGCAAACTTTCATTCAAAACTGTTAAGTTTTCAGGATAATTCTGCCGAACTCAGGCAGAATTTCTGCGTTATGCGGAATCTTGGGATTTTCCGCCGATAGAGATTTTGGCAGAATCGTAATATTTTGGGGTATAAATACTGGAGTCATTGTCAAAAACGGGTTTTGGGTTTTGGGGAAAAAGATTAATATTGTAGATCAATTAAGGTATTATGATACATTTGAAATAGAGTATAATAGAGAATAGTTTGCAGATTTTATTTAGGTTAATAAATATTTGTGAAATTGATGCAAAATAAATAAGATTGATAGTTACATTTTGTAATCATTTACATTTTATTAGATGATAGTGTTGAAATAAAATGTTGAAAGTATATATTCACTAACAAGAGTGAAACTAAACTTGTGTTTTTCTTATATTCTAAAATGTTTCGGGGTTAATTTGTCTCCGGATAAATATATTGAGCAAATTCACATGGTCGTGACCATATACTACTTATAAAGTTTCCATAATCATTAGTGATACCCCTACTCCGAGTCGTTCGATATACTCTTGTATTAATGCATGTTTGATATTTCTTGGAACAAATTTACGTAAATTGATAAGCCTAGTGTTTGGCATCATTGCATATTTTTGTCACATCTGTTAAGATTGTAATATTACAAAACATGTTTTGTAATTCTTCAAAGCGTGCAATACATTTCGGAACAATGAACAAAAATAACTATTAATAAATACATGTACTTGCAAACATACCTATTTTAACTTTTAGGTACTTTTAGATATAGCCAAACAAAATATCTTCACATTTTGCCGACGTGTCAGTCAACAGATATAAAGTATAAACATATTAAGTTTAATATATTTTGGAAAAGTGTCCATTAACCCCCAATACCGTAAAACCTTATCTGTTTTCAAAGTTAATTCTTTTAAAGGTTTTTTTTAATGCGAAACCTATTTTAAGGAATGCGATTATTACAATGTCATGTTGAAAACAATACTTTCACTTTGGAGCAGGATAACGTTTTTTGACAATAAGAAAGCAAGTGCGGCCATGCACTGCATTGATAATTCTAACATGATTGTGTCTCTGTATACTACGAGTAGAACAATTATGTTTTATTATGCCATAAATAACGCGGGAAACGACATTACGTCAAAATGACGTCATACTGTGCCGCATGACGTTAAATTAATATCTGCGTAGAAAATAACGTTTCGCATTTATTTACATATTATTATATACGGTCATGTTAGAACCGAAATAACATCCTTTTCAGCGTTGTCATCGTCTAATAAACAACTCTGGCGTTCTGATGCGCAGTTATATCCTGCTCCGCGGCCTTCGTGGCTAATTGCTGCGTATTTGTACTCAAAATCATTGTATATTAAACGATGTACACCGCTTGATCGAATGGTATTCCATAAAAAATGATGCTGTTTTATATAGAACAGGCTCTTTCATCAATCTATTTTCTTAATTGTTTTGTATTCAGAGTAGATTAAAGTATATTCAGAAAAAAAAACAAAAAGTTTAACATGAAATTAATGACAGCTCGATTCTACATAACACTGTAAAGAAACACCTGTCGCTGGAACACTTTTTCTGTCGTCTCCGGTATGGGTGTCCTGTTTTAACAGCATTAAATATATTACATGTATATGAAAAGATCTTGCTATACTAAAAACATTTCTACAAATACTGTGCTTACGTCTTCGTATATTTTCATTTTATCAAACGGTAACAGCATTGTATCCATTATTTTACTAGCATCTTTGTATACGTTGCAAACGTCTTCATATTTTGTACGAAAATCGTTGCCTTTTAAGTGTAATCCGTGGATTTATTCCCTAACAATGCATATCATTTCACCTCTTAAAACACCATATATGTTTCTCTATTCAATTAAAAGACGGAACAGAACTTGTCTAGGTGATTTCAGTTATAAATGGAAGCCATAGCTTTATCGCCAAAATAATTTACGACATTCACAAGAGATCCGTTTTATGTTTAGGGAAAATTTAAAAGAATCGCAATCCAAGAGATGCAGCAATATACATTTATACATGTAGACTAATGTCGGGGTCAATATTCGTCCTAGGTCATTATCGTTTTTTCACGGGTCCGCAAAACTATATATTGACCTCTATACATGTATGTATAGACCCGCACGTGAGCATATGGTCAAATCAGAATCAAATCAGAACTAGATGGTTGTTTTTGTCACACAAATATTAATGTGTCTTCCCCATGACAGTTTGTCAATGATTCTTGTACTGAAACAGGATATTAAAATAAAACAAGAAAACGCGGCAATGCCGCCAAAGCAGGTTTCAGCGGCACCTGTCGAAATTGTAGAAGTTTAAAAAAAGGAAAAGAAAAAAACAGTAACCTTGATTTTTGCTTTTAAGAATCTGTTTTTAAAAACCTTGACCTTGACCTTTGAAAACAAAGTTGTTTTCTTTGCTTAATGTTTTAAATCTATTGATAGCTAAAGGCATCTTAGCCCACAAAAAAACTGTTTGCTCAAAACAATTCAAAAACTAAAAGGTAATCTCTAAATCTATTTTCAGTAACAGTGACCTTGATTAGATTGTTATTTTTGTCACAAAAACATATGTTTCTCACCATGATAGTTTGTCATTGATTTTAATGAAGAAACAGGATATTAGAATAAATCAAGACCATCCCCCGAAAATATTTATTTTTTAAACCACTTCAAAAACTCAAAAATGATTATTTAAAAAAAAACTATTATTACTACCAGCGACCTTGACCTTGACCCTTGTGACACGCAATGCAATCCCAAGCTTCCTCTCCACGCAAGCTACTTACACACCACGTTTTATTGCAAATGGTCACTCTTTACTCGAGGAATTGATCAGAATCCAGTTTTACTATTTTTAGTAACAGTGAACTTGGCCTTGGACCGATTGATTGTAACATGCACCTCGCACATCGGCTCAATATGGTGGACATTTATGGTGAGTTATTCCTAAATCCTTCAAGATGTTCAAAGAATATGGAGCGGACACAATGTAAAGTCATATGACTTTTGATCTCTATTTGTGACCTTGACATTGAATCAAGATTGTTGTAACATAAGCTCAGCACATCGTCTCAATAAGGTGAACATATGTGGTGATTTATTCTAAAACCCTTCAAGTGGTTCAAGAGATATGTAGCGGGCACGATTTGTTACTGACACACAGACAAACAAAAAGACAGACAACTCGACCAAAACCAAAAACATTAGCAACAGGTGGAGGTGTATGGACCTAAAGTGTGTCAACATGTTTACACGGTCACAAAAAACTCTGAACTGACAATAATATGAAAGTGTTCGTTGGGAGTTGTCTGGAAACGATTTGGTTACGCCATGTTTAACCAAATAACCGTTTTCAGATCACTCCCAAGGAACAATGTTAAATGTTATATGTTCCAGCCTTGATATGCTAATGTTCATTTGCAATACTGGTTAAACAATGTTTCAACCATGGTCATAATGTATCTAACACACAGCTGAAACATGGTCATTGACCATGATTATACCGTGTATCGACCATGGTTTAACCATCTTATGAAATTGCGAAAGTAACAGGCTTTATGACACTTTTTTGCAACTGTAACTGGTTTTATTGTTAAATTTTAGTTATGCCCTTTTCAGGAACAATTAAGGTATAAGTCTGCTACATACATTTCCATAGATTTACATCATTAGGTACTACCCTTACTCTCACCGACTGCTGAAATGCATTTTATGTTGTAGAATCAGCCAAGTCCCACATAAAAATAAAGAAATTTATGCATGTGATCCAATACTTTATGTCAATAATTTGGAGCTGAATGACACCACTCCCATTTTCGGGGCAGGAGTAGTGGTCACCGACCAAATATTTAAGTTTTTTCAAATACCAAAATAATATTTAAATTAGAATTTATATCCATATTTTTCGCTTCATATAACATTCGTGATCTATCATAAAAGAATTAGTACCGTATGCATCCACTTAGTTTCAGCGAATCAGCAATCAAACATATTATGTGGGTCAGCATGTTTTTAGACAAAATAGCCTGCTTCCGGTTTCACATATATAGAATACTCATACCTTAAACATTTGACTACAACAAAGAAATTGTAATTAGTTTATTTGTTATATAATTTCGCGACAATGGTTTGACCAGGACTGTGTCAAATGGATCATTGCCATTTCAATTCAGGACCATGTGGAAAACTCATGGACAATCCATGGTTGAAACATTGTACAATCATTGTAAACGGCCTATTCTGGCAGTGTTTTTGACAAATAATTAACATGGTCGAATCATGGTATTTCAAATAGAACATTTTCACTTTAGGCCAGAACAGGCTCCTCATAATCTGATATGACTATCACTTGCCTTTGATCTGAGAAAGTGATCTGGAATCATTCTGGTTAAACCACGTTTCAGATAATGGTCATATTGTGGTCATTTCAGCTCATGTTTATTAAACTCTAAAGTGTCTGCAATCTGACCATGTCTGGGACATGGTTTTACCAGGTTTATCAAATTGAACCTTGTCATATCAAGGCTAAACCAATGTTTGTAAAAAAACAGCTATGACAATGATATGTCTATGATTTTCAGGAAATGTTCTGGACCGTAAACGGCCTTGCAAAACCAATCCCACAAAACAGTACCATATCATGGTCGTTTCAGAGTGATTAGTCACCATGGTCTAGCCCTAGAGTGGCAGTACAAAATGAACATTGTAAGCAATGTCCCTAAAATACACAACCCAATAACAAACCAATAGTTACCATATGTAAAAACACACTTACAAACCATTAAATTGTTAGATATAAATATTTTTGTTTTTTATTCGTGTAATTTGATTAACATTGTCTCACACATAAATTTAAAAAACTCTATAAAACTACATAATATAATACAATCCCATCTAAGTAAGGTTTCAGCCCATCCGAACAAAGTTGCCTATTCTAAACTGTTCAAGAATGTATGGATACATTGTAATCTTTAACTCGCATATATATTTTGATAGTTGTTAAACATTTGATTTTAAACGCGCATATCATTCTCTAAAATGGTATTTTCGGCAAAACATCTACGTTTATTTCACTACTTTGATTGAATTATTTTCTGAAACATTCCTTGACTTTGGGTGTATTACATGTATTCTATATGTAAAGTAACTACATTTATCAAAATCGTCCCTGGCGAAATTTATCAACGACCCCCGTTACATCAAGTATTCTTCAATACATTTCAAACAGTAAACGATCTCCCACTGCTTTTTCCAGACCGGAATCACCGATAGACCGTAGGCCACTGCAGCGATTCTGTGACTATTCACAATATTCAAATCATCATCGTCTTGAATGCTGACTTTTTCTAGAGATATCAACATTTTTTCAATCGCCAAAAGAAATTGTTCGCAAGGAACTTTGTAATCTTTGCTGTCGAGAATGTTGTGTCTCTGAATGAATATACTCGGGTATACAGTTTCCGCCTGTCCGTTATTACGTCCGTTCTCAAATTCGTTATCTGTTCTCTGTACAACAACCTGCCACTTTTCCCCGAGGTCAATCCCAAACTTAGGGCTCAAAAGGGCTAAAATACTTTGATATGATGTTGTATAGCAATATTTACTGTCCTCTTTGTAGCTTGTATATGCACGGACTGTAGTCCCACCATTATAATCTGTAGATATATACAGTACCTTGGTTGTATATAAATATACCCTAAACGTGTACATCCTTCTTAACAGATTGCTCAAATGTTCGTATTGCAGCACCTGTTTAACTTGTTGTATCAATCAAATACGCCCGTTCAAAAACTATAAGCGCATTGTCACAAACTTAAAAGGTCGTTTCTACCACAACGAACCTTATTGTAAACATGATCTTGTAGATACAACCTTTTTACAAATGAATCCCGATGTAAATATCACTTTCGACCTTTCTGTTTTGCTCTATCATGGTTGGTTGGAAAGTTTTAAAAACTTCACAACAGTTCCTTGCCATAGCCATATATTTACAAGTATTTGATGGACTTATAAAACCTATTCATTAATTAGAGGCTTTGGAGTTTCTTATGCAATCATGACACGACCAAAGTCGTATAGTGACCCTTCTACTCTGATTTTTTAAAAGAACTTGTCTTAGGAACAGCTCTTGTTCAATGGTCAATTCTTTATTGTGCTGATATTTAAACAGGTGTTTAAATGGAGTACAGTGGACGAGAACCATAATTCTAGCTAACACCATTTTTAAATTTTCACCTTAAAGTTTCTCTTGAAAATAGGTGTATACATTTCCCCAAATAAAAGTCACTTTCTTCTTGGCATGGGCATTGTACATGCTGAAGTAAATGAGGAGGTCGTTTTTGATTACGCGTTACATCACGGATACAGATTGTACTATTCTTTTCTTCTATTTTCTTATAAAGGATGGTAACGATTTCTTAATTTTAACCATTCTGCAGCTAAAACATGCTTGAAACAAGTAAAGATATTTTATTTGTTAGCGTAGACAGTTTAGACGGAATCGCACTACCTTCTGTTTCACTAGATTTTACCTAGCATACAAAAAGGTCGTATTAAAGCTAACAAAGTAGTACATATTTATTATTTATGATATGACGAAATAAGCCAAAACTGATAATTTTTTATTAAATTTTGTAATATATGAGACATACCTTTCACAATGATTTAAAGTAAGTCTTAACAAAATATATGTAACACATCAACAAATAACATGTATGATTATAACACTGACATTAAATGATTTATATGTGTGTTCTTTATATATAACGCGTGTCATGACTTGTGAGTAAATTTCAATATCCAAAAAGTCATATTATAGACGACAAACATTTACATGTAATCAGTAACTAGGGACACCAATCCGATTTCCGAAGTAGTTTACATAATTTTCAACCTAGTCTGCCGTATTTCTAAATAACAGTCTAAACTGTAGGCCGGTCTTTTTCTATTTTATATAAAATTTCAAACACGTGATCCCAGAAAACCCATGCTCGTCATTCAGAGCATTCATTATATAAGTTCATATTTGTCGGATGAATGAGGAAGAGAAAACCATAAACATAAGACATTTTAGTACTTTAAAGCCAACTTCTTTACTTGATATGTTGAGTTGGAACACATTATACAAATCCAAAACATTTACAAAATAAGAGTGTACCTACCAAATATATACGGCAGTTGAACTTCGTGTCAACAATTGAATCTTTAAAAAGTTTTTTTTTATGTTTTCTTCATGTGACATAGTTTTAATGGCATGCGATTATTACAATGTCCTACAATGAAAAATATTTTCACCAGAGAACGATTTTAAGCTCGTAGCAGAGGAAATTAAAGAAGAAAATAAAAAGTACAATAACGTAATCCTTTTACTACCATTGTTTTCGATAAATAATGATGTAATTTTATATAAAACAGGCTACTTAATCAATGTCCGAACTTTTGTTTTGTATTCAAGGTAGAAAAATGTGTATTCACAAACATCCAATAAACATGAAATCAGTGACTATGCGATTCTACATAATACTGGAAAAAACCTACCGCCGGATCGCATTTACTATCGATAAGAATGTTCTGACGTCGTGTTTTAATAGCATTTAGTATAAATTATGTGAAAACATTTTTTCTATATTTTACACATTTCTTCAAATCCTGTGATAATGACTTCATATATGTATTTCATCATTGTTTTGCAATACGTAAAACCAACTTCTGTGTAACTATGCCGAAATAAGATTTAATTATAATTACGAAGATCCCTTTAAGAAATTTAAATGCACATCTAGTGTCTATATCTTAATTAAAGGATATATCATGCGTAGCTATTTCTATGTAATTTGGAGGCAAATGCAGCGAGACGACAAATTACATAGACAACGGCTACGAGTGATCTATCTGACTAAGACCACAGATTGTTTGTTTTTCAGTCTTCTACAATATCACAACAATTATCTCATTTATGCCGTTGTGGTTAACAAGCAACTAAAGTGTTTTTTGTTTGCCTCATAGAGCACGGTATACGTGAATTGGTAAATATTTTCTAGGATATATTACATTTGCTTCCGACCAAGCCCCTTCAGTATATAGTAGGCACTGGCCTATAAATCGCAACTAACAGAAGCATTCCAATTACAAAGATTACCATTTCATAAAGTTCTACTTTCTTCTAGTTTAAACCGTTTTTCATGTGCAAAACTGTACCCGAGCAATATAAACGAATTATGTTCTTCAACTGGGGTTACATAAATTAAAATGCTTAATATGTGATCTATTGATAGACCGTTGTCCAACAGAATAACTGCTTGTTTTGAATGAAAGGTCCAAATAAATGTGAGTGAGCACCAGAAGTGCTTTTTACCGAGATTGTGCTTACTCAGTATTAAAGATATAACCTCTTTTCCTTTGTTATAAACTAAAAAAACATTTGTGGGGGCTCAAATATATATTCCTAGTTTTAGGACATAATTAAATTGTTCTTGCTACTCTAGAAAGGTCATGCACACTTTGCACGAGGAATACGATTTGAAATATGCAACAGTGGATGTTGTATATGGGATTTATCAAACGGCAATCTTAGCCTGTGATTGGTCGGCTACAGACAGCTATTGTCTAAATGTAGCAAAATGAATGACAAAATGGACATTTAAAGCACTATCACAAAATGACACACACCAATGAAAACTGATGATTTCCACCTAAAATAAACAACACAATTACAACCAAATAAGTTGATTCCGTGTTAAATGCACACAATGTTTGGTCCTAATTGAGTACTAATTGTATTAACACTGTCACACACATAAATCAAACAAAAGTCATTAAATTACATAAATAACACAATTTAATCTGAGTAAGGTTTAGGCCAAGCAAATTTGTCTCGCATAAAGTTTCCAAGAATTTATGGATACATTGAACTCATACTCGATTAAGTGCTAGAAATGGAGTAGCGGGACACTGTTTTCCACATTAAATTTGGAAGCTGTAAAAACGACTGATTTCAACGCGAATAACATCGAACATGCAGTTAATAAACTATTAATGCGAATACAGTACCTCTCCAAAACATGTTGTATACATGTATGTATATTTCACTACTTTGATTGACTTTTTTCTGACATATTTCTTGACTTTGTAAGTCCTCCATATGCATAGAAATTATATTCATCAAAACTGTCCATGGCTGAGATTTATTTACCAGCCCCGTACAGCCTGATGTATTCTTTAATACATTTCAAACAGTAAACTAACTCCCACTGCTGTTTCCAGACCGGAAGCATTGATCGACCGTAGGCCACTGCAGCGGTCCTGTGACTGTTCACAATACTCAAATCATCATAGTCTGGTTTGTCTTGAGTGCTGACCTTTTCTAGAGAGCTCAACATTTCTTCAATCGCCAAAAGAAATTGTTCGCATGGAACTTTGTAATCTTTGCTGTCGAGAATATTGTGTCTCTGAATAAATATACTCGGTATGTTCAGTCTGAATTTCGAACCAGGAATAAACAGTCTCATCAACCTGCTTAGCTCTACTCTTTCCTCTGATTTTTTGTTGAAAATATGATAGAGCAATGACGCTACCAATGTTTTGAAACATGTAGCTAAATTGGCCGTTTCCTTGCAGAAGCAGTCATGTTTAATAACAAGGGTCTTCAGTGCATATGACGGGATATACGACATACCGCCTCCACCATTGAAAGCGTATTTCAGAAGCTTGTAACATTCTTTGTGGTGATGACTTAAGCTACGAACAAGCTCGACTTCCGTCTCAGTAAATGTTAGACGAAAGCATAGACCAGCAGCACACGCCGTTGATTCATGACAGGGAATGAGCATATACTTGCCATGTTTAACAAGCTTTTCCCAGAACCGGCGATGGAACACATCGCGTTCCTTTATGATTGGATTGTGCGATAATTTAATTTCAATCCCTGTTGTTATGTCAACCGTTATTATCTTTTTCTCTTGTCGGCTTTTCGGGGTCCAGATAAATTTAGGCATGAAAGCAGGTCCATGGTTTACAACAAACTTTTCAACACGCATCGTTCCAGACTTTGTCTCAAAGGTAAGGTCATTTTCATCAGAAGTATGGAGAATACGTTGAATTTCAAACATGAAAGCATTTTCCAAACTGTCAAAATAAGGACTCCATATGCTGCCTGATCCATCATCGACCAAAGGATTTCTATATAGCCATTTCCTTGCCATTGAACGGAGGTATTGCAAAAATTCGATCGATTTTATTTCAAAGAAATCGCGCGTAAATGAACCTCGTAAGTAGTCGCCCTTTAGGAAAGGTTTCCATATCCTCTGTAAATAAGGATTTGTCACTTTTATATGTGCGTATCCCTCTCTCCATTTGCACGTACGGTCCACAATCACGTCATCTTGCTCAGCGACAACAATGTAGTCAAACTCATCTGGAAATTTAATACTTGTTCTCTCGGCCATGCTACCTACTTTAATCAGGCGCGAAAATGAACTTAACCATGGACAGTTCGAAGTCACTTTAGCAACAAGTGTTCCCACGAGTTCGTCGACTGCGAGTACTATGTCTCGAGTTTCGCTCCTTTCTATCTGGAAATCAATACTTTTCTTCAATAAATCACGGAAGAAATAGGTAAGTTTACAGTTTTTTTCTTCCTCCAAGACTTGTTTATTTCGAGGTTTCGAGTAAGCCATCGCTGCTTGTGGAATTGAACAAAGAATATCTTCTGTATATCATATATAGCTGGGTTAATCTAAAAAGATAAAAATATATATTTTTTAAGTAGAAATACGTCCTCTAAAAAACTAAAACGTTAGCTTCAACGGCGGACCAAAACACACGTATGTTACCTTGTCTATAATATCTACCTGTACACCATGGAATGTGAAAGTGATTCATTTCTAAAAATAAAGAACAGTGTATATCTTATCAGTAAGACCATATAATATTTCATTGTTTTAGATATTTCGTAATTCTATGTTTTCGGTCTTTAAACATCTTTTAAGGTAATCCATCTGTTAATGTTAAAGGAAACAAGTATATTTAAGACAATCAATTAAGTTTGTCTAACCAATAATCTTGTATATTAACGCCCATCATAAATAAACATCTTCACCTCTATGAAAATTATTTAGTGCAGTGATACAGCTAAACAAAATGTCGTTCACTAGTGTCTGATTGCGAATTTGCGGATACAAAGAACTGTCACCCTTCATATATCTAGGCGTTTTCAATGCAATTATAATAGTGTTATATTGTGCGATAGGTTACAGTAATTCGATACACATAGGAATCATGGGTCAGTCGGATAAGAACATACTTGATACATAGTTTCATTGTTAGCGAATCATTTAAAAGCTCACAACGGCGATTGCAGATAAAAACTAGACAAAGTAACTATGTTTAAGACTTGCGCTCGGCCGTCATTGCATAAACGAACAGATAGACTACAGTCGACATTGTATTAAGCGACCACCCAAGGGACCTTCAAAATACGGTCTCTTAATAGAGTGGTCTATTAATAGAATTTGTGATATTTCTCTAGACAGACAGTTTTGAAAGTTAATAAAATACATTTTTGTTGTATTTTGTTCCTCTATGACATCTTGTATTAAATAACAATTTTTATTTTTATTTTTCATGTACATGTACATATTTTTAGATAGCAAGTCATCATCAATCATTTCATCATAGTCATCATTTCCAATTATGTCTTTAACGAGGTCAAATACAAAATTCTGCTTCAATTCAAAACGAAAGTAAAGCCGAAAATGCGGGTGACTCTAATTTACTGACGAATATTTGAATCAAAATCAACATTAAACGTTAACATAAACTGTTCGTTTGAAGTGCTATAAATGAGATTTCTATGAAAACTGAAGGATATTTTGCTTATTTATCTTCATATCACCTCAAATATTGTTCAAAAAAGATTGTGAAAATGGTGAACACTTTTACCTATTCATGCACGAAGAAAATGGTTGTTTGCTTGATTGTTCGATCGCTACATTTAATTGCCGTATTCAATGTATTTAGGTGCGAACAAACTCGCTAATTACCCGAGTAAAAAATATCTAAAGATGTTATTCGTAAATTATTTAAAAAACGGTCGCTTAATACATATATTTAGAGTAATTGGGACCAATTTTTACTGGCCGCTGGTCGCACAAAAAAGTGGACGCTTAATGGAATGATTTTATATAGTAAAAACGGTCGGGAGGGATTTCAAGTGGTCGTTGAATAGAAAAGTCGCTTAATGCAGGTGGTCGCATGTACAATGTCGACTGTATACCGTTTTATAATTAACGCCCGTTATAAGGTTGGTACATTTTGTATTAACGAACAAGTCACTTTTCAAAGTTTAAATCTAATTTATTTTGATAAGCTGATAAGTTTAACTTATAACCCAGATACCAAATACAGGTAACATTCGATATTTCTATGTAGGATTTCTCTATTCCTGGATTTTATCATAAAGTGTCCACGACCTTCTTTAATTCATTGTGTAACTTATGTTTTTATATTTTATTCCCTTTGGCAGATAAAGTGTTGACTGCTTTGACAGGTACATAATATTCTTCCCATTGTTAATCTTCACACTAGTCATTTAACAGATGTAGAATTCTGATGAAAATGACCTTACCTATGTTTAGAACAAATTTTGGGGATTTTGAGTGTGATTTGTTTGCGGAAAGAACAAATAAGTAATACAAAAATTAATTTCCGATGAGTAAGCTATGCCTTTATGTCAAGATAAATGAAATATTTTGTTGCTTTATCCGGGATCGATCAGTACATTTGCACCTGTTATAAATTTTCTTTCGAAATGTGTTAATACATTTTACAATAATGAGTTGTTGTAGCAGAAAATAATTTTGTATAGACTCTTCATAAAGTGGCACTTTCGAAAATGCTCACAAAAGTACTGATTTGAGTCAGAATAGACTTAAATGATTTAGCTCATACTTTATTTCAAGGTACATGTAGATCTAATTTATGTAATTTCATGTTCAACACCCTGATAAAAAAATGTTGTCACTTTTGAACTTTTGTGTGAAAGCAACGTATAATCATTTAATTTAACTCATCGTCTTATTTATGTCACGAGATATATGAAATGGCTGAAAGTGGATCAAAAATCAAAAAGTCATTAGAAACAAGTATTACAGATTTCAATAATTCTTGAGCGGCGTTGAAATAGTGGACCGCCGTTTGCCTACAATTATACCGATGGTTATCACGATGTAGCAGGTCGACCATTATCAAAATTAATGTAAGAGAAAATGTGCGATTCATTTAAAGTCAGAAAACAGTTTGGCAATGGGCTTCGTTGGTTGATTTTCACTTGCTACTGCCTGTAAGTATAACGTTATGTGTTCTGTATAGTGCTTGTGCTTGATGTGCTTTGAAGTAACGTACAGTAGGTGTAAAATCTGGATTATGTACATATCTGTGTGTATTTTTGAAACAATAATGATTTTTTGTCAGGTTTTGGAGGTTGAAATTACCGATATTGCAATATGGAAAACTATTTATGCCCTCTGGCGGTCATGCTTTTACTTGAACATAAATAATTTGAAAGCATTTTGGGTTTTCGTCACGGTCAGTTAGAAATTGAAAACATAATAAATCTTAAATATCTCAAAAAGTAAAAGGTGTTTTTTTCTGAATTTGACACAGGTTCTAAATAGCCTACACCAACTCCGACAGTTACAATATATTTCTTTCCTCAATTATGTAGAAAGTTCCCTTTGTTGATACACATGCGTACTGTATACGGCAGCAAACGGACTGAACTTTAACATGGAAGTAGGATTTTCATTCGCCTACCTACGGATGTCATACACAGGGGTCATCCTTTTTATCACTATGCGCAGACTTTTTCTCTTTTCTTTTTACATTTGCTTGTGAGAGGTCGATTTTAAGCGTTCTCTTAAGATGTCAATATACCTGAGTTTGAGCACAACATGTCTACTTTATGTCATATATTTAAAAATAGTTGCACGCGGTCAAAACACAAATCTCGCATGGGTCTGTAAGCAAATGAGAGCAAACTGAAAATTTTCAAACATGGTAAAATCGTGTTCAGTGGCGTTTTCAAGGTGATGTTAAAGTGTCAGCATTTGCTTCAGATGTCTGAAATTTCAGTAAGCTTGAGCTGTCAGCATAGTCTATGAATTTATACAGACATAACGTGTTCCATAAGTTAACTGTTGCTTGTATGAAATGCTAAAATTTCGGGGTTTTTGTCCGGGCTTTACCTTCTACATGCATGCATTGATTTTGAAATAACATAATACAGTTGTTAAGCACAACACCTGGAGAGCTACCTTGAAGGCCACACTGAGAGCTCAAAAAGTGAATCCATAATGTTCATGAGTTGTGGAAAAGAAAATCCCACCCGAGGGTTGAGATACGTTCCAGAAAACGAGGCTTTGTCGAGTTTCTTTAGGACGTACCTCAACCCGAGAGTGGAATTTCCTTTCCACAACTCAATGAACATGGTAGATTTTTTTTTCATACCGTTTTAAGCGTATTTTCATCGCAGGGGTAAAAGTGATTCTTTATCGTAACTTTATTTAATTCTATTCCGTGTATTGCGCAGTAATAGTAATACTTACCTGAGCCGAAGCACTCTTTCTCCGCTACACAAAATAATTCAAACATATTTCCCTGTTAAAATCTGCAGTTAATCAATAAAACAACAAACACTTCGAATCAATATTATTCAAGAAACAGCAGTCTAATCAAACAGTTAGATATCATTTTTAATTGGAAAATTAAATTTAACGCAACTAGCATGAGTGATTGATTGTGTATTCAAACATCAATGTCAATGTTTGGATTTATGCTGGAATTAAAGATACCACCATTAACAGTACTGGCCTTGACCGTATAGTATTGAATACAATTATATCAAAAGACAATAACCTTGTAATCTATTTATTATGCAGCTGACTTCAATTTTCCCTTTTGACAATCAAAAACAAACAAGTACATTATAACTGTTGTGAATTTAGTGATTTACGTTTAATTTATGGCGTCATCAACGGTTTGAATCAACTTTTTAAATCCAGAACCATTAATGCTATATGCTTCAACGGAAATGTTGAACATTAAAATATACCTAGAAAGGCATGTGTACACCTTTAAGATGCAGTTTATAACATTTCAGCTCAGATCACTCAAGTAACAAGAAATAAGCGTGAAATATGATGGGGATGAAAAAATGAAAATTAACTTTTCTCGAATTATAGTTCAAAACTGCTATAGACGGATAGAAAATGATCTAACTAAGATAATGAATACATACGCATGTACCCACAACGCTATGTTTATTTCAAAAAATAATATTTTATAGTCATCTTTCGATTTGTATGAGATGTGCTTGCTGCTTATAATTTACATAAAATAGGACTTCCGGCAGCGATGAGAGATACGTAGTGAAGGATAAGATTATCTATCACCGGTAAATGAGCGGAAATATGAATCTCATATGTGAAAAAGGCTGTGTACCAGTATTCCGCGTCCGGGCTGTTACTTCAAGATTCATGGACTGATTTGAAAATAATTTCAAACAGTTGTTGTTACCACAGGTATGTCACGTACAACATCCAGCGGGCTACCTTGAAAGTCAAGACACTTAGAGAATGTAAAGAATCCATTCCTCAACAAAGCTTGGTTCAAGGTCAAGGTCACACTTTAAGGTCAAAGGTCACCAGACTGTATATCCTTAAACCTTTGAATGATTCTCATCAAACGTTGGTCATATGTAATGCCATCATGATAAAAAGTCAGGGCTTTGGCGTGGGGACTGTAATGGCTGTTTCTGGCCCCAAAATTTGAAGAATTGAATATCAATTGAAAACTGCAACAAATCATCTAGTTAAAATGATCACCATATTTACTAAAATAATTCAGACAGAAATGTTTAGAAATAGATATTCCATTTCTATGGCAACGGTCTAAAAATAACTAAAAATGGTATTTTAGGCATTTTAATGTGTAATTTTGGCGTATTTGATAAAATTTACATACCTCCGCAAATAAGAACCAGCTCCATTTTAGAGGTACATATTTAATGATCTTTAATACATATTTTGAGTAATCTTCTTGTTGGTTCTTGCATGCGGAGGCTGTTAATTTTTTAATCAACGATGTCCATGTGTATAAACACCTCGGGTCTGTAGAGACAATAGTGCCAATAAATATGTTACGCTCGTCTATTTCAACAACTAATGACGGCAAAACTTAATTAGTTTGACCAGGAGAGCTGGCGTATTTGGCGTATTTGATAAAATTTACATAAAATGTTATGAAAATCTCCCAGGAAGTTACGATAAAGATTGGGGTAAACCACTGTTCATTGTGTAGCTTTAAAATTGTCCAAAAATGATATTTCTATCTTTTATACATGTAAAACGTCAAATTATTTTATATGTTTATGTAAAGTCTAGTAAGTAGTGAAAAGTTTTTATTGTTCGGTCAGTATAAAAACCGATATCGGTCAAACATGCCGTATCTTCCGGTATCGCGTAAAGTGGGTCCATTACATTACATGACTCGATTTTTATAGTTTAAAATTTACAATCACACTTCATTTGTTTTTTAATGGAAGTATCATTGTACATTCACTGACAGTCTATTTAAATCAGACATGGCATGATAGAGCAATAAAGTGAAAGGTAGCCAAAGTTTACTAACTGGTCGGGATGCACTTTCTACTTTTATCAGACTAGTTTACATTTCGTGTTATTAGACTGGTCTACAGCAATAAACTGACAGGTAGCCAAAGTTAACTAATTGATCGGTAACGAGACTTTTAGTATTCGTAAAAATGTGGATGTTTCGTTTACAAACATTTTGACTGCAAACGATTTTAAATTTTTTAAATCATAAATGATTAAATTTTTTAAATCATAAATGATTAAAATGTTTAAATCATAAATGATTCACTAGAAATAAGAGAGTTACTAAATTGTAAATGCTCAAACCAGATAGTCAAGTATTTGCTTTACACGAACCTAGAATATAAATTTATTCTGTCTCTGTTATAAAGTCTTTAAAGTTTATTTGCAGCTCCCATTTCAAAATATTTACACGAAAGCTTTTTTCTAGGCCCGCTGTGATACGTAGTATCACAGTTTTTCTTGTATGTAAGTTACGCGCCAATGGCCGTAGTCATAGTCTGCAAGTACGACTATATTACCCCACCAACCCCGCTACTATTTATATTTTTGATTGTTTATATTATAGAAATACTCAGATGGAATAATCATAGTTACGTTAAAAAATTGATTTCAGTTTTCAGATAAGTTATTTTTATTGTTCCCGAACATGTTTATGATCTGTAAATTCATACCAATAAATTATTGTTTACACGTTGTCATGACGCGCTACGAATACGGTACTAGGGTTTCGCTCTTTATCTTCGTTTACGGCACTGGATTTAAGCAGACTGCAATAAAGCTATTTAGCTTTTTTATTTGTCATTCGTTTAACTTTAAGTGTAACTTTTTTATATTTGGCAAAGGGGGGATATGGTAATGCACAGCGTCCGTCCGTCCGCCCGTCCGTGCGTCCGAAACAGTTTTGTCCGGAGCATAACTCTTAAATTATTTGAAGGAATTTATTGAAACTTCAAACACTGATAGAAATAAGGGGTTTAACGGTTGGTGTATACCAACTAAACATGGCAAAGATATATGCACAGGAACATTTTGATACACATTGTGGATTTGAACTGTTTGTGAATAATGACAACCAACAATTTCAGAGAGCTAAATTACAACGCAGGCATACATCATCAAAGGTTTACAAAGTTTATATCAAATACAATGAAGCAAGTGTCTGTGCATGGTACTGCACATGCAGACCTGGAGGAAGGGTTGTTGGAATGTGCTCACATTGTACCACTGTAACCTGGTACCTAGGGTATGCTCGACATCAGGACAAACAGTGGCAAGCAAACAAAAAATGGTTTTACTTTGTACAAGATGCTGACAGACAACTGGATGACGTTGAGTCAAGTGATGATGACATTGTATCAAATCCTGATTTAGATCTAACTGAAGAAGAATAAACTAAAATGTATAGACATAATTTATGGAAGAAATTGGAAGTATTTAAGTTGCATAATTTTAACGTGATATATCTAAATGATAAAATGTAAAAAATGTAAGGCTTAAGTAACATTAAAATGAAAACAAAAGTTAACTTAGGTTTGTATTGACATCGTTATAAAGCTAATGTTGATAGTTTTAACCTTCGGTAACCATGGTTACATAAGGCAGTTAACATTAAATATATCATTTAGACACTAAATGAAGAAATGTATAAAAAATATTTTCAGATTTATTCACATATTTGCTGCAAAAACAATACATTTGTGCAAAATTGCAATTTCCAGGTGCTTATGTAGACTGGTTGCCATGGTAACCATCTTTCAGATATATAAAAAAGTATTGATCTATCATTCGGGTCATTTTATTGAAGTTCTGAGATGGGGCCAAAACAGCCTTTATAGTCCCCACGCCCTGTCCACTGAAGGATTTTTTATGAATATTCGGTCATTATAATCATTACATCCCGTCGTATGATGTAGGGGACTTTGTATAACATGACAAATTGTTTAGATTGAAGTTTATATGGCATTATATTTTATGTTTTTGCGTGGTTTATCGAAATGTAACGATTGATTAGTACTCGTTAACTCACTGTTTACTCAGTGAAAATATCAAAATCTTTTTACCGGGATCAACACCAAAAGGTCTAACGGGCGTAATGGCTGCTGAAAATCATACGACAATGACGTCGTTAAAATGACGTCATGTGTGCTAGTTTTTTTTTATGACTCCCACTATTTTCAATTTTTTATTGAAACAAAGTCAACAAACGTAGAGTGTTTGAACGATAAAATAAACAGTAAATTATTGGTTTCGATGTAATATCACGTTAACTTAACTCGAGAAAATATCACATTTGGTGTCCACTTGGTGAAATTATAATATGAATTTACACTGTCGCCGACAATTATTCGCTATTGAAAACATTTGCAGATTATACCGAATGTCACAAAAATTATAATTAATTGATAATTTTTGTTTAGTTTGCAAAATACCAGAATTAAAGTTATATTACCCTTCAAAATGATCATATCAAATGTTTATTTTTTTAAATGAAAATTACAACACTGTACATACTCTTATCGACATATAAAATACAATACCGGTTATATCTAGCATAAAGCATGGATTTTAATTTTTTGACTAGTGTTGTTAAAAATACCTTAAAGTTTACAGATTTTCTCTATACTCAATAGGAATATAATCGTTCTACAGACCCATATAGTTAAGTTATTATTATGGTAATGTTTTTTTTAGGAATGTGAATCAGTGAGTATTGTCATATTTATCTTAATTAAAATATGATAGTCACTTTGAACGGTAATATCAACTACGTATTACTTTAAACAAGGAATTAAACTGTTGTTACAAATGAAAAAAAAACATACCAATTACATCATTTTCAAAATATTTCCAACTAAGTTCCTTGTGCGTAACTTGTTTGCAATTTGTGTGATAACAGATTTTTGAAAGAGATATAAACTTACTTAAATAAAAATCTGATCAATAGCTCAAATATTTATTGTACAATAAATTAAGCGATGTTCAATAAAATGATATCTAGTCCATTTAATATATGATCGTCCTATGTATTTTAGATTTGATTTGATTTGATGAGAATTTTATCCAGTTCCGTCAAAAAGAGCACTTATGTTAGCTTAATATCTGGTTGAGACCCCGGCATGTCTCCCGTCATGCCTAAAAAACAAAATTTTGAAGCCAGAAATAGGAGAAATTTACCTGACTGCAATTTCCAGCTAGTATAGCCAAAGGTTGAATTTGATTGGTTACCAAACAGTAGGCCAATCACGGCGACCTATGTATTTTACTGGCAATAAATTACTATTTATATGATCGTTGTGCGAATTTGTTGCCCTTTAGTTGAAAATCTAAAAGCGCATTTTAAATTTCAATCTCAATAATGAATAACGACAAAAATGTACAATGGCAGCTTTAAGGCAGTTTAAAAAGAGTCATAAATATAACTATAATCCGATTTCGAGCACTTAACCGTGAATGCACTTTCAGCTTATTGTAAAACAACGGTAAAATCCGAGGAAAACATACAGATTCGTAGCTCAAGGGTCAAATTCAGGCAATAAATTTCAAAGCCACAACAGTATTTGAAATAGTTGTTTATTTATGCTAAACTAATGAAGTCCAATACTCAAACATTCAGCAGCATTACAACGAGCCACAAGGGTCAGCAATAGACTGAAGATGAGGACACATGTAGGAAAGCAAGTGCCTGGGCCAAACTGGCCTCAAGCAGCTCGCCTGAACAAGCTGTATTTCAAGTGGTCAACGGCTGGAATTGACGGCACAAAACGTTGCTAAGTACTATAGAACTCTGTATTAATGTGTAGTACTGTAGTATTTTATCATGGTACTCTATGGTGATTTAGTACTCTACAGTACTATACATATTGGTGATATTCCATCCATTGTTTCATCATAAGAAGCCGTTTAAAGGTTTTCTCTGTTTTGGTAACAATTTTGCAAAAGTTTCTGAGAAGAAGATCTTTAAGTGAAAATGGTAACGACGGACGATGGACGCCGGACGAAGACAGCTATAAGTTTTGAGCCTGTAATGTCCTGTGCGAAGCCTTAATATGGTGTCTTGTTCCCATCTTCGAAGTAGATGGTAGTCTTTATATCGTATACCTGATGAAAACTGGTGAAAATATAACAGAAATGAAATCTTGAAATCCGCGTTATTTTCCTGGTTTACACGTCCTTTTGTGGACCGAGCACGTGAACGCTATCGATCAGTCAGGATTAAGTATTTCTGATAGGTATAGTTACGATATGTAATATTTCGCCCAGACTGTTTACAATTGTTTAAAGTGCTTCTACAATACACAATATCAAGCAGAGTTATTAACAGTCTCACATACATTTAATTTTTAAGGTATGAAACGCTTTCAGGTAATACAGCAATTACAAAGTGCTTATCGTACACGTAACACTAAAATATTTACATCCTGCTTCACAAATGATAATATCTAAATAATCAGATTTTCTTGCTTTTTGTGCATATACGTTCTTTAGAATTGCATATAACTCATAAATTATTCTTGTTCCAGCGGTGTTCATCGTTTAATAAACAATGATTTTGAGTACTGATACGCAGTAATTAGCCACAAAGGCCAAAGGCTTGAGTGGTTTATAACTGCGTATCAGTACGACAAATTATTGTTTATTAGACGATAACAACGCAGGAAAGGATGCTATTTCGATTCTTACATGACCAGATATTACAAAAGGGGAATAAATGCAAAGCGTTATTTTCTACGCGAACGCCCATTTAACGTCATGCTGCGCAATATGACATCATGGTTACAACATATCGGTTCCCGCGTTGTTTATGGTTTAATATAACATAATTGTTCTACTCTTTGTATATAGAGACAAAATCGTGACTCATGTTAGAATTATTATCAATAACCTTTTAATTGTATCGTGTTATTTCATTCTGCAACAGAAAGAGACTAAATCAAATGAACCATTTTGGCCCCAAAAATAACAATTACATGTATTTAAAATATAGATAATATATAGCTCCTTGTGCCCTGAGGTTAAATAATAATAGTAGAAAAAAATCCCCTTAAACGTTAAATTACAGGGCATCAGTTTTTAAAATTGAGTATTTTTGTATGAAAAAAAAAACAATGAAATGATTCATAGCTCTCTACATTAGCTGGCACATACGGAATACATGAACATTTTAGTTATTAAATAAATCAGTACAACATTAACTAAAAGTCCAATCATTTTTCTACATTTATAAATATCAAAAATAAGAAACTTAACTTATCCTTATTTTACTTTCACATTTGTACTACCACAGTTCTCACATTTACATAATTATCTGCATATAAATACTTAATAATGTGACTGTGACTGGAAAAATGGGTCCAGATGAGCATTAACTATCATTGCGCAAATATAAAAAGACAAATGTCAAATTTTCACCAAATTTCCACTGGACGTAAACATTTAAAAAATGATATTCATTGGAAATGGCATTCACAAATATGCATGAATTGATTCTATCAAGTCTTTATCATAAAGCATATTACCATAGCAACCACTTATTCTTTCACATTCGAAAAAGTGAAAAACTAAGACACAGTCAATCAAAATGAGGATTATTTAGCTTTCGGAAACAATGAAAAGATCACCTCGCGAAGAAGACAATTAGCTATTCATATAGAATATTTGCCTTTTTTTTGTACTTGTAATTTTCCTAACACATTTTAAGTTGTTTTGGATATAAATTGAACATATATCTGAACTTCTTCTAAGAAAAAGTCTTGCTTGAGTTTGCTAAAACTTGATATGAATTATCTCTATGAATTATATTTGTGCAAATTTTTACTAAGAGAGAATGCTTCAAAGGTCAAGTTCACAAAGGAACTTATCTGAGCCTCTAAACCCCTTTGCGAAATTTTGATACAACAGCAAGCATCCGTATAAATCGAAATGTGCATGCTTGTTTGGAACGGTGGTGTAGAGGTTATGATGTCTGCCGCTCATCCCGGATGTTGCAGGTTCGAGCCCCAATGGGGTCACAACCGTACCTCATCATATGACACCGGTACTTGTTCTTCCAGGAAGCAGACTCGAGAGTGATTCGATAAGCTACAAGCTTTCTTCATAATCTAGCTAAAATATATTAGAATTAACTAATTGTGCATGCCTTAATAAGGGGTTTGGCGCTGCAAAATCGGTAAAAGGTACAAGTATTACAGTAACTTTGATATTATATATAGATGAACCAGGGTTACTGTATTGGAAACTTTTTAGTCCCGGCGCATTATTGTAGTAAGGAGCATAGTTCGAAACACAGTGCGGGTCCTCATATCATACATTTTAACAGCACAGATTCTGATCTGGTTGTTGAGAACTTGGCCACAAGACGATGATGGGATGGTCCGTTTAAGAGGTAATGGTATAAGTGCTTGCACTGGTGTGGGCACAATGTATCCTTTTCAGGTTTTAAAGTTTGATCGTAGGTTGAGAGTTCAGGCTGCATGTATAAACAGAATATTATAACAGTCGTTTGATCTTCGGGATCGGATCTTTTGAGTTAGCTATATATTCCGGATCAGAAGAGAGGCGGAGCCTCAAGTGTGTCCAGCACTATGCAGCCAACAAAAAAGATACGCCCGCAGATCAACCGAATATTATAGTATTCCCTTTATTATATTCTTTTACTTGATGCCTTGTAAATGTGTGGGTGCCATTAATGACTTCAACATAACGCGCTCTTTCTCGTCACGTTTTACATGACGTCCATGACGTCACTTGCGTTTACCGTGTATAAACAAACAGCAGCAATAAAAAAAAATTGCAGTATGTTAATCATCACGCTTTTGAATAAACGCACTTTGACCGTTACACCACTTAATTTCTAAAATAGACTTAGTTGCTTAATTTTGAGAGTATCATTGGTTACTCAAAGGAATGCGCATAAAAAACGCCATGGCAATGCAAATAATAAATTCTACCACGGTAGCTGTAAGTCTTGAATATATACCATGAACTTTGAAGCTATATTCTAATAAATATGATTCCATTTTCATTAAGTACATTGTACAAGTCAGACTCGAGGATTCACACTGTATCATACTTCAATATCTTCTTCTAATGTAAAGTTAAACTCTTTAGATAACTCGGTAATGAAAGTTTAAAGATTGACATGAGTGTTTCAAGCGAAAAAGGAAAATCAAACATTACGTAAGTAAACAGGATCTTGCACCTTTAATCTTACAGCCACGGATGTACCCGTTAACAAAGTCTTAACTGCTTGTTTTAAGTTATATCAGCACAGAAGTACTGTTGACAGCACTCCAAACATTTTATCAGTTCCGCTTTCTTTCCTACAAACGGTACAACCTTCGGCGTTGGTATGGACTTGACATATGCTACAATGCCAGTTCCAAGGCTGTTCACAACTTTCAGGTCATCCATAGATGCGTTTTCGTTACAGCTAATGATGTCTATAGAATGTAGCATTATTTCGATTTCTTGTAAGAATTGTTCACATGGAAACTTAAAATGTTTGTCGTCAAGAATATTGTACTCCTTGAAAAAGACGCTCGGAACATTAAGCCTAAACTTTTCCCCTGGCATGAAGAATCGGGCTATTCTGCTCACCTCGATTTTCTCCTCTGTTTTGCGGTTGAAAAGGTAATGTAGACATGACGCGACCAAACTTTTGAAACAGACAGCTATATTTTCTGACTCATCGCAAATGCAATTGTGTTTCAGGATAAGTGTTTTCCAAGCATACGATGGAAAGAACGTGTAACCTAAACGACTGTTGAAGACATGTTTCATGAGTTTGTAGCATTTCTTGTGATGTTGACTCAGCGAACGAACAAGTTCAACCTCAGCTTCGGTGAAGGTTATGTGGAAACACAGTCTAGCTTCACAAGATGCATTGTTTCGACTTGATATTAACATGTATTTTCCACGTTTTTCAATCTCAGCTAGGAATGTCGGATGGAATGCATCTTTTTCTGAAATCACATCTGGAGTTAAATCCATCTCAATTGCTGGGGTAATGTCAACACTTACAGCTATTTTCTCACCTCGACGTCTGGAAACCCAAATGAACTTTGGAGTAAAAGCCGGTCCATGTTTCTTTACGCAATTTGCAATGGGGGCTGATATAGTCATTGTTCCAATATCGGTTTTGTTCTTTAGCTCTTCATCATATTTAAATATTACGTTTTCCACTTCCCCCTGGAATGCATTTCCTAAAGTGTCAAAATAATCACCGAGCATATCTGAATCCCCCCTAGTAAAATCGCTCTTCAAATATACACCATCCAGCCATTTTCCCCATACGGAACGCAAATTGCTATCATTGACTTTAATATGGGCGTATCCTTTCCTGTTTTTACATACTTGTTCAACTTCGACACTATTATGCCCAGTCTGTAGAATGGCAAGGTAATCAAACTCGTCCGGTGTTCCAATACTTGTTTCTTCGGCCATACTTCCGACGCGAATAACACGAGAAAACGGAAGCCATGCAACTTTTGACGTTATCTTTGCAACAAGGGTTTCCACTAGAAAGTCAACACTAGACATAATATCAATCGTCTCATCTCTTGTTAAACGGAAGTTTATACGTCGATTTAAAAGATTATGAAAATATTTCGTAAGTCTACAGTTTTTTTCTTCCTCTGTTATATTTCCTGTGCTACTTTTCGGAACAACGGTTCGAGGTTTAGCCATTTTCGACATACTAGCTGTGTCTATACAGTTACTACAACAGAAGAACAAAATACTACTATCTTTTACATGTATCAATATAAAAGAAGACCTGTCATTGCATATTACATTTAACATAGCAAAATCAATTGATAAGCGTTTTCTTTTTTTTTTACTTTTATGTCTTTATCGGTTATACATTGTGCTATTAAAAGTTTAAGTGCAAGATAGAAGTTCTGCATGCAGTTGCAGTTGTATCCTCCTATTTAAAAAGTTTGTTCCTCCAAAGGCAGCGATGTCAATCTTTGATATTCCATTTACAAAATTCTAGATGACTATAATACATTTCAAATGTGTATTTCTTCTAACAAATTAAACCGTTTTAAGCTATAATATTCATTAAATTATAATTTTGGCACTTTCATCATTGTTCTATATCCCTAAACCCGTAAAGGCAATATTAAACGACGTAGATTGTCACAGGTCATCCATCAATGTTGTTTATACGATAAGTTTAAAGTGTTTCGTCACATTTAGGAATCATAGGTCAGCCGCATCAGAACATACTTGAATTGAATATCTTACCATAAGATACATAGTGTCATTTTAAGTGAATAATTTAAACGCTCACAAATATACTTGCAGATGAAATTATTGGAAACAAGAAATATCAATTGAACATGAATGTGAGATTTGTGGACACATGGGGGCAGACAGACCGCGTTTTCACAGTAGGGGTATTCGCCAATGATAGGCTAGCTTCTGTTTTCTATAATCAGCTCCTGCATAACTGCAATATAACTACTATTGCAGTAGGTTAAAACTGATAAATGATGGTGTACATAATTTAAAGTGTTAAGAACTTCTAATTTGAAAAAAGAATACAAATTAAGTAAAGTGTTGAGTTATCTTAATAAATCATTCAAGTAATTTACTTTTGCGACAGTGTGAGAAAAATGTACCGTGACACTTTTTCTCTTCCACAAACAAATTATTCATTTAGTCAAAGAGACATACTTACTTCATTAAAAACAATAAGTTTTACAGACAAATAATGTGGTCAGATAAAAAAAAAATACAAATGTAAGACAATCTGCAGTTTATTTTAAATCTTATTGAAATAAAACTTTGATTTGATAAAACATTTTAAAATATTAATTGTCACACTATTCTCTAAAGTGAGAATTAGTGTTCTCATTAAACCATGCCAAATATTCCTAATAATTCACATGTAAAATATTGAAGTAAATTTTCATTGTGTTAAGAAATCATTTTTATTGCTGGACAATGCACTTATCCCCCTCCCTTATTTCAAAAAGTAAAAGGTGAGTTTTGTCTCTTAACATTTGACACTATTAGTTATACAGATTGGCTCGGGCTAATATCGGAACGAACAGGCTATACGAGTCCGTATACACCGTCAAGAATCTGTATAACGAATTTATAATACCGCAGATTTGTTTGGAAGACAAGATAACTACCTGAATTGTCAACAACATTGTCGAAATATTGCTGTTATATTTATAAATGACAAAAAGCCGATACCCATGGGAGCCCCCAATTCGTTTACCTTCGTATGATTCCGTACGGCGATTTTTTTTCTCAGTAATTCAATAGAAAGAAAAATAATCCTGTGGCTTACGGTGTTTTCGACCCGAGAGCAAAGTATAGCATGGCATTAAATGTATTATTTGCAGTCACATAATAATTAATTTCTGTTAAACCGGTCCCATTTCGAATTTATTACGTCATCAGTTCAAGTCTACGTCACCGAGACAGTAATGTTTTGGCAGACATTTTTGTGGCGTGTGGACTGGATAAACACAGATTTCTTTTTAATTTATTACTTCGGCTTTAAGTTATTGATGTGACACAAAATAAGGATAAACAGCGTTTTATTGGAGTAGGACTTCACATTATTTCAAGACAAGTGAAATAGGACTACAGTAGTGATGCATTAACAGGATAGAAAAGGACATTTGTTTTCAGATTTTCCTCTGATCTGGCGGTATTTTATTTCGTCATTCCAGAGGTTGAATTTGTACATGAAATCCTGTCAGCAACCGTTAGTTTGTTAGTTGCAGAAAGGAATACCATTAATTCGAAGAGTACTTATTAGTGTCAATGACTGTTTTCATTTTCAAAAAACAGTATTCCACTGCCACTGGGATTCATGTTCATGGTGAACTTGATCGACTGAAATGAGATCTCATGTCCGTAACCCGTTTTGACTCGGGAGAAACGAAGGTAAAGATAGCATCAATGTAAGTTTTAATGTCTATGAATTTGATTTATTCTTCCAAACGACATGTGCAGTGCTTACAAACGTCCCTGAAAAAATTGAATCGGTGGAACGGCGGCCATTTTGTTTTGAATGTAAACAATATTTACAGAGCTTCTTTAGCCAATCAGAAAAGGCAAAACCGATGAGGCTCTAAATGGGAGACGGCATATACGGGATTGCTCACGGTGTATACGGTCTCGTATACAGGGGCTCTTGACCAATCAGAATCTATCAAATTTATTTGCGGTATTATAAAGGGTCATATATCGCCGATACCGACTCCGTCAGTTACAATATATTTATTTCCTCAATTATGTAGAAAGTTTCCTTCTTTTAAGAAAAAATCTTAATCTGTATTTATTTAAAGAAATACGGTATATTGAAATCAAGCAGTACGTTAAAGGTATAATTTGATGCACCCTCGGCAGACACGCATAATTTTTTATGTTTGTTGTAAATACTGCACGTCACATTATGCTACATTCGGTTTCATTGCATTTTGTGTATACATGAGCAAACATACATAGCTTTACAATGTAACATGAAAGTAGGATTTTCATTTGCACACCTACGGAAGTCAAGCAAAGGGGTCACTCCGTATTACGAGAGGTCGATTTTAAATGTTCTCTTGTTCCTTTGTTTCAGCACGACATGTCTGCTATATGAAAATATTTGTATACGATTGAAACACAAATCCAACAGGGGCCTGTACGCGAACGAGAGTAAACTGAACATTTTCAAACATGGTAAAATCATGTCCAAGGTGGTATCAACGTGGTATTATAGTGTCAGCATATGCTCCAGATGTCAAACTTTTCAATATTCATGAGCTATCGGCATAGTCAATAAATTCATACAGACATAATGTGTTTCATATTCTTCTATGGAAGGCCAGAATTTCTTAACCCGTGCATACATGACAGGGGTCGGAATGATATAGGAAAACCCTACCTTTCATGCATGAGAAATGCTAGCATTGAGACAGTTACGTGTTTTATATAACTGAAAATTACTAAAATAAAGTGGACACATCAAAATGGGAAAAACAGGACAGAATTTCCATTATTCTTGTTATATATTGAGTAGTTTTCTGTTGAAAGTGATGCTCAAAAGCCCGTATCCCTAAACTAGCACTATCAGTAAGCTGTTGTAAGTATTTATTGTAAAACTAATAATGCTTTCAAAAATGGTTGTTTTCTTTGTTGCTTTTGTTTCAATAAAATGTCGAAAACTGGAAGAAACGTCACGAGAAAGCAAAGCAAACTTGACGTCATTTTTTCGACGCCGTCGTCGGTCAGTTTCCGTTATTCGTTACGCTGAGTATACCTATTGACGTCAATCCGGGTTGAAGATTTTGATATTTTCACTGCTTTCAAACAATGAAAATATCAATTGTATATCATTTATATATTCAGTATCTCCCTGAAAAGCTTGAAACAAAATGTGATTTTACACCGACACCAACACTTATACTCTATTTAAAACATCTTCAGAATATACCGAGCGTGATTTTTTTTTTTTTTGGATAATTATGGTTGATTTTGCAAATACCGGTATCAAAGGTTATTGCATATACATGTACCCTCTAAAATGGTCATATCAAAAATTTGTCACAAATGAACATTAAAACACTGTTTAATCACTGTTTAATTCTACTGTTTGTCACAGTAGACGTTTTGGAAGCATGTGAAATATGAGTATCATCGAATTCATTTTCTTATTGATATTTATGTATGCGAATATATATACATTTTTATAACAGTAAGCGTGGATTTTTTATTTTTTACTAGGACTCAAAAATACCTTAAGTTTACAGATGTGTTTTTTTTTCAATAGGAATAGAACTGTTATACAGATCCATATAAACTATGACAATGTTTACCCCGGTAAATCAGCGAGTTTTGTCTTATTTAAAATTGAACATACATATCAATTTAAGTATTATTTTCTAAAAGGAATGTAGCTGCAGTTGATAAAGAATAAAACATACCAATTAAATCATTTCAAAATATTTCCAAGCTCTTTGTGTGTAAATTGTTCACAATTTGCATGATAAACGATTTTTGAAACAAATATAAACCTGCTAAAATACAAATCTTATCATAGTTCAAACATTTATCGTCCAATAAATTAGGCGATGTTCAATAAAATGATATCAAGTCTATTTGCGGATTTTCCCCTTATACATGTGTAGTTGTAAATCTTGTTGAATAACAATGTGAAGTACATTGCAAACGTTCAGGCAATATTTCAATATTCTCAAGAGAGTCATAAACATTACTACATGTTCAAGCTTTAGTTTATTGATCACATCATTGAAGGAAGTGGTATATGTGTTCTAAACTTATAAAATCATACTAAACATTCAGCAGAATTAAAAGGAGTCACAAGGGTCTGCAAGATAGTTGACTGAAGTTGAGAACACATATTTTGGCAATATTTAGGGAAACAAAAGGGTCAAGTTGGCCTTAAGAAGCTTATCTGAGCAAGCTGTATTTCAAGAAGTCATCGACTTGAATTAATGTAACTTAAAGTTGCTAAGTACTTTAGTACTTTATAGTGATGTGTAGTACTGTAGTACTTTATAGTACTCTTTGGTGATTTAGTACTCCACAGTACTGTCGTGTTTGATGATTTTCCAACTATTGGTTTATTAGAAAAAACCGTTTAACGGCTTTCTGTTTAAGTAACAATTTAGGAAAAGTACGACAGTATCTGAGAAGAAGAGCTTTAAGTGAAAATAGTAACAACGGACGACGGACAATAGACGCCTGACGAAGATAGCTTCAAGTTTACTTACATGCGAATATTGAACTTGTTATGTCCTGTACTAAGCCAGAATATAATGCCTTGTTCCCATCTTTCAAGTACATCCTAGTCTTTCTGCGTGTCTAAGTGTCTTAATCAACATGAGCTATTCTTCACTAGGTAGCTCTATTCAATGGCCAGTTGCTTCTAGTTTGTTGTTCGAGGATGTTCTCCTCCAGTTCATTGTTATAAATACCGCAATACACGGGTTTCCACGGAAGGAAACTTCTCAGCTTTTTATCGAGCCTCTTATGTTCTTTGACATAGTAGGAATGGTAATTTGGCGTTAGCTTAGGCTTCCGGTTGAATGATCAGGGCACTGTCGTGTCATACCTTAATAGAAGTTCTTGTATTTCCAACGTGTCTAAAGATTCTGTTCTAGTCTAATAGGCACTATAGGGACCTCAAAATTTCAGCGTTATTTCAATGTGTTCAAGATGACTGTATATACGTTGTGAGAAAGTGCTAGACCATGGTTTGTCAGATTGCGGGAATTTAGTGTGGTAACTCTTGACTTCAGTTCTGTATGTAGGTTGAGCCAGAGTTGACGCCACCCTTATTTTGATCTTCAAACACAGGCAAGAACTTAATGTGCGTCTTCCATAGCTTGGGCGGGGCGCTGTCCATGGACATCAGGGCAACTTCACCAGCCTGAGATCATCCGAGTTTCTTGCGGTTCAGACTGACGAAGCTCAAAATTATCTAATGCCAACTATACCTATACTCATTATTATTGCATTTTGTGACTTTAAATGTAAAAAAGAAACTCCAATGCTGTTTAAATGTTTATTCAGAAATAAAAACAATATAGAAATGGAGGTATATCAAGTAGATGTTTTTTTCATTATGTCATTGTGGATACGCTCGACACATACAGGAATGTGTGTATAGGTATATTTTGACAAGTAATTTATCAACATAGATTAAAGACTATAATTGCTTTGCAACATGCTATCATCGTAGTAGGAGACCAATGACTACTAGATTCATGTATCTGCAAGAAAGCACAATCTGCCAGGTCAGCTTGTACAATGGATATCAATTCTGTCACGCGTGTTGTCGTCTAGTAAAAAGGAATACAAGTCATTGGCCTCACATCGTGTCACTATGTCAGTACGAAATAAAGCTATGCGAAACTAATCAAACGTGAGAGTAGTTCAGTGAAAGCTGATTAAGTGTTGTCCATTTATATTGCAGCATACACGAGCAATAATTATTATTGATATTAAATACTGTGAATAATGTTATATTTACAACATGTTACACATAGTAACAAAAAGTAATTAAAGGTTTTCTTGATTTTCATATGTACATCCTGAGCACGTTGTAATATTAACATAAACGTTAGATATGTTCGAATTTTTCTGAGCATCTCCAAGCTGATGGTGGACCTTGTCTAGCATATGTGCGATGCATTGTCTGATTGAATTGAAGGTCGGACGATCATCTGGATTGATCGACCAGCAACGCCTCATAACTTTGTACCTGAAAATAACAAGAAATATCAGAAGCATCACCACAGGGTAAGCGCAACATAAGGGCGCTATTTTCAGAGACTAGCAGAAACAAAAAATACTTTGAATCGTAAACAACCGTTTATGGTTTAGCAACAACAAAACGAAATACAATATATGTAAATGTTTTAACATAAGGCCATATTATGAATTGCAGTGGTGATACACGCAACTTATAGCGAACTAGGATTTATACGCTATTAAAATTAATTCTCAGGCTGAGTTTCTTTTTTATGTTTATATACTATAAGATGCTTTATACTAAATAAATATTTGTTTGTTTGTTTATCACTCGTCCAAAGGCGTTAGTCCTTGTCTTTCCAAATAAAGGTAAAACAAATCAAATGACCCTCTGTTAAATGCAATATGCTTAGAATAGAGAAATTTTAGTTTTTGAAATACATAATACAAAAATGTTTTATAGTATATGTTAGTCATTATCAAATGGAAAATAAAATATAGATTATATATAGTTTAACATATGTGAAGAGACATAGTAAAATTGGGACAGATTAAGGCAGGTATTCTGCTTTATGACGTATGCCAGGCAGTTGCATGGGACAATATAATAGTTGAGGTAGACATGATATACCTACAGACACTCTTAACAATATCGTTTTTAAAGTAAAAGTGGTATACGTTCATTTGTGTAGGATAATATAATGAACAATGGGAGACAATGCATGTATATACTTTTGTAGTACAATACAATGGAGTAAGCGGACAATCGACAGTGATTAGAATAATAAAAATTTGGTAATATCGTATACCTATCTTATAAAGACAATTCCGATTGCATATTGAGCCTGCACAAAAGTATGTGTAAGACCCCGAAAATAGCATATACACATACACACAAATTTCTGGCTCTATATATGTTTTTGTTGAGGTGAAATTTACACTGCAGTTTTTATATGGAATACGACAGTATGCAAATACAGACTAAATACTGAGGTCGATATGTAGTTTCGCGGACCTGTGAAAAAGCGATATTAACCAAAGAAGAAATCAGGTGGAAATATACATACAGTTGTATAGGGCAATATAATGGTTGAGGTAGACGTCTTCCCGACTTGAGATATATCTCCATGTCCCAGTTATCTACGGCAGCATATGGCCGTACACCGCGGGTCATCAGTTCCCACAAGGTTACACCATACGACCACTAAAATATTTTACTTTTTTTTAAATCAAGCTTTACAATTGAAACAAAACGTAATCTTTCGATGTATTTTTTCACAACGAAAAAGCTTTGTAAAAAAATAAATGTGCTTTTAGGGATAACTTTGTGTAATGTATATTGCTGTATTCCAGCTTCAAACATATCTAATAATTACTCCGTTAACAAAACGCTTCGACCTTTGTTGCCTGATTTGAACTTAATAAGCCTACTTAATATGTGTACTAACAGTTACGGCGTTATTCGCCATTTATTTGTTGAACTTTATTATTCAAGAACAATAGTGGACACTGAGTAAATTTAAAATGAATAAAGTAAAATGCCTTTCAAAAGGTATCAGGCTTGTATTGATAAATGCATATCAAGAAAGTGGATATTGGGACTTGAAGTTCACGGAAATGAACTGAAACAGAAACATTCCTTTTAATTCTTACCACATCAGTTTTCTCGTTGAATACACCATCCGACAAACTTTCAATGGCCATCCATTTGACAGGCAGTTTGGCTTCCTTACTTCTCGCGCTGTAGTATGAGGTTTCATAAACATCACGTGACAGTCCAAAGTCCGCAACCTTTACTTTGTAATTTGCATCTAACCTTAAATAGAAATATGAAACACCTTTGAAGAAAGTGTTGGTGTCTAGTTTAGGTATTGAATTGCAGCTTTAATAAAACCAAATGTACATTTCGGATAGAGTTACACACTTCAAAGACAGTTTGACTAGATTGTCATGACATAATAAACATAAGCACGCAATTTTAATATTAACATCAGGTCATTTCAAATGTCTATAGCCAATTTGGCATGCAAACAAACTTGTAAGTAAGTTGAGATACAATTATTACTGTGATGTTAAATGATTAATTCAGCAACAATTAAAGATACATGTAGCGAAGGACCTCATTTGGTATGGCTTAAATCTGTCTGTTTCAATGAATTAAAATCATTATGTTTAAGCCTCCATACATGAGGAAATAAAATATTTCTTCCGTCAATACAAAACCGTCTAAGATATATACTATTATGCAAGTTATGGGTACTGTTAATGTTGTTCATACTTCAATGAAGACAATACCCACATGCAGTTTCGAGCAGCTAGGTCTCTGTGCACAAACTTAAGTCCAGCGAGATATTCCATTCCTTCAGAAATGTCCAGACCAAATGAGACGATGTCCTTCACTGAAGGGATCTAGCAAAGAAAAAATAGTTGTGTTGTGATGTGGTGTGATGGGTTGTACTAATATATTTTCGTTGTTTTATTTGGCAAATATGGATGTTGGTCTTTTTCAGATAAAGTTTAATGCTAGATATAGTTTCATGAAGCCCCATAGCTATGTGTTAGTCTGAAAACGTTATATTGTTGTTTTTGCATAGCAATGATAATGTTTCAACTGTCTTATTTTTGAAAAAATGATTGCAAAATAAAGAAATTGATTCGTTCTCTATAAAAGCTGTGTGGTCATGTTGCCAGTGGTAACCCTTCGTTGTTTGTTTAGAGGGCTGAGATCATAGTTCGAATGTACAATGTATAACATAATATTTCTCCCACATTATCATCGAATACAATGCTAAATGCTGGAACATGATTTACAAAATGTGCTTCGATTTTAAAAATTATATGTACGTAAATAGTTTTATTCAGACTTGACAGTAAGAAGGTTTGTCTGCCTACGTGTTTGTCTTCATGGAGATATGACAGGAGATCTCCATGCTCCATGAACGGTAGGACAACCAACGGCATTTCCTCATTCTCAAGGCATATACCTACGAGCTTCATGACATTCTCATGACAAAAATTCTTCATGACATAAGCTTCCTTTAAAAACTGACAATGGTCCATATCTCTGTGTTCGTTTTCTGAAATGAAAATGAGTCTTAACTTAGCATATGATAAGCTACCAAACTCCGGACGTTAATACTTAAAGAATGGTTACATGTTACAAAACATGTGTTGACTGATGTTGACTGACAGGATTCAAACGTTATTTAAGCTGCACATTATGCCCAGATGGAAGAGTGATAATTTTCAGATCAAGCGGTATTTTGGCGTAAATATCATCTGTACAACATCTTCTAAGGCACATTAATGTTTGACCCCGTTTGCCCACCAATGGAATCGCTCAGATTTTCCAATAAATGTCTTTCTTTTTTATTAAAACTACCTTCTAAATCACTTAAAGTGACATTATGCGCATTTTTTTTCAAGTGAAAATCCAGCTTAAAATGGTGTGTATACAAAAGTGTAAAGGAAATAATAACTTTTAACCCAATACACCAAACTCTTCTCGCTACCAGTATGAAAAAATAACTTTCAAAATATTGATTTTCTGATTTGACTGGGAGAGTCAATGTAAGAAAAGAACAACTGCATGCAGGAGTTGCTTCCCTTCCACTGCCGAAATCTCTACCAACATCAAAAATGACACATTCAACTATCATTTTATCAGTCCGATTTTTTTATATCTAAAGTACCAACTTCAAATACTAATGCGGCATAATCATTAATTTAACACATTTAAATGCACAGCAACCAAAAATTGCTTTTATAAAACTGTCACCAAAAATACACTTTGTGCAGTAATATGCGCATAATGTCACTTTAATATATTAAGAGTTCGCTTTATACAAAAAACACTTTAGCTCCGCCCGCAATCACGAAACTATATACACATAGGTCCGTGCCACAATACATGTCGGTGGCTATGCAAAAGGTCAAATGAGGTTAAACACTAAGAAAGTTAGAGTTAAATGTTAACAATCAAGAAACCCAGGTCACTCGATAACGCTTGCTCCCTTAGGGTTTCTTAATTCTTAAAATTTGACTAAATAAACTCTAACCTATACGTAAAAGAATATTTATTGTAACTTACTATGCAGTGTTTTCACAGCAACATTAACTTTAGCGCCTGTAGTAGTAAGGAATCCTTTAAAGACAGACCCAAAGTTTCCTGGAAGAAATACCGAAATGATGTGTAAGAGTGAAACATAATCGTGGAAAATGTGCATTGAATAACTTTCAAAATTGATATCTGGCTCTTTTGCAGTGATGACATACATCTACAAAATAACGAACTGGGGATCGTTTTCACCGACTTTCTGTTTTGCTACTGTCCATGTTAAGAATTTCTGGTGTCAATAAATCTTTTAATTATTCGTCACATAGACATCAATTGTTGCCAATGTTTGGGATATCTTTTGTTTTGTATCCCGTCTCCTATATAGCTCAAAACAGTACATGGGATGTGACGTACGTTTTGTTTTGTATTCAGCTATATTCAAACACGTACTTTATGAACAGTATGTAAAGGTATGCATTCTAAATTACAAACAATTAAGTTACATGTAAGGGGGTACAATGTATAACAATGTTTATTAAATGATAGTACAGTTACTATTGCATAGATCATTCACCATTGGTTGAACATGTCAGTACTGATTCCTTCGTGATTTTGTCATTACAGGTGAACATTGTTCTCTTGCGTTTAATTCGGGAGATACATACCGCTTATAGAAACCGCTATTAAAAACCTGACATACCTTGCCCAATAAGCCTGATCAGCTCAAGTGATTCCCGCTTGATTAGAAGTTGTTCTTCCTCAAACGTCTGGATTAACGTAAGAGCTGAATCATCTAACAAATCTGTGTAAGTAAAGAATACAACCGTAATATAATATGCTTATAGCATGTCTCCAACTGTTTCGTAAATACTGGATGCGTATTCCAAATCGTCATTGTCTTAATTAGGAACTATAGCAGAACGTTGGTCAGCGTTCCTTTTAGGCTACCTAATGACGTATGTTGTGACATGGATTGTCCAGCCATTACTCTTGTACATGTATCAAAAACAAACATTATCTAGATAGATATAACTATTGTAGATTTATGATATGCATGTGTATTATATATATTTATACTTATCTTATCTTTAAACTTATATTCAGCAGCAACGTACTCGAAATGGCCATTTTGTTAGGTCCTTTTACTATTTTCTTAAATCAAATGTACATGACTATTTGATGTATGTAAACATGAATAAGGTAAGTAAAAACCTGTAAGTAGAGCATCGTTCGTTTGTACATCAGAGATAGATAAACTTTGTTGTCCGCGAAGTGCATCGATGTACACACTTGATTCGCGGTAACTAACTATGGATAGCCGGTCACGGTCCAATCTGTCGCAGTAAAGTTTATCAATATATTAAAAATGGCAATGGCCTAATATATCAGTGTATTTTTGAAATGTAAAAATGCTCGTACATTAAACGCAACGCATTCAGGACTTTTATTATTGTTGTTATGTACACTACTTTTAGTTTGGTTGCTGTTTACAATTTGTCTATTTTAGATGTTACAATGTATGTGCACTTTGTTTAAAAGCCAATTCGAATACTCGTGTCATTACATTTTATCTCTAGCATGAAGTCACTAAAATTAATGAAAGGCAAATTTATCCGATCTTTCGTTCAATTCTGAATAAACTAAAAAAATAAATGTCCATATTATCTACCGTACATGTGTATAACGAACCTATGTTGCCGTTTGAACACATTCACAATCCTTTTTCTACAAATGACGATAGCAGCAACCAGAAATATGACAGAAGCAATTGAAATTATCAATATCAAGTTTCTTGTTGCCTCTGGCTTTAGTGATATTTTCCTAGGAGTGTCTGTAATTTCAGTCTCCTTGACAGAGTTCATTGTGTTGCCTGTATCTGTTGTTGTGGTAGAAGCCAAGCTAGAGGAGAACTTGTCGTTAATTGTCATGCTGACAAAGCCTGGGTAGTAAACCAAGTTTTTGCCAAAACGTATCTGGAAAGAAACAACGTCATTTAGTGTCACAACGAGTCATCTATGCATACGTCACAAAACTATATTGCTTTGGTTGTACTTGCTCATTTTTTAATTAGTATTATATTAGTGTTTGTATTATAAATAATTTCTAAACATAGTTGATATAAATATCTATTTTCCTAAAGAGTTTGACAAGCTACAAAACTGGATATACTGACATGATTATGTTTGATAAAAGACATCTATAAAAACTGCAGCTAGATATGTTTTGAAAAAAAAGTTACCGATATATGATGCGATGACTTTTCGCTTTCAATGTTACAGACTATGACGTTGTTTGATATTGACTTTATTATGAAGTCCCCGGATATGTCAGACAACACGTGAATTTCAGACTCTTCAACAGATAGGAATCCATGACCCTGCAACATACAAAACTGCACTAATACTGCCAAACGAAGCGCACTTCTTCGCGAAGTTGAAATGTTCATTAAAAGTTTATAGTTATTGATTAATTTAATATGCGCCACATACTTTTTATCCAAACGATTCCTGGCAATTCCAGCCCTCTATTTTCAGACGCTTCGTGAAAACAAATGCTTTAAAAAATTATATATTTTTTATGTTTGTGGGTTATAAAGTATTTCTCATCTTAACGACATCATAAAATGCTTGCAAATTCGTCAAAACATTGTCTCTGTCGTAGTTAAGTTCATGCTGGCAAAACTTGTAAACTTTCATTGTCTGAAACAAATTGACCTCACTTCTTTAACTAACCACAGTGATTGAGCTGCTACACGTGTATTATCCTGGAAGTATATCAATTAACAATTTTGTACAGTTTCGATATTATTTGGACAAAAAACATCTATAGTTTTCTGACATATCTGTGTTAATTTGTTTGCTCTTAGTGAAACGTGCTCTAAGCGGAAATAATAAATTTCAAATACTGACCTTTATTTGCAGTTGCATGTTTTCATCATCAGTGCCCATATAGTAAACGACAGGGTCATCTTGTACTGTCAGAGGCAATGATTTGAAAACAGATCTGTCTGTTGTTGAATCTGGGATACTGGATGCTAAAACGAGTTCAAAACCCGTGTCTGCAAGGCGTGGTTTTGGTGGAGATATACACGATACCATCTTTAAGCTAATCTCGGATGTTTCGTGCTTACATGTCGTGAAAATCTACAAAAAGCACTGAGTTTTACATCACAAACATCATATGAATCTAGAAACAATGCGCAATGTGACATGTTGGGGCTTTAGATTAAGTTTAAATTCATTTTGTTTTTCCATAAATGACAACATAAAATCAGAAACAATAACGAAATGTAACGTTAGATAAGAAAGATGGGAAAAGACAAGCCTATCTCCACTACTGGACACAATTAAGATCATAATGCTTACTATGATATTTACGTTTTAGTGTTTCAAAATTATATCTTATTGTATTAAAAATGTGCTTAAGTTGACATTGTTTGTTCTTTGTATGACTCTCTAGGAAAACCCACAATGCTTTAAATCATTTGACAAACCAATTATAACAGTAATGACATTATGGAATTGTTTCACAAAACGTTAATTTTGAATGGTCATCATTCTGCACACAATAGCTACAACAAAGCGAAATGCGTTTCGCGGGCTCTTATTACTGTCGAAACTTTGATTTAATATTACCTGAGGCGTTCCTGATCTGTCTTTTGTCTCAAGATACGCGAAGTAATCATTGCTGGTATTCAGGTTGTCTGCTTTCACTGACAACATTATTCCACCACTGTGAATGATATGAAATTGTAGTTCTAATAATAATGTTATTGGTGTTATTTATATTCATTTCACATTGTAACTTATCTATTTCTTTTCAGTTCATATATACATTTGTACGTTCAAATAATTTGTTAAGAATTCTTATTTAATATTCAACATACAAATAATCCATGGTGCTAGTATAATTAATATTAATGTTATCCAAAATGTCGGATTTGCTAGAGTCGTGCGTCGGATTATACAAGTGCGTAGCACAATTACATGATCCGACCGCAACGAGAGCCAATCTGACTTCTGGGTTGCATTTCAGAACCTGTGGTAATGACTCTTTAATCATATACGGTGTAAATTAAACTACGTGTCTGTGCATAAACATAATTAATATGACATTTTAAACATGAAATTGCGTTAACTATCCGTTGTGTACGACGTTATTTTATTGAGGTCATCTTATGAATTAAAAGTAAAGACCCAATCAAAAGCGAGGTTATTAACGTCATGTGCATGTATGCATCTTCTATAAGCAATTGGCTGGACTCTTACAAATAATGGTGTAGTGCACGTACATACAATGCAGAATTTTATTTATGTCAGGCTGTATTAAATGATTAAATAAACGCTTATGTTTGTCAAAATACATATAGGTATACTCCCGTATTTAAATAGTAGTAGTAATCATCAAGGGCAGATAAATCGTCTGACCTTATGTCTAAGCTGCGACGTCATAGATCATTTGCGTTCATTTTCGTTTTGTCTTGGAATAGCAGGGTAGGATATTATACTTTTTACTGATTATTTTGTTCTTTGGTTCTCTACTAGTAACACAACTTATCCCGTCTTTCATTTAGGTTCGTTGATTGCTTCAGTTTGCTATTGAAGAGATTTTCTACTTTATGTACCGATATTTTAGGTCTAGCTCTACGCAGTATACTTCATCTGATTTTGACCGGTTGACAGCTTTGGTTTATAGGCGTGTGTTGAAGTGTTAGGTAATAATAGACGCTTTCGTATAGTGTAATCTTTACAAACCTTTATATCACTGGCTATATAATTTCTAAAGAAGAACGGAACCGCTTATTACAGAAAAACACTTTCCTATATTGAAATTTCACAAAAAGAGACTTGTTACTCTAAAGTAATAGGATATTAATTTGAAAAATTAGAGTTCGTTAATTTGTCATAAAAAACGAAACAAGCTCAGTAAAAGATATATAACTTCAGAGGTAAATTTATTTTATCGCCGGAAGAGATGTAATGTTATTTTGAGATTCCGGTGGCAACTTTGGTAAGGAACAAAGGTTCCTGTGGCATAGTGTTCGGCTTTCATTTTAGGGTGAATGTTTACGATGTGATTTTACGTCGGCTACCTTCAAATTGAAGGGACCAAAATGTTGTAAATATTTAAACATGTTTCAAAAGCAACGGTTTAAATCAAAGTGTTGCTTACCTAGCGATTGATTTATTTGGTGTTAGAGTGATGAGGTTTGGTATTTCGTGGTATGTAAATGTACAGTTGTATAGTAGTTTACCATCTAGCGATACAGACAACAGGTCTGTATTCCGACGACTGGCTGGTGCTTTACAGGTGAAATATGAATCGCTAACTGTACTAAAAATCAAATTAAAAAGTCGCACATTCAGCAGTTTAAATCTTTGTCCATTTGTATACACATTTTACCTTCAGTTTCATTAATTGTCACATAATCCATGCAATATAAATGTTTATGTGTATAACTATTAATAGATATATGTGTAAACAGTAAAACAGAACCATCAACTTGAGATTACTAAACTTCTTCTGACACATTAAGGGTCAATGGTCCTAGCTCCAATACCGTCACCAGCTCGTTGTTTGATACTGACAATTTCTTACGTTTAAAGGAAGTTCAAACAGACAGTTTCATGGCTTGATAAACCGTGTGAAAAAAGCAAAACACTTTTAAAACAACAGTTTACCCATTAATGTAATGTTTCATTTTTTCTAGCCTATTTATGCAGATAAGTTAAAATGCAATGCATTTCTATACAAAACAAAACATACGTACACAGATACAGCACACGGTGATTGTCCTATTTGTACAGATCTGTTTGCAGCCATGTCTAAATTATCACCATAGATAGTAATTGATGTACCACCAGTGTGAGGAGCGGATACAGGGTTAACACGTGTTACAGTAGGTATGTATTCCTGAAAGATTAGGATGACATGGTGACTGCATGACACGTGCAATCATTTTAAAAATTTACGACACTGTTTACCGTTTACCAGTGATTAGCATTCCATATAAAAATTAAATCTCTGATAAAGTCTGTGATTTACTTTCACCGGTATTTTAAAAAGGTTTCAGAAAGTACACCCCTAGTGGACACTATTTCAAACTTAACTCAATATTTTAATTCTGTTATAAGGTGACTAGTATTTAAACTTTGAAGACAGTTCATGGTTCACGGGTTACAAAACTATGCAATAATACCCGATTAAAAAATGAAAATGTTTAACGTCTACTGTTTTAGATAATGGTCAAGGTGAACTATCATATGTTCAAGTAATTGTACAGCATGGTAGAATTAAGGAATATTAAAACACATTTCTTATATTTTGCAAAGGACATAAATTATCATATACATGTAGATTTATTTCAATACGATTACTAAAAAAAGAAAGCTTTGCCCTATATTTTATGTTTATATTACTAAGCTTTCATTCACTTGCAGTTCCTATTTCCGACCGACGATACATATCATAGAATGGCGTTAAGGTCATCTTGGTTTCACCAAAAAATGCGGTAACATATTTGTTTAAGAATTCGATATAAAAAACAGCAGACTAGGTTTAAGTTCAGCAAGGTTGGGCTGTTTTCATCGTACCAAACGTAAACACTTGTATGAACACTTCTAAAAGTTTCTATGAATGCCAGTTTGAACAAGCCTCGTGTTCATTATTTGCAGGTCTTCTTTCAGCGAGTGCTAAAGTCCCTTGGAATTTGTATTTTTCGAGGATTATACCGTTATTCCTAACCCAGCTGCACAAACTTCAAAATAAGCTTATAAGTAAATCATGGATACCTATCAAGCAGACGCAACATGTTATCTACAGAGATTAACGATGATTTTCCGTGATGTTCGGCGTAAACCGTCTTTAAGTTACTGATTTTAGAAGGGAACGATTCTAGTTTATAAATAACATTGAGAGGTACTATTGATAAAGATTTACTTACCTTTTTGTCTGTAACTATATTGTTGCATAAAAACCGTGATGCACAATAGTTTGAAATCGAAGTATCAAGTGTTGACTGGCACCACACACAATCTGTCGTGTCCCTGACACATGTTCCAATCATCTTGTTGTCTGAACAATTGTTTATATCAACAACTCTGATCTAAGACGGAAAATAATGAGTTTCAAATATCAAGTATACTAAATGTATCAAATATTCAGTTGCTTTAAGATGTTTGCATCGGTAAGTCTTACATACATTATTGTTAAGGCCTTTTTCTCATTTGTCGTGCTTTTTCTCACGCTACGGGATTTTTCCTAGTTATCTTATAACAACGTAGAATTTAGTTTTCATATCTGTATCAAACACTGACACGACTTGGTAAGGCAAAATAAAAACACCCTGACCACTCGGTCATCATAACAGTCCAGTCTCCTTGCCTATCCCATACACGTCAAACGGTTGCGCAAGTATATGCAATTAAATTCTTACAAACCGCACCGGAACCGTGTATAAACATGTTTATTTACTGCATGACAACAGTGACTTCTTACACGAGTCGACCACCACACTGTTTAAAATAGGAATGTTGCGAAATGATAGATTTATTACAAGACAGAAGTCTGAACCAAACTGGAAGTTAAGGCACTTTCCATTGACAAATTTGTCTCATACAAAATAATGTGAAGTCGCAAAAAGGTATATGGGTCATACCATACATGCAGCACTGAGCACTTTCTAAATAACTACGGTACAATGTATTCCTAATATTTCAAGCATTTAATTTAATACTTATTTACACTGTGCCCCTTGGTACATAATTAGCATTAAGTGATATACGCATACACAGACATAAAACAGCTAAAACAAAATGCTGAAAGTAGTTGTTTACAAACCGTCTCAAAGTATGAAATGTACAGTTTCTCCTTGCCGCGCCATACTGAAGACGTTTGTAATGTATCTGTGTGTGACACTGTGGAGTAATAATCAACACTTGCTAATATAGAGAATGTCGGCTGCACTTTAATCTGAAGTATCGAAAAATATTAATCTAAATGCAATATCCGAAAATGTGTCTATGTGTAGTACTGCATGGACGTAAAACAAAAGTAAGCGTTGAGAAATCCAATGAAGTTTTCTTATAGTTTGAAAGTTATTCTTTATTGTACACGTGTAATAATGGTTTCCCTATATGTCTTTTTTCCGGAAAATGTAAATGGCGTTTTGGATTTCTTCTTGCATACTATCACGTACCAAACGTACACACTAATAACAAATGATTAGATATTTGAATGTAAAATTCAAAATTGGAGTGTGTGTGATTAAAAAAGGCTTATAATGGCTCTTAACGTTTTTGAAATTGTTGAAAAGTGACAAACTTAAGGTGAAAATATTACCTTCTGAAGATTAATGTTATCCTTTAATAAATATACAGCTGTACCGTAACCCTGTTTCCACAAGTCCATGCCAACAAAACGTCCATTAAGGCTAAAAGCCCCAGTTGTTGATCGCAAAAACAATGGTGAGGGAGAGAAGACACTTTCGCGGTCTTTTTCCTTTCGTGAAGAAAAACAAATTGCCGTGAGTTACAATTCTGAAAGTTTTTGTCTGGACACAAGTACTTAGAAAAGATATTTAAGATAAGTGTTTCATAACTGTAAACTTTTTCTCATGATTGTACACAGTAGTTATACAGTCACATAAAAAAGAACACATACTATTTTGACACTTAATAAATAATAAATGATAAAACCTAATGTTGAAATGTTAATAGCATTCTTGAAAGTTTAACCCTGTCCTTCTTAATATCAATAATGGACTGATTCATTCAATTTGGTCAATACCAGCTAATTTGATGTGGGTGCCAACAGACATATTCCAAACAGACTGCTCGAATGCACAGTCAGGTGGATTCATCTGTTATGCGCAGTGTAAAGCTTGCCAATTACATTTTGGCAACTAAATAAATGCCTGTGGTAGTCGACACTAACTTGTTGACATTTTCAGCAACACCGCAGACATATCCGAACGTTGTTTGTTTTAAACAATATAATTATACTTGCAATAGTTTATATTATATACAACATACAGGGTTATTAGAATTCAAAAGAAAGCTAAACACGTAATATGTAAACTCTTTCCTATGATGTTTGATGATGACCTCCATGGGTTTAAGATTGAATACATTTTGGCTGTATTCTTACTCGTTAAAGTACCCGAGTAAAATAATAAGATATTAATATTCTCATGAGCTAAGAAACATTAGAAAAAAGGTGGCGAGGGACTACCAATCTAGAGGTCCGCGGTTCGAATCCCTGCATGAGCCCTGGAAATTTAAGAAAGGCTTTTCAGTGTTTTCATCCCATCTAGATGAACTGCGGTAATCTAACGTGTATGAGTGCCGGACACGTAAATGAACCCCGGGGTCTTTACGTAAAAGAGCTAGGGTCTGGAACCCGGATTCCCTTGTATCTGCATTTGTCTCTTCAACCTTTGCCTGTCAGGAGTGTTTGCAAGTTCATCCGGGGCAAATCCAAGGGTTGGCTGGGGTTATTAATAATCTTAAGTAAGGAACAAAAGCAAAACACACAAGAAATTATCACCTGTGGATCACATGGACCATGGGATCTGGCGCTTGAGCTTAAAGCGAGCCAGTTTGGATATGATCCTTTCTTCTTTTCCAAACAGTCGGCGTATATTCCATCAAACTGATTCTCGAGACTTGATAAACCAATGTCACAAATCATCTTGTGCGTTTCGTTGCTATTTTCACTGAATAATAAATATAGTGATTTGTTGTCTTTGTCTACTAACAAACTGGACTCTTCTATTGAAAAGTTATCGGCACATCTGACACGAGTCTCTAACAAACGCGCGCGATTATTTTCACGTTTAAGTTGTATTATTGCATCGCTTGCGTGTCCAATGTGATCCCAATACTTTACAACGAAGTATCCTGCGCCATTCAATTGAAACTCGTCAACGATGTTGAATTTATGATGGTTATGAAGTCTGAAACTTGAAAGTAGGTTAACACTGCCCTTAATGTTGGTGACGCTATTCAAAGAAATTCTAATTAACGAAAACACTGTAAAAAATCCGGGCCTTTTGGATCTACGATCATATTTCAGGTTAATATTGTGAGCAAATATGAGATGCATTTCATTCCTTCCCGAATTGTTCGTAGCGTCAAGCAAAAATGAAGTTGGTCGCGAATCTGAAAAATGTTTGAAAAAATCTTGATTTCTTGAAAAATTAACTGGAAATGACATATTCGTTGCAGTTTCTAGAATATAGCACTTATTCGTTCCAATTTTTAAACAAATAAAAAGTTGCGGACATGTGTTGTTGTCAATTATTTCCAATACCGTGATAGCGTTTGAAAGATGATCGCAATCGCTCAGAAATGGATTGTTCTTGCAGTCTATATCCTCCTCTTCCGCATTACCGACGAAATATCTACCGATTTCAACTAAGGATTTCGACAGACGTACAATAACGTTTCCATGAGCTGCAAAAGTTTCCTCGGTAAACTCATTATATTTCATCACTGTTATATTGCCATCCATGCGAAATATAGATGTTTCAGACATCTTCACACAGATCAAAACTGTAACAAAATGGAAAACCGTAATCCACAGATAAATTAAAAGATGCATTTTCTTTTCAACTGCAAAACGATGTAACTGATTGCCCCCTTCCAGCTTCTATTTGTAGCGCAATTAAACGGTTGTTCATTGAAGTGATGTTATGTCTTACTTGTTGGCTACTACCACCATTGTATTTATTAATGTAAGAAATAGTTTTGTTTATACTATTACATGTACATAACTCGTTTATCTATGCACCATGTATTGGGATATTCCCCTTGAAACCGGATTTACTGATGATTGATTTTGAATTAGTTGCAACAGGACGGACGCAGCTTTCTAGTTTGATTTTCGGATTACTGTGAAAGGATACACTTATGAAATATTAAAATCCGCATGTAGTTTAGATGTTGTAGAGCGGCGGTTTATCCTGAAGTCCTTATCCCAATGAAAGGCGCGTAATATTCATTAGTAATCGTGAGTTTTTAATGTTGTATAAGGCATTTTATCAGTAGTTGACATATTAATTCGTATAATAACCGTTTTGTTTGCATGGATGTTAGAAGTGGATATTCCCATACTAAACTTTTTTTATCACTTTGATCATTTGTGATGAAAAACGAACTGCGTGCAATTTATGAAATGCTTTAAAACTATTGCTTTCAGGTGTAATCCGTTTGAGGTCGGTAATGTTAGTGCACATTAATTACAGTGAGTAGAAAACAGGATGTTTATTATAATGAATCATTCTTACACAAAAATAATAGAAACAAACGCTCGAGTTTGTACATATTGAGCTTTTAAAATTATTATGTTTATATTATGTTTAAAAGTATTATCAGTGCTCAGTTTAAATGTGTATAATACATTGCCTTAGAACATATATTTACAGATATATAAGCCATTTTTAAAATTGAATTATAAAAGACTATACTAATCTGAACTTTCATGAATTACCAAATTTCCAGTTATACAATTGAGTACAAACAACCCAAAAATAATAAAACTAAAGTATTTCAAATGCAGGTCCAAACTGAACTTTTTTTCTGAATATATTTATTACAGATAACTCACTTGAGCCTGAAGTAAATGTCTTCATAAGAGCCTATGTTCAACATGAAATCAAAATTTCAAATCAAATAACAAACAATATTGTTTACCCGCTTTTTTATTTCCAGGTACCCAAAGGACGTGCAGCAACAGCATAGTCCCTGGAAATTTTGAAACAGGTAATTAGAGGTACACCGCGTGGAAAGCAAAACGGGCCAAACTGCATTAAAAACATACAAAAGTTAATTACAAAAACCGACTGGTGCAGTTCGATTCGTTCAGCTGTAATGGGAATTAGTAAGTATATCAGAGTACAGAATCTCAAGTCGACGAGTCATTATATTAGAGTACAGAATCCTGAGTCGACGAGTCATTATATAAGAGTACAGAATCCCCAGTCGACGAGTAATTATATATGAGTACAGAATCCCCAGTCGACGAGTTATTATATTAGAGAACATAATTCCCAGTCGACGAGTAATTATATTAGAGTACAGAATCCCCAGTCGACGAGTAATTATATTAAAGTACAGAATCCCAAGTCGACGAGTTATTATATTAGAGTACAGATTTCCCAGTCGACGAGTAAGTATATTATAGTAAAGAATCCCCAGCCGACGAGTAATTATATTAGAGTACAGAATTCCAACTCGACGAGAAATTATATAATAGCCCATACAAGTTTGATGTTTTATGGTATTATAGAAGAAGTAGGGGATGGTGAGGACTGCACAAAGCTAGTCAAAAGTGTTATGACTAAGTAATTTGAAATGAATGAGTTTGAGGTAGAGCCGATACTAATCGACCGCGCACACAGAGTTGGCAGAAAGTGAAAAACTGTTAAGTTTGTAGGTTCAAAATCTGTGAGCAACATCAGGACATTAGAAAAGTCAAGAAGAGTCCTATTTAATGGGCTTAGCATGGACTATAAACTGTTTGAAACGAAAGCGGTAGAACAGGATGTTGTATCTTATTGAAATGAACACGATCTTATTTTTCTGAATGAAACATGGTTGTAAACTAAAGAATATTGCATGTAACAGTGTTGAACATATTTTTGGAAAAACGTCCAAAACACATCTAAAGGTTGATATTAAAGTGGGAAACATATAGAGTTTGACATTTTTGAGCGCTAATACAGTTAAATGTCGCAAATAATTGTGAAGGAAAAGTCTTCATTTCAGGGGATATGAATAGATATTCCATATTCCTGTACGATGGCTCATACTCGTAAAGAAGTAGATACTCAAAGCGTTCTTCTTCTTGTAGTTTGAGTCTTGACATGTGGTTTATACACAGCTTTCTTTGGACACAAGTCTTTTGTATGCTTTGTTAATTTCAGCTCTTCTTGACATATGTTGTTTGATCTTTATATTTTGTTGAACAGCTATAAACATTGTAAAATGTTTTAAAGGTGCTCGGTCTCAGCTGCCATTGAAAAAACTAACTTTTTAAAAACTGACATACTAATACATAGATAAAAAACTAAAGGCTTGAATCAACAGTAGAGGTAAAAATCAAGGTAGGAATTTGCAGTGATAGAATGAACATGCTGGTTTTACGGCATCGCTACACTATATGGTTATACATGTATTGAAATTTCAAAAGCGTTTCCAGCGCTTTATTATTTGATAGCGTATTATTTCAAATCTACAGATAAACGTGATAGGAATTTATACTAGAACCTTTTAATATGTCTATATGATCTCAAATAACCATACAGTTCGAAGAACTTTATTTTCTTAGCAAAATAAGAGAACGAGCAGGTCTAAGGGTGATTAAATATTCGAATTGGTATTCGAAAATATCCTGGCGACGAATACTTGTCTTTTCACCTGACGATGAGTAATTATATTTTGGAGTAAACAAAATCATTGATTTGTATTCAGGAATTCTGCTGAAACAAACTTGTGTATTGAATTTTATCAAGTGCAATTTGAAGTGCTAGTTCATGGTAACATCTTATTTCATAACATACTATGGCTTAGAATCCTGTTTCTTTTATATAAATTAAGATTTCTGTAGTAATCTGGATTAATCTTGAAATCATGTGATTCTTGCATGACTAAGAGTTGATGATTTTGTAATTATATGTTGCCTAAAGAATAATGATAATTTAAAGGGGCACTCCCTGCATCTAAAAGATTATATTCTCGAAACATAGATTATGTGTTCTGTTCAATGAACGTGAAATGATAAATACATACAATTTAAAAGAAGAACCTGAAGAAAATGCCCCATTTTACCACGATTAATCATTCTTACACAAGCGGCTGCTTTTCTTATATAAACATATAGGGAAAAGCCTGTATTTTTTATTTAACAATAGAATACAACACGTTTTTCCAAGGACGGAGTGTGGTAAATGACGTAACGACGTGACGCGTCCAATCGTAATTCGCGTTTGAAGGTTACAATGAAGTACTACTACGTGTTAAATAAAGTTCGGGATAGTTTTCAAACAAAATCAAGTGTAAGAATCGAATAATGAATTGTTCCCTATATTTTATCGTTCAATAAAATACAGCCAGTCGTTTGGATGCGAAAAATTCAATCACTCGTGCTACGCACTCGTCATTTAATTACTATGCATCCAAACTCCTGACTACATTTTATTTAACGACAAAATACAGGGAGACATTTATCATTTCTTAAATAGATAGGCTTTCTGTAATAAGTCGCATTCACCCATCAATTGTACAACGACAACTCTTCATAGATTATTGAATGGTTTACGGTACTGCAGTATATTTTTAAATGGCTGATTTTATCGGTAATGACTGAAAATGCATAGCTGAAACTTTAAGGTTAAGTTATAATACTTCCAAATATTCTATTATTTAAGTTTTGTAGGTAATTAAGTTGCATATCAGTTATAGGGTATGTCCCTTTAAGTAGCCATGAATAACAAGTTCAAATACATCTGTAATATACACGATGTACATTATAACATAGCCAGTTTATGGCCCTAATTGTAATTACATGTATTGGCGTGGGTGTTCCACAATATAAGGAGTAGCAACATTGTCGAAGTACCTATTCTTGTCTTACAATAATGTCAGTGCTGTTTGTTTGGTATCTGTTTGGTCATATTTTCGTCTAAGTACCTAGAAATCAGTACATTTATTATAATTCAATAATAATTTGCAAAGTGTACGTTTTCATATTAATTAGTTTACTTCAACTCTTGCTTGAGCATGACCGCTTTATAACCCGAAAGCCATCAATATTATGACGTCTAAGTGTAAGCAGATCAACTAGAATTAAGTTTGGAGTGATACATGACAAAACCTTATATATCAAGCGGATTACTGTATCACATAGATACTCGGGGCTTGGGCCTGACCAGCTCATGCAGTCTAAGATTATTATTGATACTGTTTCATAATAATTCTGTATAAGCTATAACAAGTCAAATGTTGGAATCGTTGCGCCGAATAAAAGCCAGGTAATCAGTTATCAAGGGATCAATAATCACTTCTACATAATGTAAACAATAACTTCGCCCTTTATGCCAACAAATCCAATGGCCGTAAATACCGAAATGAACAAACAACTCATTAATACTAGATCGTTAATTGTAGATTCGTCAGATGGGAACAATCTAATAAGGAACTTAGATACATGTAAATGTCGATTGAAATAATGTATAATTTATGTAATAACTCGGTGTTAAAATTCTACTTAAAAAAATATATATCACACAGTCCTGTGATTTGGAAAACTATACTTATATCACGCCGTCCTATGATTTAAAATTCATGTTTGTGTCTGACAAAGTTACCGATCACACGAACGCGTACCATCGATCTGACGGGCCGATGACTTTTATTTATTCTTCATACATATATTAAATAGTTTGATTTAAATCATACGTTTAACACTACGCTTATGTTAAAGTACGTTTAATAGTTTTGTCTATATATACATCCTGCAATAATTTGATTATGCGAGGATTGTTCAAATATGAATGCATGTAGAACGTTATCTCGCTCAATAATGGGAAAGTCAGGAGGAAATAATAATTATTGTGCAGATAAACAAGTTAGATTTACATTGATACCACACCCATTAACATCCGTTCACTTTAGCTGTGCAGCTAGTGTATATTTTGATCACGTGATCGAATTCGCAACATTTGACAGAGTAGGCTTTACAGAATGTGACTTTGCAACTTGAAATAAGAAAACATCAATCACCTGTTCTTTTGAGTAGATTTTTGAAAACATGTTTGCCACATTGTAAATCTAGATCAGTCTTAAAATTGACAACGTATTTAGAAAATAATTAGGTCTATTGATTGATAAATTAATTACATTTAAAAAATAGCCTACAGCTAGCTTAATAGTTACGCCATATGTCCCAATGAACCATGTATATTTATATAGATTTATTAATTTATGACATGCATGCAACACTTGGACTCAAACAGTAACACTAAAGTAAATGTAAACTCGGGTCCAGTGTGTTTATGCATGTTCAGATATGTTATGTAGAGCGCTTTCGTTTATTCTGGGATATGGTATCAACTCGGAATAGTTTAAACCAATCGCGATTACTTTTTGTTTTGTTTTTACTTGAAACTCGCAAGCGCTTTGCATGCGGCAGGATTTGAAAATAATGAAATAACGAATCGGATATTAAAGGCATATTGACTTTTCAACTTAGATTAATTTTATACCGACCTCTTAGCATACATTTTTGTAATTTTAAGTAAGTTTTAACAAATACGATATATGTTATTCCGAGTTAGATTGTATATTTGACTGATACTACATGTAAACACTCAATATGCTTATTAGTTCCTGAAATGACGTAGGGTTATTTTAGCGTGGTGACTCTGATCTCTCGACACCCAACAGAATAATAAATGATTTTGGTTATCCTGTACAACCTAGATTTAATATTCCTACACACACTACTTAAAAGCAGACATCCACATTTCTTTTTATGCCGTGTACCTTTGCTGCAATAGTGATTTTTGTATTATGCTGATAGTGATACAGGCCTTTTAAATGGCGTGTAGTGAGCAAGAACCACAACTATAGCTTGATCTGTTTCTAAATTGTTTCCCTTTATCTTAGGAATAAGTGTCAACATTTATTTACAAACAACTAGCTGTCTTCTTTGCGTTAATGTTACACTCGTACTTTCAAGGGATGGTTATGTCCTCAGAAATGAGCAGAGGTCGTGAATAACTTTATATTTTTTTAATATTCTGTAGATTTATATAATACATGTAATCCATGACATTGTGTAAGACTATTAAATTTACACTAAATGTACAACATCAGAAGTTTCCTGTAGAAATCATTCCTGGCTCTGAAATATATATTAATACAGTCCTTACTACATTATGTACATTGTATAAGCTTCAATCCAAGAAGTATTTAAAGAATGAATTATTTGATTTACATACACATAATACATCATATACTTATAATATAGTGTCATAGCTCAGTGGTCAAAATCTTAAAAGTATTTAAACACAAGATAGACATGGAAGAATATACATGTCTTCCTATGGTAAATAATATACAGTTTGGAGCGACAATCCAAAAACGTCAAACTCACTAGATTTCTGGAATCTGTAAGCACCTGACTCTCCTAGGACTCTCATACAAACATTCTGTGCTGGATGCTGTGCATGGAACTGTTAATAAGAAATTGTTTGATAAATACATGCATGTTACAATTGGAAAGATATTGTATAAAAATAGAAGAATTTGCATTGCGGCCGCCATCTTGTTAAATAAATCACTTGCCAAAATACGAGCTTTACGAATGTCAAATTACAAATCTAAGAAAGTTAAATCATTTCAGCAAACCATAATTTACCTTTGAAGAACTGAAGGACTAATGACAAAGACCCAACGGTCAAGAACCCTTGCAATATCAAACTGAACCTTCAACCTTCCTGAGCCTTTTAACACATGTTTTCAACTGAAGCTTACCGCGCTTCATGTTGAAAAGTACTCACCAACTCTCGTATCGGACAAAACGAGACTCGCCCCAAAATGCATAAATAAAACAGAAAGCATAGATAAAACAAAGGGGAACCAAACGGGGATAAACTGAAAGAGGCGAACAGTAGGGAAAATAATACGAAGCAGTCAATATGACTAATTACTTAAATTATTGACCCTGCTACATTAACATGTACAAGTAAATGCAATGGTTGTGTTAGAATAAACGTTATGGATACGAATTTAATATTTACATACTAAGCCTGGCATTTAAACGATCAGACATTATTTTCATGTTCGTCTCTTTTCACGTCGTACATGTATAATAACATGACGTCAAAATCTCACTGGGACGAAACTGTTTTGATTTCTGTCCTCTGGCCTGTTTCGTCGGGCCCTTAAGGGTGTTTCTCTTGGTGCTCTGCCTTCTGCAAAGGCATTGAGTACATACGTTTTTTGGTTCTCAAGGTTTGCTTTTTATATATTTATACACGAGCATTTTTGTGTTTTACATACCATGCCTTTTGTTTCCATTGCGTGTGTTAGAGATTCACCTAGCAGGGATTACTTTTATTTACACTGTCCTGTGACTTTGGAACATGGTGGGGGTAAGAGTGAGGTTGGGTGCGCACCATAGGCCGGTTTGGGCTCCCCAGTGGTGTTTTTGCCGCTGGCCGTTCCGGGGCGGTGCCCCGCTGTGTTCCTTTGGTTGTTCGTTTTGTCCTCGTGTGTTTGCTTTGTGTGCTGGTGTGTGTTGGTGGTGTATATGTGTGTGTGTACATGATTGTGTGTGTGTGTCGTGTGTGTGTGTGTGTGTGTGTGTGTGTGTGTATGTGTGTGTGTGTTGGTGGTGTGCACTTCTGATTGATGTGGGGCTCGTTTTGGGGAGGCTGCGTTTTTGGTAGGTGGCATTCCCTGTTTGATATTATTTTTGTTTTTTTTACTATCCTGTGCGATAAAGTTTGTAAATTACTTATACGGCATAGGTTGGCCGGGGACCTAATAAAATAGGTCGATCGAGTTCACACTCTTTTGTGGACATATCATTCTAACAATCTTATAGAGAATCATTGAATAACGGTCGATATTTCAAGTAACATATTTGAAAAGAAAACCATGGATTAATTTGTTTTCCTGATGCACATGCCACGGTACGGACTTAATCAGAATTGGGGAGAAAATATGCAGGTGGCCGGTAAGCTCAGTCGGGAGAGCATTAACCCTGTCAGCAAAGGGTTCCAGGTGCAAGCCCCGGTCAGGGTACATATTTTCTAACAAAGTGACATTTGGCATCCTCTTACTGCATAAAGATAAAACTTGACAGGAATTTCTACTATGAAATCAAGCCAGCCATCTCTTTCATACACTCAAAATACGCCGACTATTTTTTTTAAGTTAGTTCTTGTTTCAACATTGCTCATTCTTTTCTATTATCAATGTGCATATTAATATGAACAGTAGCTATTGTTCTTGTACGTAGGTATATATTAAGTAAAATCACTGTTTGCCCATACATTTGTACCCACCTACTTTACATTTATATACATGAGTACATACATACATCGTGCAAGAGCATTTACTAATAGATATTAAATAATTATTATACCCCCAAAACGAAGTTTAGGGGGGTATATAGGAGTCACCCGGTGGTTGGTCGGTCGGTCGGTCGGTCGGTCGGTCGGTCTGTTGCATTTTCCTTGTCCGGAGCATGACTTGAAAACTACTTGTTGGAATTCAATACAACTTCATACAATGATCAAGCACATTGAGAGGAAGTGCAGTGCACAAGAACTATAACTCCATCTTGACTAATAACAGAGTTATTGCCCTTTGTTAGTTTTCCTTGTCCGGAGCATAACTTGAAAACTACTGGTTGGAATTCAATACAACTTCATACAATGGTCAAGCACATTGAGAGGAAGTGCAGTGCACAAGAACTATAACTCCATCTTGACTAATTACAGAGTTATTGCCCTTTGTTAGTTTTCCTTGTCCGGAGCATAACTTGAAAACTACTGGTTGGAATTCAATACAACTTCATACAATGGTCAAGCACATTGAGAGGAAGTGCAGTGCAGAAGAACCATAACTCCATCTTGACTAATTACAGAGTTATTGCCCTTTGTTGCTTTTCCTTGTCCGGAGCATAACTTGAAAACTACTAGTTGGAATTCAATACAATTTCATACAATGATCAAGCACAATGAGAGGAAGTGCAGTGTACAAGAACCATAACTCTATCTAGAGTATTTTCAGAGTTATTGCCCTTTGTTATTTTTTCTTCTCCAGAGCATTACTTGAAAACTACTTCATACAATGGTCAAGTACATTGAGAGGAAGTGCAGTGCACAAGAACCATAACTCCATCTTGACTCATTACAGAGTTATTGCCCTTTGTTACTTTTCCTTGTCCGCAGCATAATTCGAAAAGTACTAATTGGAATTCAAAACAACTTCATACAATGGTCAAGCACAATGAGAGGAAGTGCAGTGCACAGGAACCATAACTCAATCTTGACTCATTACAGAGTTATTGCCCTTTGTTACTTTTCCTTGTCCGCAGCATAATTCGAAAAGTACTAATTGGAATTCAAAACAACTTCATACAATGGTCAAGCACAATGAGAGGAAGTTCAGTGCACAGGAACCATAACTCAATCTTGACTCATTACAGAGTTATTGCCCTTTGTTACTTTTCCTTGTCCGGAGCATTATTTGAAAACTTCTGGTTGGAATTCAATACAACTTCATAAAATGGTCAAGCACATTGAGAGGAAGTGCAGTGCGAAAGAACAATAACTCTATCTTGACTCATTTCAGAGTTATTGCCCTTTGTTACTTTTACTTGTCCGGAGCATTATTCGAAAACTATTGGTTGGAATTCAATACAACTTCATACAATGGTCAAGCACAATGAGAGGAAGTGCAGTGTACAAGAACCATAACTCCATCTTGACAAATTACAGAGCTATTGTCAAGAACAATATCGCTTTTTAGTTTGTTTGCAAGGTATTCTGTTACTACGAACTTTCTCAGTTTATAAAGCAGTCTTTTGGGGGTATTAATCACATTTAGTGATAGCTCTAGTTTATACAGTTGTTAACAAGAAATACAAATAACGACCAAAACAAATTTGTAAAGATTATACACGAATAATCAGTCATTGAAAGACGAAATTCACAAAATATCAATAAACACGACAATCTACATAACACTGGAAAAACACCTTCCACTGGAACACATTTACTGTTGTCTCCGACGTGGCTGTCCTGTTTCGACATAAACTTTTGTGCAAACATCTTTGTATATTAAACAAACTTTTTCAAATGCTTTGCTCACGTTTTTGTTATACTATTTACACATTATTCATACCGTTATGTCTGACGTATTTGTATTCGTAACAAATGTCTTCATATTCTGTACGAACGAGTATGAACCTATGGCAAAACAATGCCCCATTTTACCACTTTTAATAAATATAGAGGCTTTCTCTAATAAATCGCATCCACAACAACTCTATATAGATTATTGAATGGTTTATGGTTCTACAGTATATTTTAAACCGCTGATTTCATCGATAATAAATGGGAATGCATAGCTGAAACTTTTAGGTTAAGTTATTATACTTCTAAATATTCTAATATATATGTTTTGGAGGTTATTAGTTTGACATCAGTTATATGGTACATGTATGTCCCTTTAAAATACAATTTGTTAAGACCAAATTTGGGGATTTTGTTGTGTTTGCAGAATGAACAAATGAGTAATGCAAAAATAAATTTCCGATGAGTAAGCTATGCCTTTGAAATGCGTTGATAGATTATAAAATAATGAGTTGATTAGCAGAAAAAAAAGACCGCCGTTTTTCTACAATTATACCGATGGTTATCAATGTGCGATTCATTTGAAGTCAGGAAACAGTTTTGGCATGTGCTTTTTAGCTCACCTGGCACAACGTGCCAGAGTGAGCTATTCGGATCGCATTCCGTCCAGCGTCTGTCGTCCGTCGTACGTCCGTCCGTCCGTCTGTCCACTGGGCCAATGTTGATGAGACTTTGCAGGGATGTTCCTTGCATGAAGCTATATCAAAGTTGTTCAAAGAATTTAATTCCATGCAGAACTTAAAACATCCTCTTCTCTGAAACAACAAGGCCTAGAGCTTAGATATGTGGCATGTAGCATAGTCTAGTGAACATCTACCAAGATTGTTCAAATTATGACCCCCGGATCAAAATTGACCCCGCGCGGGTGGTCACTTGGTTTTGCATAGGTTTTATATAGGAAAAACTTTAAAAAACGTCTTCTCTGAAACCACAAGGCATAGAGCTTAGATATTTGGCATGTAGCATTGTCTAGTGGACTTCTACCAAGATTGTTCAAATTATGACCCCGGGATCAAAACCGACCCTGTTGGGGGAGTCACTTAGTTTTAAATACACATATATAGCAAAAACTTTAATAATCTTCTCTGAAACCACAAGGCCTAGAGCTTAGATATTTGGCATGTAGCATTGGCTAGTGGATTTGTAGCAAGATTGTTCAAATTATGACCCCTTGGTCAAATTCACCCCGCACGGGGGTCACTTAGTTTACATAGGCTTACATGTATATAGGGAAAACTTTAAAAAATCTTCTTCTCTGAAACCACAAAGCCTAGGGCTTAGATATTTGGCATGTAGCATTTGCTAGTGGACCTCTAGCAAGATTGTTCAAATCATGATCCCCGGGCCAAACTGAACCCGCCCTGTTGGGTTACTTGGTTTTTCATAGGCTTATATAGGAAAAACTTAAAACATCTTCTTCTCTGACACCACAAGGCCTAGAGATTAGGTATTTGGCATGTAAAATGCCTATTGCACTTCTACCAAGATTGTTCAAATTTTGACCCTTCCCGGGAGAGGGGTTGGTGGGAGGAAGGTGACTTGATTTCACAAAGGCTTATATAGGGAAAACGTAAAAAACAAGAAGGCCGACGGGCAGAGAATAGTTATTTGGAATGTTACTTAGCACTGTATAGTGGACCTCTACGAATTATGTTAGAATCTTGACCCGCTGTATTATAGCCAATGGTAGTCAGATGAGCGATATAGGACCATCATGGCCCTCTTGTTTGGTTGATTTTCTCTTTCTACTGTCTGTAGTAAAAACGTTATGTTAGTGCTTGTGTTTGATGTGAATTGAAGTAACGTACAGTGTGTGAAGCCTGGATTATGTATATATCTGTGTGTATTTTTGATACAATAATGATTTTTGCCAGTTTTTGAAGGACGAAATTACCGATATTGCAATATGGAAATCTTTTTTTGCCCTCTGGTGTTCATGCTTTTACTTGAACAAAAAATAGATTGAAAGCATATTGGGTTTTGGTCACTTTCAGTTAGAGATTAAACATAGAACTCAAGAAGTCTCAGATATTTCAAAAAAGTGAAAGGTGATATTTATTTCTATAAATTCGACACAGGTTCAAAAATAGACATACCAAGTCCGACCGTTACAATCTATTTCTTTCTTCTATTATGTAGAAAGTTTCTTCTTTATAGATCATAATCAATACTTATTTAAAAAAACGGTGATAATTTACTGTTAAAAGCATAATTTGATGCATACTCGGCAGATACGCATGTATTAATTGTAAATAATGCATGTCACGTTATGCTACTTTCGGTTTCACTGTTTGTGTTGTATATGTCAGCAAACAGACTGAGCTTTAATGTGAACGTTAGATTGTCATCGGCCTATCTAAGGACGTCACGCACAGGGGTCATTCGTTCTATTGACATGCGCATAGGCTCTTTTTCTTTTTGGCTTATGATAGGTCGATTTGTAGTGTTCTCTTATTCCTAGGTTTAAGTCTATAAAAATATTTGTATGCGATCAAAACACAAATCAAACAGCGGCCAGTACGCCTACGAGACTAAACTGAAATTATTTCAAACATGGTAAAATCGTGGCCAATGTCGTTTTAAACGTGGTGTTAAAGTGTCAGCATTTGCTTCAGATGTCTTGCTTTTTAACATTTTGGAGCTATTGGCATAGTCTATAAATTCATATAGACACAATGTGTTCCAAACGGTTACTATTGCTTCTATGAAATGTCTTAACCCGCGCATACGAATTATTACGAGACGGGGATGTAATGCGTGGGAAACGCTAGCATTAAACCAGTTAGTAGACATGTTTTATATAACTGATGATTATTCCAACAAAAGGTGACAAATCAAAATGGGAAAAACATGACAGGATTTCCTCAATACAGTAGTTTTCTGTTGAAAGTGACGGGCCCATAAACTAACACTATCAATAAAGTGGTGAAGGTTATTTATTGTAAAACTTAATTAATGCGCTCAAAAATAAATAGCTGTTTTCTTTATTGAAGAAGACCTACGTTATTATTGCGCATAGAAAATCGATATTCGACATATTTAACAACTCTGAGTGAAACGTTTTTTATTCGATATAAGATTTCAATAAAGTTGGTTAATACCTTTTAAGCAGACATGCTAAATATTAAATTACTCGATGCAAAACCATTATTGAAGAGGTAACTGCCTATCAGCGAATTAACACCTGATTGGATCCGTGGTTTCTAATTTGTCTTTTTGAGAGGTTGTTACTTTCGGTAGCCAAGTCAAATCAAACCTTTGCATGATTTGACAATTTTTTATTCATTTAATAAAACGTAGCGAAATATTCACTTGTACTGGATGTTTATATATACGAACTCGTGTTTAAACAAGCAATGGGGGCGGGGGGCGGCTGAACCAGCGTATTCGAAAGAAGTCAAAATATGCGTTTTCGTAAGCTACTAGCAGATGAAAAGCATAACTGTAAAACGAAAGAGCGCTATTGTTGAGATATATAATGAACAAATGTCTAGGCATGATTTATTGTGAAAGTATACATGCTTGAATAATTTTACCAAAATTTGTCAAATATCTGTGGCGAAGCCTGTTAAAATTGTTGAAATGTCGTAAAATATATGTAAAGTCCTTTATCAGTTTTAAACGACCGTATTTCAGTATGCTCAGTTCTCTCCACCAGTCCGTCCGTCCGTCACTCTCCACCCGTCCGCACTTCGTTTCTGGGCTAAAGATTCTATATGCATGGACCGATTTTCAAAATAATTAATGCAATTGTTGCCAATCAAAAGGATGTGATAATTTTGGTTTATTTTCCGAAATACCAATATAAAAGTTATATTTCTCTTGAAAATGATCACATCAAATATCTGTCAAAAATAAACATTGAAACACTGTTACTGTAGATGTTTTGAAAACATGTGAGGAATAAGTTTCACCGAATTATATCTCACAGAAAGCGCAGATTTTTAATGTTTGACTAGGATTGTCAACAAATACCTTTACAGATGTTCTTTGTTTTCAACAGGAATATAATTGTTATACAGACCCCGGCAAATCAACGAGTTGTGTATTATTTAAAGTTATGATGGCCACTTTGGACGGTTATATCAATTTAAGTATTATTTTCTAAAAGGAATTAAACTGCAGGTAAAAAAGAAGAAAACATACCAATTACATCATTTCAAAATATTTCCAAGCCCTTTGTGTGTAACTGTTCACAGTTTGTATGATAAATGATTTTTGAAACAGTTATAAACTTATAACTCATTGTGCAAACATTTATCGTTCAATTTAAATCAGGCGATGTTCAATAAAATGATATCAACTCTATTTATGTGATCAGTTGTGTGGATTTGTCCCCCTGTAGTTGAAAATCTAAAGGCACATTTCGAACTACATTCTCAATAACAAATCACAATAAAAAATATTTGATACTGAATATTATAATCCTAGTTATAATAATCATAAATATTACACAATATTACAATTGTGTTGAATAACAATTTGAAGTACATTGTAAACATTCAGGCAATATTTCATTATTCTCAAGAGAGTCATAAACATTACTACATTTTAAAGCTTTAGTTTATTGATCACATCATTGATTCGGGAATGTGTTAGACCATGGTTTGTTAGATAGCGCCAATTTAGCGGGGTAACTCCGACTTCAGTTCTGTATGTAGTTAGAGTCAGAGTTGACGCCATCCTTATTTTGATCTCCAAACACACGCGAGAACTTAATGTGCGTCTTTACCTTAAATGTGTTTTCCGTAGCTTGGTGGGGGCACTGTTCATGGACATCAGGGCAACTTACCGAGCCTGAGATCATCAGAGTTCCTTGCTATTCAGACTGACAAAGATCAAAATTATCTAATACCAACTATTCTCTATACTCATTATTATTGCATTTTATGACTTGAAAACGTATAATGGAAACTCCAATGCTGTTTAAATGTTTATTCAGAAGTAAAAACAAAATAGAAATTGAGGTATATCAAGTCGATTGTTTTCATTATTTCATTGTGGATACGCTAGACAGATACATGTTTGTGTGTATACGTATATTTTGACAAGTAATTTATCAACATAGATTTAAGAAATATAATTGCTTTGCAACATGTTATCATCGTAGTAGGAGACCAATGACTACTTGATTCATGGATCTGCAAGAAAGACTATCTGCCCAGTCAGCTTGTACAATGGATATCAATTATGTCACGCGTGTAGTCGTCTAGTAAAAAGGAATACAAGTCATTGGCCTCACAATGTGTCACTACGTCAGTACGAAATAAAGCTGTGCGAAACGAATCAGATGTGAGAGTAGTGCAGTGAAAGTCTATTAAGCGTTGTCCATTTATATTGTATCATACACGAGCAATTGATATTACATACAGTGAATAATGTTATATTGACAACAAATTACGCATAGTAACAAAAAGTAATTATTATAGGTTTTCTTGATTTTCATATGTACATCCTGAGCACGTTGTAAGATTAACATAAACGTTAGATATGTTTGAATTTTTCTGAGCATCTCCTAGCTGATGGTGAACCTTCTCTAGCATATCTGCGATGCATTGTCTGATTGAATTGAAGGTCGGACGATCATCTGGATTGATCGACCAGCAGCGCCTCATAACTTTGTACCTGAAAATAACAAGAAATATGTGAGGAATCACCACGGGATCAGCGCAGTATAAAGGCGCTATTGTAGAGACTAAAACAAACAAAATAATATTTTGAATCGCAAGCAACCGTTTGTGACAGCAACTAAATTGTGTATACTATAAGATGCATAATACTAAATAAATCTTTGTTTGTTTGTTTATCACTCGTCCAAAGAGTTAGCCCTTGTCTTCTCAAATAAAGGTAAAACAAATCAAATGAACCTCTGATAAATGCAGTAAGCTTAGAATAGAGAAATTTTAGCCTTTGAGACACATTAAGGCATGTACGCTGCTTTATGACGTACGCCAGGCTGTTGCATGGGACAATATAAAAGCTGAGGTAGACATGGTATACTACAGTTACTCTCAACAATATCGTTTTTACAGTAGAAATTGTTTACGTTCATTTGTGTAGGATAATGAAATATGCTAGGGGAGACAATGCATGCATAGACTTTTTGGTACACTATAATGTTGTAAGCGGACAATTGACAGTGTTTAGGAGATAAACACTTGGTAATATCGTATACCTATCGTATAAAGACTATTCCGATTGCATATTGAGTCTGCACAAAAGTATGTGTAGACCCCGATAATAGCATATACACATACACACTATTCTCTGGCTCTACACATGTTTCTGTTGAGGTCGACTGTTTAGGTTCACAATTTAATTTTATATGGAATACGACAGTATACAAATACAGACTAAATACTGAGGTCAATATGTAGTTTAGCGGACCTGTAAAAGAACGATATTGACCAAGGAAGAAATCAGGTGGATTACATATACATACAGTTGTAAAGGGCAATATAATGGTTGAGGTAGACGTCTTCCTGACTTGAGGTATCTCTCCATGTCCCAGTTATCTACGGCAGCATATGGCCGTACACCGCGGGTCATCAGTTCCCACAAGGTTACACCATACGACCACTAAAATATTTCACTTTTTTTTTAAATTGAGCTTTACAATTGAAACAAAACATAATCTTTCGATGTATTGTTTCACAACGAAACAGCTTATTCGTAGACAAATTTTAAAATAATTTAAATGTGAGTTAAGGGATAACCTTGTGTAATGCATATTGTTGTATTCAAGCATCAAACATATCTAAATGTAATAATTACTCCGTCAACCTTTGCAACTTTATATGAACAAAATAAGCCTACTTAATACGCGTACTAACAGTTCGACGTTATTCGCCATTTATTTGTTGAACTTTATTATTCAAGAACAATAGTGGACACTGAGTAAATTTAAAATGAATAAAGTAAAATGCCTTTCAAAAGGTATCAGGCTTGTATTGATAAAAGCATATCAAGTAAGTGGATATTGGGATTTGAAGTTCACGGAAATGAACTGAAACAGAAACATTCCTTTTAACTCTTACCACATCAGTTTTCTCGTTGAATACACCATCCGACAAACTTTCAATGGCCATCCATTTTACTGGAAGTTTGGCTCCCTTACTTCTCGCGCTGTAGTATGAAGTTTCATAAACATCACGTGACAGTCCAAAGTCCGCAACCTTGACTTTGTAATTTGCATCTAACCTTAAATAGAAATATGAAACACCTTTGAGGAAAGTGTTGGTGTCTAGTTTAGGTACTGAATTGCAGCTTTTATACTAGTAAGACAAACGTACATTTTGGATATAATTACACACTTCAAAGACAGTTGGACTAGATTGTCATGACATAATTAACGTAAGCATGCAATTTTGGTATTAACATTAGGTCATTACAAATGTCTAAAGCCGATTTGGCATGCAAACAAACCTGTAAGTAAGTTAAGATACAATTATTATTGTGCTGTTAAATGATTAATTCAGCAACAATTAATTATTTATGTAGCGAAGGACCTTATTTGTTATTGGTTAAATCCGCTGTTTCAATTTATTTCAATCATTATATATACGCCGCCATACAGAAAGGAATAAATGTTTTCTTCCGTTAATACGAAACCGTCTAAGATATTATACGATTTTGCAAGTTATGGATACTGCTTATGTTCATATTTCAATGAAGACAATACCAACATGCAGTTTCGAGCAGCTAGGTCTCTGTGCACAAACTTAAGTCCAGCGAGATATTCCATTCCTTCAGAAATGTCCAGACCAAATGAGACGAGGTCCTTCACTGTAGGGATCTAGCAAAGAAACAAATAGTTGTGTTGTGATGTGGTGTGATGGGTTGAATTTTTATTTATTTTCGGTGTTTTATTTTGGCAAATATGGAATTTGGTCTTTTTTAGATATAGTTTCATGATAGATATAGTTTCATGCAGTCCCATAGCTATGTGTAAGTCTGAAAACGTTATATTGTTGTTGATTTTTTGAATAGCAATGATAATGTTTCAACTGTGGTCATGCTGCCAGTGGTAACCTTTCGTTGTTTGTTTAGAGGGCTGAGATCACAGTTCGAATGTACAATATGCTGATGCATATTCTGAAATTCATTTAGGGTACGTCAAATGGATTAAGAATTATAAAATAATTAATGATGCCTGTCAAAAACATAATATTTCTCCCACAGCATCATCGAATACAATGCTAAATGCTGGGACATGATTTACAAAATATGCTTCGATTATAAAAATATATGTACGCAAATAGTTTTATTCAGACTTGACAGTAAGAAAGTTTGTCTGCCTACGTGTTTGTCTTCATGGAGATATGACAGGAGATCTCCATGCTCCATGAACGGTAGGACAACCAACGGCATTTCCTCATTCTCAAGGCATATACCAACTAGCTTCATGACATTCTCATGACAAAAATTCTTCATGACATAAGCTTCCTTTAAAAACTGACAATGGTCCATATCTCTGTGTTCGTTTTCTGAAATGAAAATGTAACTTAATTAAGCATATGATACGCTACCAAACTCCAGACGTTGATACTTAAAAATGGTTTCAAGTTACAAAACATGTGTTGACTGATGTTGAGTGACTGCATTCAAACGTTATTCAAGCTGCACATTCTGCCCAGATGAAAGGGTGACAGGTACCCGTCATGCTCTGAAGAGCATTCTTTTAAGTGAAATAGGGGGAGTGTAAACTGTCCGCAAATGGTCATTTTGAGCTTTAAAATTGCTACAAATTTGTAAACATATCTGAATTATACAATTATGCTTCTATTACACATATTTATTCTCTGTATCAGAATATATATGTAACTAATTAAAGTTGCAAACAGACCAGAAATAAACTTAATGGGGGTGATCATTGTATTTTATAACTACAATCAACTGCAAAAGGATAAAAGGATACATTTATAATTTTCAGATTTAAGCGGTAATTTGGCGTAAATATCATCTGTACAACATCTTCTAAAGCACAGTAGAAGACAAATTATTGTAACTTACTATGCAGTGTTTTCACAGCAACATTAACTTTACCGTCTGTAGTGGTCAGAAATCCTTTGAAGACAGACCCAAAGTTTCCTGAAAGAAATATCGAAATGATGTGAAACATGATTGTTGAAAATGTACATTTAAAAACTTTCAAAATTGATACCTGGCTTCCCTGTAGTGATGTCATACATCTACAAATATTACGAACTGGGGATCGTTTTCACCGACTTTCCGTTTTGTTACTGTCCATGTTAAGCATTTCTGGTGTCAACAGGTTTTAAATTATTCGTCACATGGACACCAGTTCTTGCCAATGTTAGGGATGTGTTTTGTATCCCGTCTTCTGTATAGCTCAAAACAGCACATGGGATGTGACGTTTTGTTTTGTTTTTAGCTACATGTATACTTAAACACGTACTTTATGAACAGCATGTAAAGGTATTCATTCTATATCACAAACAATTAAGTTACATATAATGGAGTATAACAATGATTATTACATGAAAATACAGTTACTATTGCATAGATCATTCACCATTGGTTGGACAGGTCAGTACTGATTCCTTCGTGATTTTGTCATTACAGGTGAAAATTGTTCTTTTGCGTTAAATTCGGCAGATACATACCGCTTATAGTAACCACTTTTAAAAAGTTGACATACCTTGACCAATTAGCTTGATCAGCTCAAGGGAGTCCCGCTTGATTAGAAGTTGTTCTTCCTCAAACTTCTGGATTAACGTAATAGCTGAATCGTCTAACAAATCTGTGGAAGTAAACAATACAACCATAATATAATATGCTTATAGCATGTCTCCAGCTGTTTCGTAAATACTGGATGCGTACATAGATTCAAAACCGTCATTGTGATGCTTATGTTGTATTGCATTCTTAATTAGGAGCTATGGCAAAACGTTAGTCATATACTTATCGTATCTTTAAACTTATATTCAGCAGGAACGTACTCTTTTGTTAGGTACAATTACTTTCTTCTTAAAACAAATTTACATGTACATGACTGTATGATGTATGTAAACATGAATAAGGTAAGTAAAAACCTGTAAGTAAAGCATCGTCAGTATGTCCATCAGAGATAGATAAACTGTGTTGTCCGCGAAGAGCATCGATGTACACTCTTGGTGCGCGGTAACTAACTATCGATGGCCGGTCACGGTCCAATCTGTAGCAGTAAAGTTTATCAATATATTAAAAATGCCAATGGCCTTATAAATATATCAGTGTATGTTTGAAATGTGAAAATGCTCGTACCTACAACGAAACGCATTCAGGACTGTTATGCTTGTTGTTATGTACACTACCTTTAATTTGGTTATTGTGTACAATTTGTCTAATTTTGATGTTACAATGTGGTTTAAAAGCCAATTCTGATACTGGTGTCATTACATTTTATCTCTAGCATGAAGTCACTAAAATTAATTCTAAAGCAAATTTATCTGAGCAGTTCTTCAAGTCTACATAAACTAAAAAAGATAAATGTCCATAGTATCTACCGTACATGCGTATAACGAACCTATGTTGCCGTTTGAACACATTCACAATCCTTTTTCTACAAATGACGATAGCAGCAACGAGAAATATGACAGAAGCGATTGAAATGATCAATATCAAGTTTCTTGTTGCCTCTGGCTTTATTGATATTTTTCTAGGAGTGTCTGTAATTTCAGTCTCCTTGACATAGTTCATTGTGTTGTCTGTATCTGCTGTTGTTGCAGAAGCCGAACTAGAGGAGAACGTGTCGTTAATTGTCATGCAACAGTCAAAGCTGACGAAGCCTGGGTAGTAAACCAAGTTTTTGCCAAAACGTATCTGGAAAGAAACACCGTCAACAAGTCATCTATGCATAGGTCACAAAACTATATTGAATTGGTTGTACTTGCTCATTTTTTAAATAGTATTATAAATACTTTCTAAACATAGTTGATATAAATATCGATCTTCCTAAAGAGTTTGACACGCTACAAAACTGGATATACTGACATGAGTATGTTTGATAAAATACATCAATAAAACTGTAGCTAGATATGAATTGAAAAAAATAGTTACCGATATATGATGCGATGACTTTTCTTGTTTAGTGTTACAGACTATGACGTTGTCTGATATTGACTCTATTATGAAGTGCCCGGATGTGTCAGACAACACGTGAATTTCAGACTCTTCAACAGATAGGAATCCATGACCCTGCAAAATACAAAACTGCACTAATACTGCCAAACGAAGCGCACTTCTTCGCGAAGTTGAAATTTTCATTAAATATTTATAGTTATTGATTAATTTAATATGCGCCACTTTATTTTTATCCAAACGATTCCTGGCAATTCCAGCCCTCTACTTTCAGACGCTCCGTGAAAACAAATGCTCTTAAATATTTTATATTTTTTTATGTTTTTGGGTTATAAAGTATCTGTAAATGACATCCTAAAATGCTTGTAAATTCATCAACACATTGTCTTTGTCGTGGTAAGCCAATGCTGGCAAATCTTGTAACATTTCATTGTCGGAAACAAATTGACCACACTTCTTTAACTAATCATTGCAGCTGCTATTATCCTGTAAGTATATCAAATACTTTCTGGTTAAATATGAGTGAATTAACAATTTTGTACAGTTTCGATATTATTTGGACAAAAAGTATCTACCTGAGTTTTCTGACATATCTGTATTAATTCGGTTGCTCTTAGTGAAACGTGCTCTGAGCGGAAATAATAAATTTCAAATACTGACCTTTATTTGGAGTTGCATGTTTTCATCATCAGTGCCCATATAGTAAACGACAGGATCATCTTGTACTGTCAGAGGCAATGATTTGAACACAGATCTGTCTGTTGTGGAATCTGGGATACTGGATGCTAAAACTAGGTCAAAACCCGTATCTGCACGGCGTGGTTTTGGTGGAGATATACACGATACCATCTTTAAGCTAATGTCGGATGTTTCGTGCTTACATTTCGTGAAAATCTACAAAAAAACATTGAGTATTACATCACAAACTTCATATGAACCTAGAAACAATGCGCAATGCGCAATGTGACCTGTTGGGGCTTTATATTAAGTTTAAATTCATTGACAGCATACAAATCAGAAACAAAAACGAAATATAACGTTAGATAAGAAAGATTGGAATAGACAAGCCTATCTCCACTACTGGACACAATTAAGATCATAATGTTTACTATGATATTTACGTTTTAGTGTTTCAACATTATATTTTATTGTATTTAATATGTGCTTAAGTTGACATTGTTTGTTCTTTGTATGACTCTCTAGGAAACCCCACAATGTTTTAAATCATGTGAAAAACCAGTTATGACAGTAATGACATTATGGAATTGTCTCACAAAACCTTTATTTTGAATGGTCATCATTCTACACACAATAGCTACAACAAAGCCAAATGCGTTTCGCGGGTTCTTATTACTGTTGAAACTTTGATTTAATATTACCTGAGGCGTTACTGATCTGTCTTTTGTCTCAAGATACGCGAAGTAATCATTGCTGGTATTCAAGTTGTCTGCTTTCACTGACAACATTATTCCACCACTGTGAATGATATGAAATTGTAGTTCTAATAATAATGTTATTGGTGTTATTTATATTAATTTTACATTGTAACTTTTCTATTTCCTTTCAGTTCATATATACATTTGTACTTTCAAATAATTTGTTAAGAATTCTTATCTAATATTCAACATACAAATAATTCACGGTGCTAGTATTTTTAATAGCAATGTTATCCAAAATGTCGAATTTGCTGGAGTCGTGCGTCGGATTATACAAGTGCGTAGCACAATTACATGTATGATCCGACTGCAACGAAAGCCAATCTGACTTCTGGGTTGCATTTCAGAACCTATGGTAATGTCCTTTAATCATATACGGTGTAACTTTGACTACGTGTTTGTGGATAAACATAATTACAAAAAATGTAATATGACATTTTAAGCATGAAATTGAAGAAAAAATATTGTTTTGCGTAAAATATCCGTTGTGTACGACGTCATTTTATTGACGTCATCTTATGAATAAAAAGTAAAGACCAAATCAAAAGCGAGGTTATTAACGTCATGTGTATGCATGCATCTTCTATTAGCAATTGGGTGGACACTTACAAATAATGATGTAGTGCAAGTACATATAATGCAGAATTTTATTTATGTCAGGCTGTATTAAATGGTTGAATCAATGCTTATGTTTGTCAAAATACATATAGGTATACTCCCGTATTTAAATAGTAGTAGTAATCATCAAGGGCAGATAAATCGTCTGACCTTATGTCTAAGTTGTGACGTCATAGATCATTTGCGTTCATTTTCGTTTTGTCTTGGAAAAGCAGGTTAGGATATTATACTTTTTACTGATTATTTTGTTCTTTGGTTCTCTACTAGTAACACAACTTATCCCGTCTTTCATTTAGGTTCGTTGATTGCTTCAGTTTGCTATTGAAGAGATTTTCTACTTTATGTACCGATATTTTAGGTCTAGCTCTACGCAGTATACTTCGTCTGATTTTGACCGGTTGACAGCTTTGGTTTATAGGCGTGTGTTGAAGTGTTAGGTAATAATAGACGCTTTCGTATAGTGTAATCTTTACAAACCTTTATATCACTGGCTATATAATTTCTTAAGAAGAACGGAACCGCTTATTACAGAAAAACACTTTCCTATATTGAAATTTCACAGATTTAAAGAGACTTGTTACAACTCTAAAGTAATAGGATATTAATTTGAAAAATTAGAGTTCGTTAATTTGTCATAAAACACGTACCAGTTAAAGATATATAATTTCAGAGGTAAATGTATTTTTAACGCCGGAAGAAGTTTTAATGTTATTTTGAGATTCCGGTGACAATTTTGGCAAGAAATGAAGGTTCCTGTGGCATAGTGTTCGGCTTTCGACTATTTAAGGGTGAATTTTTACAATGTTGTTTTAGGTCTAGATCTACGCAGTATACTTCGTCTGATTTAGACCGGTTGACAGGACCAAAATGTTGTAAATATCTTAAATATCTTTTCAAAAGCAACGGTTTAAATCAAAGTATGGCTTACCTAGCGATTGATTTTCTTGGTGTAAAAGTGATGATGTTTGGAACTTCGTGGTATGTAAATATACAGTTGTATAGTAGTTTACCATCTAGCAATACAGACAAAAGAGCTGTTTTTCCATGGCCTCTATCGGGATGAGCTCGTACTATACAGGTGAAATATGAATCGCTAACTGAACTAAAAATCAGATTAAACAAAGAATAAACAGTTGTTTAAATCATTGTCCATTTGTATACATATTGAACCTTTTTTACATTCATTTTCACATGCAATATAAATGTTAATGTGTATGACTATTAATAGATATATGTGTATACAGTAAAACAGAACCATTAACTTATGACTACTTAACTTCTTCTGACACATTAAGGGGCAATTGTCCTAGCTCCAACACCGTCATCAGCTCGTTGTTTGATAAACTTGACAATTTATAACGTTTAAAGGAAGTTCAAAGAGACAATTTATTGGTTTGATAAACCGTGTGAAAAAAGTGAAACAATTTTAAAACGAGCAGTTTGCCCATTAATGAAATGTTTTATTTACTCTAGCCTGTTCATGCAGACAAGTTTAAATGCAATGTATTTCTATACAAAACAAAACCAAACATACGTACACAGACACCACACACGGTGATTGTCCTATTTGTACAGATCTGTTTGCAGCCATGTCTAGATTATCACCATAGATAGTAATGGATGTACCACCAGTGTGAGGAGCGGATACAGGGTTCACACGTGTTACAGTTGGTATGTATTCCTGAAAGAATAAGAGCACATGGTGACAGAATGACACGTCCAGACATTTTGAAACTTTACGACACTGTTTAATTATTACAAGTGAATGGCATTCCATCTTTTAATTACAGTTCTGATCAAGTCTGTGATTTGCGTTATCGGGTAATTTTTTAAAGGTTTCACAAAGTACACCCCTAATGGACACTATTTCAAACTTAACTTATTATTTTCATTTTTATATAAGGTGATTAGTGTGTAACCTTTGAAGACAGTGCATGGCTGAATTAAAAGGTTATATCATTTTTGGTCGCCTCATCCCCCTCCACCCACCCACATAACAAATACTGTAATTTTTTTAAGTATCATGTAAAGTTAAAATAGCTATGATTGCAACTTGTACATTGTTTTTATGTACTTTCGATTTTGTTCTAGGTCCCAGAAAATATTGCAGGCAAATGTAGAATAACAAAATACGTACATGTATTAAAACACGGGTAACACAACCATGCAATAATAGCAATATAGAGGGGATACAATTTACCTAAGTTTGTTCCAAGACATATCACACATATACAATTACAAGAGTGTAGCAAAATAATTTGAGTATGGGCAGCACTGCTGATTATGGAACTTTTGATATAGTAATATGATATATGAATTGTAATATAAGGAAAAATGAAAATGTTTTTTCATCTATTTTTTTAGATAATAGTCAAGGTCAACATTCATATGTCAAGTAATTGTACAGCATAATAGTATTAATGAATATTATAACACAGTTCTTATATCTTGCAAATGTCATAAATGTCCATGTACATTTACTAAAAAAGGAAGTTTTGTCCTACATTTTATGTTTATATTACTAAGCTTTCATTCCATTGCATTTCCGACAGACGACACATATTCAAAAATTGAGTTAAGGTCATATTGGTTTCACCAAGAAAATGCGGTAAAATATTTGTTTAAAAATTGGATATAAAACAGCAGACCAGGTTAATGTTCAGCAAGATCGGGCTGTTTTCATGGTACCAAACGTAAACACTTGTATTAACACTTCTGAAAGTTTCTATGAATGCCTGAACAATTGTTGTTCATTGCATGTATTTGCAGGTCTTCTTTCAGCGAGTGCTGAAGTCCCTTTGAATTTGTATTTTTCGAGGATTATACCGTTGTTCCAAACCCAGCTGCACAAACTTCAAAATAAGCTTATTAGTAAATCATGGATACCTATCAAGCAGACGTAACACGTTATCTACGGAGATTAACGATGATTTTCCGTGATGTTCGGCGTAAACCGTCTTACTGATTTTAGTAGGGAACGAAAATAAATAATATTTCTGGATTCTAAATACACATGTAGTATTGAGAGGTACATGTACTATTAATAAAGATTTACTTACTTTTTTATCTGTAACTATATTGTTGCATGAAGACCTTGATGCACAATAGTTTGAAATCGAATTATCAAGTGTTGACTGGCACCACACACAATCTGTCGTGTCCCTGGCACATGTTCCCATCATCGTGTTGTCTGAACAATTATTTATATCAACAACTCTGATCTAAGACGATAATGAGTTTCAAATATTAAGTAAATGTATCAAATATTCATTTGCTTTAAGATGTTTGAACCGTTAAGTATTATAAACATTATTGTTAAGGCCTTTGTCTAATTTGTCGTGCTTTTTCTCACGCTAAGGGATGTTTCCAGTTATTTTATAACAACGTAGAAAATAGTTTTCGAATCTGTATCAAACAGCGACACGACTTGGTAATACAAAACACCCCTGACCACTCGGCCATCATAACAGTCCCGTCTCCTTGCCTATCCCATACACGTCAAACGGTTGCGCAAGTATATGCAAGTAACTTCTTACAAACCGCACCGGAACCGTGTATAAACATGTTTATTTACTGCATGACAACAGTGACTTCATACACGAGGAGACATTTGTCGGCACTGTTTAAAATAGGAATGTTACGAAATGATAGATTTATTACAAGACAGATGTCTAAACCAAACTTGCAGTTAAGGCTCTTCCTATTGACTAACTGTCTCACAGAAAATAATGTGAAGTCGCAAAAAGGTTATGGATCATACCATACATGCAGCACTGAGCATTTGTGGTGGAAACATTGTAGCGTAGTTATTTATAAGCGGCGCAGTTTTAGAACAAAACCTTCTAAATAACTACGTTACAATGTATTCCTAATATTTCAAGCATTTAATTTAATACTTATTTACATTGTACCCTTTGGTACATAATAAGCATTTAAATGATATACGCATTTACGGACATAAAACAGCTAAAACAAATGCTGAAAGTAGTTGTTTACAAACCGTCTCAAAGTATGAAATGTAAAGTTTCTCCTTGCCGCCCCATACTGAAGACGTTTGTAATGTATCTGTGTGTGAAGCTGTTGAGTAATCAACACTCGCTAATATAGAGAATGTCGGCTGCAATTTAATCTGAAATATTCCAAAATATTAATCTAAATGTAACATACATTTTTTTTTTTATATTTAGTCCTGTTTGTACGTGAAACAAAAGTAAGCGTTGGGAAGGCCTTTAAGCTGAACCAAATGAAGTATTCTTATAGTTTGCAATTTACTTTCTATTGTAGACTATTATTACTTTTCTTATATGACTTTTTTCTAGCAAACGTAAATGTCTTTTTATCTTACCTTTTGAAGATTAATGTTATCCTTTAATAAATATACAGCTGTACCGTAACCCTGTTTCCACGAGACCATGCCAACAAAACGTCCATTAAGGCTAAAGGCACCAGTTGTAGATCGCAAAAACAATGGTGAGGGAGAGAAGACACTTTCGAGGTCTTTTCCCTTTCGTGAAAAAAACAAAACAAACACATTGCCGTGAGTTAAAATTATGAAAGAAGGTAAATTGTAATTCATAATTGTAATACTCTTGACCATAGTACACCGTAGTTATGAAATCACATAAAAATTAAAGAACACATACATTATGTACTATTTTGATATTTGATTTATACAGTTATAATATTGAATTCGAGTAAAAAAATCATAAAACCTTATGTGGAAAATTACTGTTACATTGTAATAGCATTCTTGAAAGTTTAACGGTTACCATATCCTTCTTAATATCAATAACAGACTGATAAATCTGTTTTGGACAATGCCAGCTAATTTGATGTGGGTGCCAACATACATATTCCAATGCACAGACAAATAGATTCACTTGCTACGTGATAATCACATTTTGGCAAATAAATACATGTAGATGCCTGTGGTATTCGACAAAAACTTGTTGACCTTTTCAACAACACCGCAGACATTTCCGAAAGTTGTTTGGTTTACACAATATTTACTTGCAAAAGTTCATATCATATACAACATTCAGGGTTATTAGGATTCAGAAGAAAGCTAAACACGTAATATGTAAACTCTTTCCTATGTTGTTTGATGATGACCTCCATTGGTTTAAGATTGAATATATTTTGGCTGTATATTTACTCGTTTAAGTATCCGAGTATAATAATTAGATATCAATATTCTCATGAACTAAGAAACAATAGAAAAAAGGTGGCGAGGGACTACCAATTTAGAGGTCCGCGGTTCGAATCCCTGCATTGGCCCTGGAAATTTCAGAAAGGCTTTTCAGTGTTTTCATCCCATCTAGAGATTAACTGAGTTAATCTAACGTGTATGGATGCTATACACCGGTCACGTTAAAGAACCACGCGGTCTTTACTTAAAAGATATGGTCTTGAATCCGGATTCCCTTGTATCTGCATTTGTCTCTTCAACCTTTGCCTGTCAGGAGTGTTTGCAAGTTTATCCGGGGCAAATCCAAGGGTCGACTGGGGCTATTAAAAATCAAAAGTAGGGAACAAAGCAAAACACACAAAAAAGTATCACCTGTGGATTACATGGACCATGGGAACTGGCACTTAGGCTTAAATTGAGCCAGTTTGGATATGATCCTTTCTTCTTTTCCAAACAGTCGGCGTATATTCCATCAAACTGATTCTCCAGACTCGATAAACCAATGTCACATATCATCTTTCGCGTGTCGTTGTTACTTTCACTGAATAATAAATATAGTGTTCTGTTGTCTTTGTCTACTAAAAAACTGGACTGTTCTATTGAAAAGTTATCGGCACATCTAACACGAGTCTCTAACAAACGCGCGCGATTATTCTCACGTTTTAGTTGTATTATTGCATCGCTTGCGTGTCCAATTTGATCCCAATACTTAAGAACGACGTATACTGCACCATTCAATTGAAACCCGTCAACGATGTTGAATTTATGATTGATATGAAGTCTGAAACTTGAAAGTAGGTTAACACTGCTCGTAATGTTTGTGAAGCTATTCAAAGAAATTCTAATTAACGAAAACACTGTAAAGAATCCGGGCCTTTTGGATCCACGATCATGTTTCAGGTTAATACTGTGGGCAAATATGAGATGCATTTCATTCCTTCCCGAATTGTTTGTAATGTCAAGCAAAAATGAAGTTGGTCGCGAATCTGAAAAATGTTTGAAAAAATCTTGATTTCTTGAAAAATTAACTGGAAATGACATGTTCGTTGCAGTATCTAGAATATGACATTTATTTATTCCAATTTTTAAACACACAAAAAGTTGCGGACATGTGTTGTTGTCAATTATTTCCAGTATCGTGATAGCGTTTGAAACCGATTTCAACTAAGGATTTCGACAGACGTACAATAACGTTTCCATGAGCTGCAAACGTTTCCTCGGTAAACTCATTATATTTCGTCACCGTTATATTGCCATCCATGCGAAATATAGATGTTTCAGACATCTTCACACAAATCAAAACTGTAACAAAATGGAAGACCGTAATCCACAGATAAATTAAAAGATGCATCTTCTTTTTTCAACTGCAACACAGAATATGTGAACAGAACAACATATTTTATTTCCCGTATCTTTCAAGTAGTTTATTTTCTTTGAGAACTGGGATTTGCGGAAATAAATTGTATTCAATGTATATTCGGTATATTCCTTAGGCAGTGTAACACCAAATAAACGTTGTGTTAGCTTCCAAAGTATTAAAGTGTCGTATTATTAAGATGCCTACTTACCGTATTTAAGGACTTATCGTTTGTAACGAGTTGACTCAAGTTCAGATTATTGTTGTTGTTTTACAAACAGTAGATCTATTGTATGTTTGAAGATCATCAAAATACTTCATAACATTTTTATGCCCTTCTGTTCAATTTTGGGAACAATAGGTAAAATAATCATAAGCCATACGGTATTTATGTTTCATGGTATTATAGAATGTTTTAGTCTCACCCTTTCAAATGTTATATGCATACCCCATCTTGTTAAAAAATGCTTATGACTATTCGTCAAATAATTACAACAGACTTTTACTATCTGGCAGTATTACATAATTGTGGTAATTTAACGCATTGTAATATACTGTACATAATGGCAAATTACATGTATATACAATTCAATGAAATTACTCAATTTGTATATATGTACTGCTAATCGTAGGTTGACTTTAGACAGAGACAGAGGTTGACTTTAAAAACTTGAATGTTTGCAGTCTGATATTGGGCTTCCCCTGGACCTAAAAACCATTGTGAAAAAATACTGGTACGTAAAAAGGCAGCACTGCACAAACAAAAAAACAGCAGATCCAGTATTAGAATTAAAAGCTTGTTTTCTAAGTGTGATTTATGTAGCAGCATTATTACATTAGGGATCTGGTGACTGTACCGAAGATTAGTGGACATGTTTTGCTTCACGTTTGCAGCTAAAAGTAGACAAAGCATTAGGTTTTACAAAAAGCCATACCTCGTGGATTCACTATGGGTCAGCTTAGCCTATGTTTCTGCAAAGCCTGCATTCAATATTAGTTATTAGTACTGAAAGAAACGATGTAACTGATTGTCCCCTTTCAGCTTCTATTTGTCGCGCAATTAAACGGTTGTTCATTGAAGTGATGTTATGTCTTACTTGTTGGCTACTACCACCATTTTATTTATTAATGTAAGAAATATTTTTGTTTATACTATAACATGTACATCACTCGTTTATCTATGAACCAAGTATTGGGATATTCCCCTTTAAACCGGATTTACTGATAAAACATTTTGAATTAGTTGTAACAGGACAGACGGGCCTTTCTAGTTTGATTTTTGGATTACTGTGAAAGGATACACTTATGAAATATTAAAATCCGGATGTAGTTTAGATTTTGTAGAGCGGTGGTTTATCCTGAAGTCCTTATCTCAATGAAAGGCGCACAATATTCATTAGTAATCGTGAGTCTTTAACGTTGTATAAGGTATTTTATCAGTAGTTGACATATTAATTCGTATAATAACCGTTTTGTTTACATGGTTGTTAGAAGTGGATATTCCCATACTATACTTTTTTATCACTTTGATCATTCGTGATGAAAAACGAACGAAAACTGTCACTGCGTGCGATTTATGAAATGCTTTGAAACTATTGCTTTCAGGTGTAATCCGTTTGAGGTCGGTAATGTAAGTGCACATTAATTACAGTGAGTAGAAAAAAGTATGTTTATTATAATGAAACATTCTTACACAAATATAATAGAAACAAACACTCGAGTTTGTACATATTGAGCTTTTAAAATTATTATGTTTATGTTATGCTATTTTTTCAGATTATTATCAGCGCTCAGTTTATACGTGTATAATACATTGCGTTAGAACATATATTTACAGATATATTAGCCATTTTTAAAATTGAATTGTAATAGACTATACTAATCTGAACATTCATGAATTACCAAATTTCCAGTTATACAATTGAGTACAAACAACCCAATAATAATTAAACTAAAGTATTTTCAAATGAAGGTCCAAACTGAACTTTTTTCTGAAGATATTTATTACAGATAACTCACTTGAGCCTGAAGTAAATGTCTTCGTAAGAGCCTATGTTTTTAATATGAAATCAAAATTGTTTAAACAATATTGTTTACCCGCTTTTTTATTTCCAGGTACTCAAAGGTCGTGCAGCATAGTCCCTGGAAATTTTGAAACAGGTAATTAGAGGTACACCACGTGAAAAGCATAACGGGTAAAACTGCATTAAAACAATTATTAGCTTATATACAAAAGTTTATTTCAAAAACCAACTGGTGCAGGTTCGATTCTATCAGCTGCAATGGGAATGAGTAAGTATATCAGAGTACAGAATCTCCAGTCGACGAGTAATTATATTAGAGTACAGAATCCCCAGTCGACGAGTAATAATATTAGAGTACAGAATTCCCAGTCGACGAGTAATTATATTAGAGTACAGAATCCCCAGTCGACGAGTAATTATATCATAGTACAGAATTCCCACTCGACGAGTTATTATATAATAGCCCATACAAGTTTTATGTTTTATGGTATAGAAGAAGGAGGGGATATGTTGAGGACTGTACAAAGCTAGTCAAAAATGTTATGACTAAGAAATTGGAAATGAATGAGTTTGAGGTAGAGTCGACACTAATCGACCGCGCACAGAGTTGGCAGAAATACGGATCGAAGAAACCACTTCCAGTTGTCACTTCTAGTTCCATTATCCAAAAGAAAATATTAAATCAAAGTCATTTGAATTTGCTTAGCAGCTTAAAGACGCAAGGCTAAGAATCGGTGCACAGTTACCCGGGGAGATAAGGGACTCAAGATAGAGGGCCAGTCTATCTAGCGATGAAAACAGCAGAAGAAAGTGAAAAACTGTTAAGTTTGTGGGTTCAAAATCTGTGAGCAACATCAGGACATAAGAGAAGTCAAGAAGAGTCATATTTAAAGGTCTTAGCATGGAATATAAACTGTTTGAAACGAAAGCCGGTAGAACAGAATTTTGTATCTTATCTAAATGAGCATGACTTTATTTTCTGAATGAAACATGGTTGTAAACTATGGAATATTGCATGTAACAGTATTGAACATATTTTTGGAAAAACGTCCATAACACATCTAAAGGTAGATATTACATGTAAAGTGGAAAACACATAGAGTCTGAAATTTGTGAGCGCAAATACAGTTACATGTCGCAAAAAAATGTGATGTAGGAAAAGTTTTTATTTAAAGGGATATGAATAGATATTCCATATTCCTGTACGATGGCTCATACTCGTAAAGAAGTAGATAATCAAAGCGTTCTTCTTCTTGTAGTTTGAGTCTTGACATGTGGTTTATACACAGTTTTCTTTGGACACAAGTCTTTTGTATGCTTTGTTAATTTCAGCTCTTCTTGACATTCGTTGTTTGATATTCATATTTTGTTAAAATGTGCTATAAACATTGCAAAATATTTTAAAGGTGCTCGTTCTCAGTTGTCATTGAAAAAAGTAACATTTTCAAAACTGACATAAGTTAAAATCTAGGTAGAAATTTGCAAAAATCGATTAAAAGTGCTGGTTTTACGGCATCGCTAGTTCGCTACACTATATGATTATATTGGAACTTCAAAAGCGTTTGCAACGCTTTATTATTTGATAGCGTATTATTTCAAATCTACAGATATATGTGACAGGAATTCATTCTGGAACTATTTTGTATGACTATATGTTCTAAAATAATTATGTTACTTTCATACAGTTCGAAGAACTTTATTTTTTTTTTACCAAATTCTTAGATCGAGCAGCTTTAAAGGGATAAACCCTATAACTGATATGAAACTAACTAACCTCCAAAATATAAATAATAGAATCTTTGGAAGTATTATAACTTAACCTTAAAGTTTCAGCTATGCATTCCCAGTCATTATCGATAAAATCAGCGGTTTAAAATATACTGCAGTACCGTAAACCATTAAATAATCTACATAGAGTTGTTGTTGTTATCATGCCGATCTGCCGATTGAAAATTACTAAAATTGATATTGTATCATTATTGCTCGGTTAAAACAAGAAAAAGTTTTAAATAGTCATTGTGCATTATTTTTTTGAGGCTCATTGTACATTATTGGCTTATTCCAAATAGTATTAATCATATTTCCGTTGTCTCTAACATTACGTAATAAAATAAAAAGAAATATAATACAATTAAAAGACAGGGCCAATAACAAAGTTCGGGGTCTACGATCTTGGACTAAACGAATGCAAGAGGACAAATAACATGGTTAAAATCAAATCACTTATAATACCCCCGAAACGAAGTTTAGGGGGGTACATGTATAGGAGTCAGTGGTTGGTCGGTCGGTCGGTCGGTCCGTTGCATTTTCCTTGTCCGGAGCATAACATGAAAACTACTTGTCGGAATTCAATAAAACTTCGTACAATGGTCAAGCACAATGAGAGGAAGTGCAGTGTATAAGAATCATAAATATATCCCTTTTTGGGGTTCTTTTTGCAAGGTATTATGTTACTACGAACGTCCTCAGTTTTTAAAGCAGTATTTCGGGGCTAATAATCACATTTAGTGATAAGTCTAGTTTAATGACATAAATTATTGTGTTTAGTAAGTGGACTCGTGGCCTGTCAAGCTTTTTATTCAGTTTGTACATCCGTTTGAGATAGAGATAAATAAACAACTTACTCATAATATAATGATGACTAGTATCTGCTTGTCGATTATGTTCGTTTGTCTTTCCCATACTTAAGCACAACTATTAATTATTACCACAGTGACTGCTGGTTGACAGCTATGGGCTGTGATACATAAACATTTGTAAACAATATTTAAAATCAAGGTACAATAATATTTTACTCTTGTTATGTAGATCAGCATGCATAAATCGAAGCGTTTAAGTATTACTTCTATCCCTCTGTGGTATAGCGGTTATGGAATTCCTTTCTAGTAGTTACACAGAGTACCAGTGTTCGGTCCACCTTTAGACGACTTAAGGTGTGTCCTTTGGCAAACAGCCTGATGTTACGTTTGCCTGAGTTCACCAAGATGAATATGCTCTATGATCTTAAATATGCAGTTATTTTAGCACACTGTCAGGTGGTTACATGTACGTATATAAGTTTAGAGGCTGTTTAGTAAGAAGCCATATATAACAAGTTCAAGCACATCTGTATTATACAGGCAGTACATTGTAACACAGCGAATTTAGTACCCTAATTGTAATAACAGCGGGCCGCCGTGGTGCAGTGGTAGCGCTTTCGCCTCAGGATCGAAGGGCCTCGGGTTCGACCCCTACCATCGCCATGTCGGTAGTATCCTGAGGCAAGACACAAATTATTCCACATTGCCTCTCTCTCTCTCTTCGAGGTTGATTCCATCTGGAATGAGTCTCGAGAGCGATTAATATAAGTTGTAAGAACTTGTTTCGCAATCGAGAATAAATAAATAAGTATAAACAAAATAGCATGTATTGGCGTGGGTGTTAAACACATAAAAGTAGCAACATTTTCGAAGTACCTATCCTTGTCTTACAATTATATCAAGTCTTTGCAAAGCGCTGATTGTTTGGTATCTGCTTAGTCATATTTTCGTTCAAGAACAAGTACAGTCAAACCTGCGAATAAAGACGACTGTTGGAAAGCTACACATGTGGTCTTTGTTTGCTGGTGGTATGTATTCAGAGATGTTTCTACTATAGATGAATAGTGCATTGTGATCTCTCTGCTGGTCTTTACTCGCAGGGTGCTCTTTATTTAGAGGTGATCTTTAACACAGGTTTGATTGTGTTCATTTATTATAATTCTATAATGATTTGCAACGTGTACGTTTTCATATTAATTAGTTTACTTCAACTCTTGCTTGAGCATGACCGCTTCATAACCCGAAAGCCATCAAAATTATGACGTCCAAGTGTAAGCAGATAAACTAGAATTAAGTTTGAAGGAGTAATAAACAATTTTGCTAGATTAATGTCTGCAAATTAAGCATCGTTATCAAATAACCAAACCTAATTTATTAAGCGGATTACTGTATCACATAGGTACTCGGGGCTTGGACCCGGCCATCTCAGCCATAGATCATTATTGATATTGTTTCATAATAATTCTTTTAAGCTATAACAAGTCAAATATTTGAACCTTGGTGACGATAAAAGCCAGGTTATCGTTTGTCAAGCGATTAATTATCATTTCTACACAATATAAACAGTTACCACCTTTTATGCAAAGAAATCAAATGGCCGTAAATAGCAAAATGAACACACAACAGTAACATTAATACTTGATCGTTAACTGTTGATTCATCAGTTGGGAACAGTCTAATTAGGAACTTAGCTACATGTAGTTTAAAGTAAATGTCGATTGAAATAATGTATAATTGATGTAATAAATCGCTGTTAAAATTCTACTTAAAAAATATATCACGCCATTCTATGATTTGAAAATCATATTGGTGTCTGACAAAGTTACCGATCACACGAACGCGTCCCATCGATCTGGTGGACTGATGACTAGTATTCATCCGTCGCACATATATTAAACAGTTTTATTTAAATCATACGCTTAACACTTCGTTTATGTTAAAGTATTTCAATAGTTTTCTCAATATATTCACCCTGCATTAATTTGATTATATGCTTGTCATGATTACGTGTACATACAGAGACACTACAAGAATAAACAGATTCATAAAACATAAAGTCACATATTACATTCGCTACGATTAAAGATTCAAAAATAGCATGCAAAAAGGCTAATAACTTCTGCTTAAACAAATACAAATGACCGTCGACGCGCGAAAATGTACCTTCGGACATTTGTTACATTATTCGACAATAATTGATAAAAAAAACCCATAAAATTTACATTTTTGTCACCCTCTTTAAATGCAAAACCAATGACAAAACTGATAGCCACTATATTTTCCTCAACAGAAACATTCTATTTGCTCAAAATCCTCCAAGACCATTACTATGGCAACAGCGATTTGAAATGATTCTTTTTTTCTATTTTGGCTATACCCTATGACAGAAGGCAAATCGTGGAAAGAAGACATGAAATAGTTCACCAGATATGATATATATTGAAAGAGTATATAATGTTGCAACCAAAAATAAATGATGCTGTTAGGAAATGATTACCGGAATAGTTTACTGCCCATGTAAATTGAAGTGAGTTTTGACGTCAAATTTCGGTATGTGACGTCATTTTTAGAGTGAACAATGACGCCTTAGGTATACTATTTCAAAATGTTGTAGTTTTGTATGTATTGGACGTAGGTACCTGAAATTTTCCAATATTGATATTGAAATATTGTTTGTTCAAATATGCAAGAAAGCTAGTTTCCAAGTATTTTGTCCGAAGGCCCATTTTCCCGTGTCGCTGGTCATTAATGTGTGCACAGAATTACCGGTCTTGCTTACAGTTATCGCATACATGAATAACATTTGTTCACGTATCACGAATGAACAACTCTATGATATGGAACAGTTTTGATGCAAAAATTACATTGAGCCTTCTGACATCCCATCTTGCATTGTTACGTGTGTACTTGTCCAAAAGTTCCTTTTGATATGTTCTATGCTTAAAACTGGAGAAATGATTACACCTTTCTGAGAGATGAATTGTTGTATTCTACATTATTTCATGTATCAGTGTTCTGTATTTGCAGAACGGACGGACGGACGGACAGACATGGCAAAAACAATATATCTCCCCAAGACATTATTCTCCTTAAAGAACGGATTATTACGTAGGTGCCGAAAATTGTCGATGATTATGCAAGCGCGCCATCTGGTGTAATAATGCGAGTGCACGTTTCAATAGTGCGTTATGACATGCATTGTTCGTCCAACTGACATGCGTTGTTTAGCTTAGATATATTATGCCTATTTCAGTATAACGTAGATATATTGGTCTATATTAGCAGTTGGCTAATATGTTAAAAGACGTTAAAATCATACATTTCAAGTATGACAAACGCAGTTATTGCATTTCGATCCAGTATCATTTATAGAATGTTATGATGAGGGTATGAATGACAGCCAAACGACGCAGTCAGGTTGTTCAACTTAATTTCGACCGTTCAGTCAATCATCTTTAAATATAAGTTCAGTTTAATAGCAAATACAGAACACTGATACATGAAATAATGTAGAATACAACAATTCATCTCTCAGAAAGGTGTAATCATTTCTCCAGTTTTAAGCAAAAAACATATCAAAAAGAAACATGTAATATCAGATGGACAAATACACACGTAACAATGCAAGATGGGATGTCAGAAGGCTCAATGTAATTTTTGCGCCAAAACTGTTCCATACTATGATTATCGGTTGTTTTTGCTAAATAATAAGCATATGTGTACTACCTATTATATCCTAACTTAAATAAATATTGTTTTGTTACTTCAATTTTAGAAAATAGGGAGGAAAGAGAAAATCGCCGGCGAAGGCGTCAGAAAACAATTTCATGAAATTCAATGCGCATACATTATTACAGAAATTAATTAAAATGTACTTAAATTATATTACCATTCAAAGTTATAGTCATGCATGATGATGAAAATACAGTGGACGCTTTAAAACAATTAAGAAATATGCTTCATCAAGTTATTGATCTTACTGATAGATACAAATTAAGATAAACATAATCCAAAGTCTTAGAGCGTTTCCTTTTTGACATAGAAAACATATTTGCAAAATGCTCACAGCTTTAAACTTTTGACAAAGTACGAAATAATGATATACATATGACGATACAAACACGAAAAAGGCGGCGCGGAGGTTTTCTTTCTTCTTACTTATTGTATATAGACCTATATATGTATGAATATCTATTAATTGCAGTATAACGTCTCATTTTACCTAAAATTTTAAAATTCCAATAAAATAAGTTTTGAAGAATATTCTTAAAACATCGTCATATTATTAAAAAAGAAATTACGGCAAAACACAGAAAATAACCATGCGTATTTTCATCTCTACAACTGATTCTTACAAGACTTCAACTCCATTATATCCAGAATTGTGCTTGCTTTTATAAATTTAGCTTGGTTTAAGTGTAAGTCAAAGATATATCTCATTATGAATTATGTATGAATTAAGCAAACGAAAGCAACGAAAAGTAAGGATCCATAAACTGTTCGAAATTCCTGTAAAACAGAAGAAAAACTTAATGTGAAATAAAATCAAATTCTTATCCCTCTAACATCGCATAAGTAACAAATACAGTGTTACACACAGTAACATATCATTGACAATATAGACATATAAAAATGTATTACGCGAAAAAGAATAAAATGGGAACTTACAATGTTTTAAGTTTCCGACTGAAATCGAAATGCAATTCAGGATATCAAATAATAAAAACTTAAAGTTGAAATTGTTAGTAAAGGTATAACATATCAGTTTTCAGAATCGACCTGGACCAGTGGCGGAGATTGTCGTTTAAGAGGGGGCTCATCAGTTTTAATCAAGTGTCTGTTTTATGATGAATGTCCTTGAAGTTCTTTGCTTGAAAGTTGTATATCAAAATTAAACACCGGACTGCATGGGAGAAACGTCATGATGCAGACAGTGTCCGGAAACCTCACTACGACGCCTCGATAATTCTAAAGCATGTACAAAAATGTACAAATGTATGCAACGGTATGAACTATTGTCAACCAGTTTGCTTAAACGGTGTCGTCGGGAAAGGTTTCGAGGACCATATGACAAATGTATAGCAAATTAAGGACAAAGTCAACTAAGGATACTCAATATAACTTTTGGCATTTTATTATACCTCCTTTGTCTTTTTGTGTTAAATGTCGCCACAGTTAGGTGTTGACTGTTGTAACCGCATGTACTTCTAACATAAGAAGTTGTATCAACCCGGAGATGTCGTTTAAGAAGAGGACTCGGCGGTCGAAATCGAGTATCTTTCGTATGATGACCTTACTTGAAGTGCTATGTTTGAAAGTTGTATTTCCCGCCGAAACCTCGGACTCCATCGGAGAAATGTCTTGATGAAGATATGTCGACATTGTGGGAACCTCCATACGAAGTCTCGAGAATTCCACAACCAACAAATACATGTGCAGATGTATGCAGCAGTATGTACTTTTGCCCGCCAGTCTGTCTCAAGGATGTCTGGAACTGTCTCAAGAATGATCATATGACCAATGTGTGGCAAATGAAGGACAAAGTAAACGAAGGTTACTTTCAATAGAACTTTTGTCATTTCATTATACATCCTTTGTCTTGCTGTGTTAAATGGCTCTTTCCGTCTGATGTTGACTATTGTAAGTACTTGCACAGAGATGAAAATAGTTATGTAAACAATCTGCAAACCGGAAAGCAAACGTCTTGGTTTTTGTGCACATATCAAATAATGTGTTTGTGTGGGACACATGCTTTTGTCCGTTACAACAACATATACCCATGTTAGACTCGTACTGACCAAAGGAATTATCCAGTCAAAGAGGAGTAATAGTCTAACGAGTCCTCGAGTCATATATATTCTGTAGTGTAACGGAAACACAACAGCTATCATGCGGTCTATCGCAACATGAGTTACAGCCGACAAAGACACCACAAGAAATACTGCCGTCATGGTAAACTGCAGGCTCTGAGTCATTGGCGTCTTAAATTCGAATAGGTTGATAAGAGTTTGATTTATAATCAGGCTGCAAGCAGAAATTAATTCGCTTAAAAGAAAGTTGATGCTTGCATACACAATTTGAAACGGAACACTTTTACACTTCGCAAGCATCCATATAGCGGTAATGTGACAAGCGACAATTACCAAGCTCGATGAAATAAACACGATGAAATATAGATTCAAATTTGTTTTGTTCTCCACAGACACTGTCAAATTATGAAATGCCGAAGAGTTATTCATTTTCAGAGTTATTTGCGGATACTGAAATAACAAAAATAAATTCCAATGGCTTAATGAGTACAATAATTGTAACACTTATGTACCCCTCCTATTTTAAATGTTATCTTAAGTTTTATTTATCCGACTTTACTTCACAGTTCGATGATGTGAGGTAGATCGAACGGCGAACATTATATCGTAAGAGGAAACACAGCATGCTCGCGAATTCTAACTGATTTGTGTCTGTTGCAGATCTCATGAAATAAACACACATGTTCGAAACCGGAATACATGTATATATCTCCAGTACAATTCATTAATTTCCAAATGCACCATAAGCATTTAGTTTTAATTTCAAACTTAGTTAACTGATCTCATGTTGAGGACGGAATGTACATCATTTTGCGTACAGATGACTGATTACTTATATACCCTAACTTTAGGCTTACTAATACATGTGATACGACGTGAGCTCAGATAAAAGATAAGCAGAAGCAATCCGATTTAAAATTATACTAATTATATGTTATATATGGATTATGTGTCGCATAATCCTTTGTTAATAGCATTGCAGAAGCAACTGATATAAAAGCAACTGTTTGTTTCGATATTTATTTTCTTAAAAGCAGTTCAGTATTGTTCATAAAAAGACCAAGTCTAATTAATTATACAATGTATGTAGGAAATAAACTATTTCGTTGAATAATAGTTTTGGTATCAAATTTTGAAAATAGTCCGAAATGTACAAAAGGCAGCGTATTTTATTTTTCCGCATTTTGAACTATTAATTGATAAACATGTCTTATTGAATCTGTACCCTTTGTCCGCCAACCCTAGAGCCGGACTGCTCTTATGGTTCAACAAATTAATTACAGAATGTGCAAGTTACACAGATTGTGTTTTTTGAAGAAAAAAATTCAAATTCTGTTATTGGTGTTTTGTATCCCTATAGATAAAATGCATTATGTCAACATTGCAAATGTAGGTTTGAAAAGTTTAAAAATGTATTTGCACTTGGAAATTTGAATCCTCCCCGCATCACTCACCCCGGTTACGTATCAAAAATATTTTGTCAAATAGTGTGTATATAACCCCTTTACTACATGGTTACTAACGTAGGGCTTAAAACATTGCAGTTTGTATCTTAAAAGTGATGTAACCTTAAAAGAGTATACCCTTAATTTAGCCGATTATATTCTCGAAAGTAAGATTATGTGTTCAATGAAGTGAACTTCAACGTAAAATGATAAATAAACTAGAGATTGTTTTTCACAAAAAAACTTGTCTCCCCCCTTATGACCTTGACCTTTGAGTTAGTGACCCCAAATTATAACGAGAAATTGACCAACGGTCACTGTGACCTTGACCTTTGAACTACTGACCCCAAAAACAATAGGGATCATCTGCTCAATAAGACCAATCATCCTATGAAGTTTGAGGTCTGTAGGTCTAAAGGAACTCTAGTTATCATCCGGAAACGAGAAATTGACAAACGGTCAGTATGACCTTGACCTTTGACCTACTGACCCCAAAAACAATAGGGATCATCAGCTCTATAAGACCAATCATCCTATGAAGTTTGAGGGCTGTAGGTCAAAAGGAACTCTAGTTATCATCCGGAAACGAGAAATTGACCAACGGTCACTGTGACCTTGACCTTTGAACTACTGACCCCAAAAACAATAGGGATCATCTGCTCAATAAGACCATTCATCCTATGAAGTTTGAGAGCTGTAGGTCAAAAGGAACTCTAGTTATCGTCCGGAAACGAAGAATGGACGGACGGACTGACGGACTCCCCCCAGTTTGAGGGTTGTAGGTCAAAAGGAACTCTAGTTATCATCCGGAAATGAGAAATTGACCAACGGTCACTGTGACCTTGACCTTTGACCTACTGACCCCAAAAACAATAGGGATCATCTGCTCTATAAGACCAATCATCCTATGAAGTTTGAGGTCTGTAGGTCTAAAGGAACTCTAGTTATCATCCGGAAACGAGAAATTGACCAACGGTCAGTGTGACCTTGACCTTTGACCTACTGACCCCAAAAACAATAGGGATCATCAGCTCTATAAGACCAATCATCCTATGAAGTTTGAGGGCTGTAGGTCAAAAGGAACTCTAGTTATCATCCGGAAACGAGAAATTGACCAACGGTCACTGTGACCTTGACCTTTGAACTACTGACCCCAAAAACAATAGGGATCATCTGCTCAATAAGACCATTCATCCTATGAAGTTTGAGAGCTGTAGGTCAAAAGGAACTCTAGTTATCGTCCGGAAACGAAGAATGGACGGACGGACTGACGGACTGACGGACGGACGGACTGACGGACAGGGCAAAAACAATATGTCTCCCCCCGAGGTGGGGGAGACATAATTAATTTTCAGATAAGAACCTATGGCGAAAAATACCACATTTTACCACAATTAATCAATATAGAAGCCTTCTGTAATAAATTGTATCCACCCATTAATTGTACAACAACAACAACAACAACTCTATATAGTACGATACCGCAGCATTTTTAAACAGCTGATTTTATCGATAATGACTGTAATGCATAGCTGAAACTTTTAAGTTAAAGGTCCATTACTAAGACCAAATCGAATTTTCTTTTAAATTTTGAATCGTAACGGTTGTCTTATCAGAAGGACAAATATAACATACCACATCAAATATAACCATATTATTTAAAAAATTAAAATAAAAAAAAAAAAAAAAAAAAAAATAAATTTTTTTAAAAAAAAAAAAAAAATTTTTTTTTTCTAAAAAAAAACCACCTTCTCCCCAGAAATCTCCCAGAGAGAGGCTGTAAATAGGTTGTACATAAATAAGCATGGCTATTTTGAATTATAATTGAAGAACTTTACTTCCAATGATATGCAAAGTATATGTCTGACTGTTTACAACATTCAATAAAGCGAAAGTAGGACAAAAAGATCACCCAAGTCATTCTAAAGAAATACACAAACATTCACTCGTTTTTCTGCAGCAGTATTTCAAACAGGGATATACTCCATGGCTATAATTGTAAAGTTTTAAAAGCCAGTTTCAAACTGTATTTCCCTGTTACAATTCCAGATTTAAAAGAAAATTAGATTTGGTGTTAGTAATGGACCTTTAAGTTATAATACCTCCAAAGATTATATTATTTATGCTTTGGACGTAATTTAATTTGGCATCAGTTATAGGGTATGTCTCTTTAGAACTAAAATCAGCACGTTCTTCCTGATAAAAGTATAAAAGTACCAGCCTCGTCGGATGAGTTTATGTATATGTTGATATAGATAGTTTATAGTCCCGGCCGACCCTATGATTTTTGCATTTCTTTTCAGCACCAGTGCACGCAAGACTTCCTCTGGGTTTCATGTCTAGATAGATGGGAAACACTGTAAAAGCGTTTCTGAAATTTCCAGTGCCCCCGCCGGGATTCGAACCGGGTACCTCCGGATTGGATGTCCAAAACGTTAACCACTCGACAACCGCGCGACCACTGACTATCATTCTTTCGTTGTGAATGAATAGAATAGAACAGACATCTACCAATTAACACGCTCGGAGTCGTTATTAGACGAAATTATTGTACAGTAGGAAAATTATATTCCCCAATTAAAGACAATTGTGATAACCCGCCATCAGTTTGACACACATCAATTAGATAATTTTTTAAAATATTTTTATTACTGTCTTTTAGTCAGTTAGTTGTGTATCATTGTATATGAATTTAACTAAACAGCTCACGGCCAATAAATGAAGTGTAGTGGAGTGGATCATTCGTGGGTGTCGTACGACGCTACGTCATTTTCGAATATAGTTAGCGTTTCCTCATACTGTTATACTGTGTCATACAATATCCTACGTGACTCACGATTATGTCTCTACATGTATATACAAAGAGTAGAACAATTACGTTTTATTATGCCCAAAGCAACATGGGAAACGACATACCGTCAATATGACGTCATATATTGCCACAAGACGTAAAAAAAATCTCTTGTCTTGTTAGAATTGCAATAACATCTTTTTTCAGCTTTGTTTTTGTCTAATAAACATCTCTTTGTCGTTCAGATGCACAGTTATAAACCAATCCGGTCCTCGTTATTTTTCACTTTGCTTCAGACTCCAAAACTGTCATTGTTTATCAGATGATGAACACCGCTGGAACGGATATTATTCAATAAACATTGCTCTTTACATATGTAACAGTAACGTTTAAGCCATATATACACTGTCCAACTTCTGTGAATTACTTTATAAAGACAAACATGGAACCGGACTGTTCATATACATGTACACTCCTACATGTACAATGTACACTATGATTTGACATTGATTAAAAGGAATTATTTTGTTGTTTCAAGAAAATAAGGAAAAAAAAACCAGTCAAGAATAAGGCCTTCAATTGCGTTTGATATCAACTGAGATGAACTCTGTACTACACATTTATTTAATCTCATCCGAGACAAGCCGAATAGTTAGTTCCTATTATGTATTATATAAAGGACCCGGCTTCTTTACAACGAAACTCTTAAAGCTGTTCGCTCTCACTTGTCGTTGATAAAATAAAATTTTCAAAAATGACATACTAGTAAGGCTAGAATCAACAACAGAAGAAAAGATCTAGGTAGGAGTTGAAAATGCTGGTTTTACGGCACCACCTCTGCAATGTATGTTTATGTTGGAATTTCATTATTTGGTAGCGTATTATTTCAAATCTACAGAATGATATGCTTCACAGGAATTTATACTGAAACCTTATTATATTACTATATGCTCTAAAATATTTTATTTTCATAAAGTTTGAAGAACTCTATTTTGTTTCCAAAATCTGACAGCCAGCAGCTTTAAAAGTAATGCACATTTCTTGGTTTATAATTTTGTGTAAGGGCGATAGCTTCTTGTAAGGGTTTACTGCATACACTATATAACTGTGCGTTTTTGCTGTTGTTGTTTTTTTTTCGAGTGGGGATATAGTCAAGGGATAAAGTGAATGTAACTCTTTGAATCACAATAACCAGTTGACGCTTACAGTTTACGATATTTGTGCGAAAGTATCAAATCAAACCTCATTTCCATTATCGACTATTATTTAAGGTTTATTGGTGGTTAATCGAAAAATAACTGTAGATTATATTCCGATAAACTCTCTGTCGACTCAGTGAAAATAATCAAAAATCTGTTACCCGGATTATCGTCCTAGAGTAAAAACCAGCGACGTTTTCTGATGACGATTTTTCGAATTTTAATTGAAATATATTCAACAAACGTAGAGTTCTAAATATAAAATGAACAGGAAAAGTAATATAATATCACGATAATTTCACCTGTAAACACCAAAAGTAGTTATTTTCACTCGTGGCGCAGCCACTTGTGAAAATATCACTGTTGGTGTCCACTCAGTGAAACTATAAGCAAACGTGATACATGTATTTTATACACCGAAACCAACCATTAATCTTTTCTTAATTTTCTCTTTGATATACATGCCTCTTACATTGTAATTGAAATGTTCAAATGTCGTAAAACATGGATATAAATCACACTGAAAATAGTTTTATTCTCTTGCTTCAAAAATCTTCTTCTCTCGGCACTTCAGTACAGAATAGGGAACCAAATCATTGACCTAGCTCGGACAATTGCAGAGAATCGATTTATATTTACAAGACGCTTATGAATGATTACTTGTTATTTGTATTTATATATTGGCTTGTTAGCTTTAGTTTAAAATGGATCACTAATTTGAAAAGAATTATTCTGTTAACATTATTATGACAACAAAGCTATTGAATTTAAGGTGTACAATATTAAATGCATGCAAATTTGGTCTACATTCGTTTAAGTTTAAATTACAAGTTTAGAATTGGTATGGTTTTATACATTTCAAGTACTTTGACGAATGAAATTATAATACAAAATGTATAATGATATGTCATGTAACTGTCTGCGTCATAATAGAAATGACTATCGACGAAAGGAGACAAATGTTCTAATTGTAAAGTGTCCTGTGGTTAAAACGCAATAATGTAGGTTAAAAATTTTAATTTATCAATTCTTAGGATTTCCTGCTGTTACAAGCAGAACAGATGTTTATCTTTTGTCATTACTCGGCGTAATATTATGTTTTATTCAAACGTAAATAACTGTTTAGCGTAATCAAGGATGTGTGACAGTACCTATAAATAAATAGACTTGATGTGACATTACCATATGCTAGTGAATTGTCCTTAATGCATCACAATGCTACATGTATCATATTACTCTTCAAACTGAAAGACATTATTTGAAGAAAGATATTAATTAGTGACGTATACTCATGAATATCGTTGATATGTCAAAAAGTTTGAATGTGTATATCAGTTTTATTCCCATTTAATAAAGAGAAAAAAAGTCTTTTCTAGTCAAATATTGAAATCCCCCCCTTTTCTGTCACATTAACCATCAATTATATATGTCAGTAAGAGACTTATTTCTGTATAAATATTAATTTGTTATATGTTTTCAAATAATCTACTAAGTCTGTAAGATGACGATGACCTGATGAATTTCACACAGTGCTTAGCAAATAAATGTCCACCGGTGTTAGTCTATGGGAAACTGTCGCAAACGTCTTTAAGCCGATAAATTTCACGCAATGTTAAGCAGACGAATTGTACACAGTGTCATATTTCTGTTCAAAATGTGCATTGTGTTAAAAAAGTTGCTTTTCCCACGGAGAATGTACTGAAACATGTAAGGACCTATATTTTCCACGGTATTTCTCCTATAACACATGTGTTATATAATAATCGGCCCTTAGAAAAGGCTGTCACCGAGAAATGAATTGAATCGCTATCAAAAGAGAGCATTGACAACAAACTGATAGAGAATAGATATTAAATAATAATTGTAACAAGATACACATGAGTTTATCGAAAGTAATATGAAAAAAGGCAATACCCTATATCGGGCGTAAGCATAATGTGTCAAACTCCGCACAGCGGTTCCGCTCTATTACTGTATATTGTAAGGGTAGCTAACCGCTGTGGGAAGTTCGCAGTAAATTCGGTCGAATGTCGAGCACGTAATATGTTACGTCATTTCATTTTATCTATAATTTTTCAGGAATGAATTTCATTTAGTAATACAAGGGTTGTAAGATTGATTCAGAAGGGATATACGAATTATAAAATAAATGTTTTAGAACACGGAAGAACAGATCTTACAATGTAAAAGAAATCGTCAGTGTAATTCTGGGTAGACGGTGCAGCGTAACATTTAAGTTACCATGATGGCACGTAGTCGACACTTTCAAATTTCGCATTGGTACATGTCAAATAAGCTATTGTATTGCTTTCAGAATTCGATTCAATACGTTTACTTATGGTTGGGCTTCGTGCCCTTCGACCTTTCGCCCGTAAAAATATCACCAACACTAGGAAAAAGACAAGGCGTGACGATAAAAACTTCAAGGAATGGCTATATAGTGGAGTACAACACTAAACATTTAAATCATTATCACTGAAAGAACATTATATGTGTATTGCTGATTGTTTTTATATTTATTGCATACATTAATTCAGTCGGATAATAGCTATCGTGACATTATAACGCCTTGCGGACCGAATATCACCTTCTTGTGCGGTCCAGTCGTGTATTATCCTCTTAATAACATAGATAGAGAAATGAACATTAACCTAACAAAATAATTGTATTTATCAATTTTGACTGGGCTTTTCAGAGCATTAAATGCATTTAAAAACCGTAATACAGAAATGAATGAGTCTAATAAGCATTTTCTTTGCTCAATGTCTTTCTCATTATTATAACCATCACTTTGAACGGTAACATCATGTTGATGTAAAATATTTACAAAATTTATCTAGATAAAAGTGTAAAAGCAATGCATAGCAACAACATGATGCATGCACGCCATATAACAACAAAGATATACAGGTTATAACGATCAATACATGCAAAAAATGTCACAAAATGCAAGCCAATCCCAAGGATAACACAAACAAAGAAAATTGTGTTTGTCTTATTTCCATTATGGTCCTTGATATTGGTGGCATGTAATAGAAAATCATGTACAAATGTATCTAATAAATTATATTTAATGTGTTAACATTAGTCGGTTGGTACATAAGTAGTTTTATAGCACATAAATTTTGTATAGCAATGAATTCAATTTAAATGTAATCAGATTTGATAGCGGGCGAATTTGCAACATCATGACCACCCCTTAAGCAGAACTGGTTCTTAAATGAAAACGTATTGCGCTCCTAAGTAAATACTACAGGTTAAGTAACATATAAATAGATGTTCCATATTAGAAGGTATTGCAGGACATGGTATTATGCAGGATAATCATGGAAGGTTTGCACTTTCATTTTTCAAAAATTATTTTTAAATTATTAAAAAGTGCAGTACAAATAAAGAACTGCTTAGCAGAATTATATTGTGTGCAATTCGGATAAACCAGAATAATAACTTTCAGCAAAAATTACAAATACGACATACTTTTAAAAAGGTAGCTGCAAGGTCTAACTATATATAATAAAAGGTTTTTGATTTATAGATTGTTAAAGTGATAATCCCTGTGACATTTAATTTTTCATGTACTGTTTAATGTTTTATTGATTATAACTATATGTGTCGTTCTTGTGTAATAATGACATGTGTGCTTAATAAATTTATTATTATAAAATTTATTATCATTATATTTAACAGCATTTAAAACAGAAAATATTCATGATACACTACTATACGAGACTTTCAAGTATTCGGGTCGAAAACATCGATTTTATAAGTCGCAGCAAACGTTAATTAATTCATTTTTATTTATTTACGAGTCGGCAAGTATCTTGCCTAGTATGGCAACACAATAAGCATATATTAAATATGGCGAACTGAAAGAGACAAACATTTAAAAAGAGAATTACGACAAAATCTAAATACAATACAGACATTAAAAGTAAAGTTTAATAATGGAATGCAAATCCGAAACCTTCAAATGTAGACGTTCAATATTCTCAACGTATTTCACATTGCCGTACCTTAATAATGCAGGGTCTCATTTTAAAGTAAATAACATGTATTTACACGGCAATCATAATTGTAAGATGACATTTAGTACTGATTTGAGTACTTTAAAAAAATAGATATTAAAGTCCCATGATCACTTTGAATTTAGTTACATGTATATAGATAAATAATTTTACTGATAGGATAATGATAGAATCATGTTCTGTTCACTCTAAAACAATGTTGACATATGCCTTTCTTTTGTATACAAGTCGTGTCTTCAAGAAAAATAGTTGCCAGAAAGGCTTCGTTATTTTTTGCAATATCATTGAAAAAAATACTGTGCTGTGTTTCTAACATGTATCGATTTAAAAAGCAAAGTTAGGAATGTTTGATGTACAAATAGAGGTCATTCCCGCCGGTATGACATCTTTCTTGGTAATATAAGAGCTACTTGTAGTTGTGCCCCTGGGACTTTAACCACATTTGTAATTTAAATATAATTATGAATGTTCATAACAATTGTACTTATATTTGAAGTCCCAGGAGCACATTTGTTGTTAGAAATACAAGTAACTCTTCATTTACCAAGAAAGGTGTCTGTCCGGCAAAATTGACCTTTACCTGTAAAAAATCCAAACTGTGCTTTTTCAGACCGGTATGTACATGTTAAAAATACAACGCAGTATTTTGACAATGATATTGCAAACTATAAGAAACGCTTTCTGGCAATTCTTCATCGTGGATAAACGACTTTAACACGGAAGGAAAGCATAGATAGGTCAACATTGTTTTGAGTGAAGAAAGCAACACAGTTATATAGAGAAAATGTGTTTGTTTTGAGTGGATATGGAATATATTTCACCGAGAAGTGATACAATTGTAATATTTTCATGAGCTCGAAGCGCGAGTTAAAATGTGAAAATTGTATGACTTTGAGTTGAGATAGATTTCATATCCACTTAAAACAAACACATTTTCTATTTATTTTATGGTAAATATTAAAACAAAATCAAAATTATGTACACGTATATGAACTACTTAAAAAATTAGCTCCATCAGACCTATATCACACACACTGGACTGATATGAAATCTATATCATCACTATATATTTCATTGATATAACACAGTACTTCATAAGTTAGCATAAAATAAATCATTATACCATCAGTAAATTAATTTTGCTATACAAATATCAGGAAATGCAAAGTGCTCCCGTGACTTTAATATGGTCAAAGTGTAAATCGATTTAAAAGTCAAAAATTTACAGTCCAGCTAGTGTTGTATTTGCTAATAGCAAACATCACAGTCAATGTACTTCGCACATGGACGTGTGAAGGACAATATTATAAAATAAATAATTCACCAGAATATTCTCATATGTAATTAATTGTGGGCTCAATTTATTCCAGTAGTTTAGAAATGACACAACTGTACCGTAAACTTTATGGTACGTTCACTTCGAACACATTTTCATTTATACACATGTATGTGAGGGCGTGCAATCTTAAATGTTTATGCATACTCCACTTTGATCGCTTTTCCCCGTGCTACAAAATGCTGGATTTAGTAGTTTTATTACCCATTTCTTTTTTTTTTATCGATTTAATTAGTGTTTATTCAATTAAAAATAGTTCAGAATCAATGATTTTTACATGTGTTTGACCGATATCAAAGTATCAGACTTCCTAAGGGTATTGACAATCTATACATATTCAGATAAAAAACAAGTTTCAATTGCGTAAATAATGCTGCAGTAATGTCCGAAAGATTGCTCCTTACTTCTGACATTACAGATTGTGTAAACATATTCTGACAGATTTGCCGGTACTTTTTTTATTTTAAAGAACAAACGTCTATGACTTTTGCAGATCAAATACTTATTTCAATATTGATTCGAGTTTCGTATTGAAATTTTAGATGTTAGGGCAATATGTTCTCATTATTTCTAAAAACAATACGTATCGTGTAATGTAGGATGTGCAAGGCAAACTTGAAATAGCAACCATAAAACACGTGTTCGAAACACACCAAAGATAAGTAGCGTATAAAAATTATATGAAGGAAACAGGACATGCGACATAGGACGGTGATTCACGTCACGCGGCTAACTGCTTAGTTCTTAACTAATTCTTACTTATCATAATGATTAATTATGATGAAGTCTGCTAATGACATATTATCTAAAGCTGATATTGGTCGAATAAAGGCTTAGATATTAATTTATTAACAAAAGCTGCTCGACGGTATTAAAATATGTTCCATTTATTAGACTACGAGCCACAAATCAATAATTCACCCGAGACATATGTATCCAAATATATACATAAAGTGCCATTTCATCGTTAACTGCGTAAAAGGTCATTTGCATAGTTACAACATTTTACTCTTTCAGTGTAAAGTCGTGAAACGGAATTACTGCAAATGATTACAGTTTATATTTTACGCTTCCGTTAACATACAACTTTTGTTTTTAAAGCAAAAATCTAATTCTAGTACGCCTGGTTTCGGAATACATTTGTTCCCCGTTAACAAAAAGCACGTGGGGATGTGTAAAAAATGAACTTCTATCACTGACCTACTTTATATACAGCATACTTTTAATAAATATGTTTTTGTCTGTTACTATTATCTTGTATGACTCTAGCTTTCCCGATATTTAAATTTGTCATATAAGATAAATGTAACGACTTTGTATATTTTGTAAGGACGAAAAAATGTTTATTATAAGTATGTTAAAAATCTACACACAAAAAATAAGCTAAGCATGTATTGTATATCTTATGTGTTTTCCGGATACAGCATTATGTATTGTACCAATATAAGTATTCACACATTTAACCGCTAATTTGGTACAATATATAATGCTGTATCCAGAAAACACATAAGATGTACAATATATATTTAGCTTATTCTTTGTATGTAGAATTTTTTATAAATGGTATTCATTTGGTTAAGTTGATGGCATTATCAATTAAAGGATGAAAGTAATTTACAGTACAACTTTTTATGCCGTTTTATTTACTGAGGAAAACCCACGTAATTCTTACGAACAGGTTGCCAATATTTAACATAAAAACTATGAATAAAACTTTTTTGTGACTGTTTTTGTGAAGTTGATACGTACATTTTAAGCAGGCTTGCCAAATTCAACTAATTATTGTAAACATCCACTTTTATCATATTTTTAACAACCTACAAATTGTTAAGTAAATTCTTTGCATATGCAGTATCTTAAAGGTAAGCTGTGAACATAGGTAATTTTTACCTATCTTGTTTAAAATAATTAAAGGTTTAAACATTGGTCCCGAAATGCGTTTGAAATACTGGAAACAAGTCATGTTTAGCTCAACGTCTACTTTTGGTCTACGATTTGGTTTTGAATACAGTCAAACCTGTGACAGGATGTATCAAAACCATCCACGTAAGGGAAGTACTAACCACTTAATACACGTACAAGTGTATTAAAGTCCCAGGATCTCTTTGAATTGACTGATATGGTAACATTAAATTTATTGATAGGCTATTGATGGCACTATGTTCTATTCACTCTACAAAAATGTTGACATATGCTTTTCTTTAGTATTCAAGATGTTTCTTCAAGAAAAAGAGTTGCCAGAGAGCGTGTCTTATTTTTTGCAATTTCATTGAAAAAAATAATGCGCTATGTTTCTAATAATTATGTACTAATCCATTTAGAAAGCAAAGTTTGGAATACTTTTGGTACAAATAAAGGTCATTTCTGTCAGAGAAACACTTTTCTATATAAAATGAGAGCTACTTCTAAATGTGATCCTGGGACTTTAAATATAAAATTACCAATTTAGATAAATCAGTATTGAATGCTTAAGACAAGACTTTAGTATCTGCTTAATTGAGGTAACATCTTACAGTAGTTCAACTGTAAATTATTTTATCTTACAGTAAAACCCATCATTGTGTTGCTTGCACTCAGTGGATCTCTTCTTGTGATTTATGAAGGTAAGAATAAATTTCCTATATCGTTATTAAAATGTCATAGAATATGAAAAAGTCTTAAAGACCGTTTGTAAACAAAATCAAAACAAGTGACAGGAAATTGTCACAAAACCAGGTTTTCATTTTCCAGTCTGCTGGACGAGCGCAAATGTGTTTTAAAGCCAGTAGATATACATAATGTGAAAAAGAAACAAAGGTCTTCTTCTATATATTACATGTGTAAAAAAAGCAAAGGGCCATAATTCAGGCAAAATTGATCCAAACACAAAACCCAGACAATATGCACGAGGGCACTTGATGACAACAGTTCTGTGAGAGTTTGGTTTAAATATCTTGAGAAATGTAGGAGGAAGTGGGCACGTGACAGTATTCTTCTATATATAACATATGTGGAAAAAAGCAAAGGGCCATAATTCAAAGAAAAAAAAAAAAAAAACTTGCTCTGTGTGGGGTTTGAACCGCTGGTCTCATGAGAAATTTTGTCATCTTACTGTAACAGAATACTCCAAAGTATACAGGACTGGTAATCTATTCTAAAAATAGACAGTAATAACAGAGTATTCTCCCTTTTATAATAACAGAGTATTCTCCCTTTTATATATACTTAAATAAGGAGACACAAAATTGCTAACGGACGGACGGACGACCAGGGGCAGAACATTATATATTCAAAATTCAATAGTTCACAATTACAGTTCTGTGAAAGTTTGGTTGAAATCCCTTGAGAAATGTAGGAGTTGCACACAGAAGAGTATTTCTCTATATATATTACATTATGTGGAAAAAACAAAGGCCCATAATTTTGTCAAAAATGATCAAATCACAAAACCCCGACAATGTGCGCCAGGGCACTTGGTGACAATAATTCTGTGAAAGTTTGGTTGAAATCCCTTGAGAAGTGTAAAAGGAATTGCGCACAGAAGAATTACATATTTGAAAAAAAACAAAGGGCCATAATTCTGTCAAAAATGACCAAATCACAAAACCCCGACAATATGCGCCAGGGCACTTCATGACAATACTTCTGTGAAAGTTTGGTTGAAATCCGTTGAGAAATGTAGGAGGAGTTGCGCACAGAAGAAATTGTTTACGCCCGCCCGCCGACATACCTCAATCTAATAACCAGGATTTTTCCTTCGGAAAACCTGGTTAATTAATTTGTTTAATTATTTATTAAAGTTTACACATATCACCGAATATATGCATGTAAATAGGATACAAATACATGACCATTAAATAGACATACCCTATAACTGATGTCGAACTGAATAACCTCAAAACATAAATAATAGAATATTCGGTAGTATCATAACTTAATCTCAAAGTTTAAGCTTCGCTTTCCAGTTATTATCGACAAAAACAAGAGGGCAAAGATGGCCCTATATCGCTCACCTTGGTACAAGTCCACTTGCCTGGTGGAAGATCACTAGACAATTTTATATACCAAATAGGTTTTCCTATATACGTCTTTGTAAAACAAGTGACCCCCCCCCTTGCAAGCAAACTTTGAAGAGGTCTACTAGGCAATGCTACATGCCAAATATCTAAGCTCTAGGCCTTGTGGTTTCAGAGAAGAAGATTTTTCAAGTTTTTCCTATATAAGCCCATGTAAAACTAAGTGACCCCCATGCGGGGTCAATTTTGATCCGGGGGTCATAATTTGAACAATCTTGGTAGAGGCCTACTAGCCAATGCTACATGCAAAATATCTAAGCTCTAGGCCTTGTGGTTTTCAGAGAAGATTTTTTAAGTGTTTCCTATTTGTTGCCATAGCAACCAGAGTTCTGCATGGAATGGAATTCTTTGAACAATTTTGGTAGAGCTTCATGCAAGGAACATTCTTGCATAGTTTTATCAACATTGGCTTAGTGGTTTCAGAGGAGATGTCATTTGAATAAAAATGTTGACGACGGACAATCATCAATTAGAAAAGCTCACCCTGGCGAAAACAGTACATCTCAACAGTATCTTATCGAAGATTTTCATTTTTAAGTCATAATTTCTACGAACCAATGTTTCCAAGTAATATATATACAGCGATTTCTCTCAGTCGAATAACTGCCAATTGAATATTTTTTTACGTCTCCAACATTTCGCAAAATTCGTCCAATATGAGCTGTTAGCCAGCTCATATATCTGATGATGAGCGGGAATTGTTTTGTCTTCAAACTTTGGCTTATATCTTGAATTAAAGCTGCTCGTTCTCAGATTTTGGTAAAAAATAAAATTCTTCAAACTGTATGAAAATAACATATTTTAGAACATGTATTCATATAAAACAGTTTCATTATAAATTCCTCTAAAGTTTATCTGTAGATTTGAAATAATACGCTACCAAATAATAAAGCGTTGCAAACGCTTTTAAATTCCAATATAAACATATAGTGTAGCGGTGCCGTAAAACCAGCATTTTCATTCGATTTTTGCAAATGCTTACCTAGATTTTTGCTACTACTGTCGATTCTAGCTTTTTGTTTTATATTTATGTATTAGTACATGTATGTCATTTTTGAAAATATTCTTTTTTTTTCAACGGCAACTGAGAGCGAGCGGCTTTAATGACTGTGTCTGCTTGTGAAAATATAAAGCTGGCGAAAAGAACCCAATTTACAATACACGTAATTAAAATTATTGAACATCAGGCATTCTAAAGGTTGTAATTTCCCAGCTTACAGGTCCGTCTAAACTTGAGAGAAAAGAATGTGTGAAGCATACAGTTGTATATAAACGTTAAAAAGAACATTGTAGTTCATTAATTGGAATTATACATAATTCTATAAATACGTTTAAAGTTGCATATATAACACTTGACGATACTTTATATTGTGTATACATAACAGAAATCCAAGTATTAAATAATAATTGAGAAAAGTTCCGTAGATTCACCGCAGAATATTAAAAGGCAAACATGCACTATGTCAAGACAAACGAGCTGTGTAAACTAAACGAGCTTTAAAGATCCATTTTGATTTTTGATAAAACTTATTAGCAATATTTAAACTTTCTTGCTATCACTTATCAAATTTGTTTTTAATTAGTTTTGTAAATAATATATTTCAAATAAAAGACATGCGTGTTTTCCATAAAAAGTACAAAGTGTTCAAACTGTACGTTTAATGTTTACCGATGATTTAATTGGTACTATATGTCACAATTTATTACTAATAATGTATACAAAACCACCCATTAACTAAACGAAATATAATCCTTATGTGTGCCCACAGCGCGTTATTCAATGTTTAGGTCAATATGGAAAGAATTTCTATGGAACGGTACCAATATTGCTACCCGCGTCATGTTTGTCCGTACTGGTAAAGTAAACATACCATGGCCCCAAATCTATTGTCATTCTGTGCTCCAATTCTAACTCAACTTTGCACAAAACAGGCAAACCTAATCACGTGGCTATATTCTTATCCCATTACGTTTGAAAATCATAACCTACAATTAACAAACGTTTAATTAAAAAACGTTGCAGAGTGCCCGGGTATCGGAAATCGAAAGCTGTTTTATGTACGTAGATAAAATATAAATAAGAAGCTACGGTGACCGTCTGACGTAATGTTTATGCCTATACCCATGCATACAGCCATGTAGTCGTCCGATTTTCTTCTCGGCATGTTAGACAGTTACAATTTTGCATTATATTTCATGCCTCACTAACATCGAATTACATTATTAGTTATTGGGTTTGTTACTGACCAACTACGGAAATATAGGGGGTCTGTAGGATTAATAGGGGGCGAAACGATAGCCGAGTCCCCCTATTCATCGAACAGACCCCCTATATTTCCGTAGTGGGTCAGTAACAAACCAAATAACTGATTTATTTCATTGACCACCTTCCATCACTTATCTTCACCCAGATGAGTTGGATGGGGTAAAAAAATTCCATAATAACCTTTTTTTATAAATCCAGATTCAAAGTACAAATATTCATTGTTTAAAACGCGGCTATAGAAAAATAGTGGGTCACCATGTGACTTCTCTTATCCAATGAAAAGACCAGAAACTAGTGGGAGGTGAAATAAAATTAGCTATAGGAGAAACAGAACAGAAATGTCGTTGAAGGTCTAATTTGTAAAACAAAAGTATTTTAGGAAGTTTGCTCCAATTTTTATTTAGTTTAGATTTCTTTTATGTACATAGGACCAACGTTTTTTCGTTGAGCTATGATTTTTATTTCAGATTTCTACTTCAACCTTGATTCTCAATCAAAATGCCAAGTGTGAAAACATAATACGAAAGGCACAATTTTTGCCTTATGTACTAAGATAAAAACTGTAGCAAGCGTTTGTAAGAGTTTTTTTTTTAGTTTATATTGATTTTGTTTCCTTTAAGATTGCAGTGCTTCCACAGCGATATACAACCAGATATGTCATAATTGTTGGAGTACTGCTGACTGCACAGTGCATTATAATTACACAAACGAAACATGGCCGATAACACTTGAAACAGACTGCTGGGATATGTGCCGTAATACGACGGATTGTAAAGTGGCAGAACTGGACAAAAGTGATTACTGTTGGTTATATAACTGCAGTCAGATAAGCCAGGAAGTAGGGTATAAGACCTCAAGACAAACAAACAATTCAGGTAATAACAATCTCGAATGACAAATGACCCATGCAGTTTACTATAATTCAGATAACGTTGTTTACAAAATAGCAAAAAACGATAAACGTAAAAAATACAGGAAAAGACGATTAAAGCTAGTATATGTACGTCATGCATCAAAGCGCCATTAAAAAAATAATTATGCATTTATCATAGATTAAAGACTAAAATTCTTGCAACTTATATTAAGTTTTTATCAGGGCACTGGCTTGTGCTTCCATCAAAATGAAGGAAAGATGATCCAGTCAAATTCGAACCTGCAATCCCACGCTCTGTTGTTTTGATTTGTTTTGTTTTTGGCAGCATAAATTAATTGTTGTGAGAATAATACTATTGTCATAAAAGCAAATTTACATTTGCCAGGGAATGGCAATGCAGTAAAAATGGTGACATAGTACCTTATACTTACATTAGTACCTTGTAAAAACGTCCACTATCGTGTCACACCTACATGTACATTGTTACAGTTATTTTCAAATGATTGTGCGGGTTGTTTTTCTTTAAAAAATATATTTCAGATGCAAGTAAGTAAGACAATAATATTATCAATATATGTCTTGTAAAAGTCACAATAAGTATAGGCATAAAATTATATTAAAGAGATATAAAAGTTTCAGTTATGCATTCTAGCCATTATCGATAAAATCAGCGGTTTAAGATGTGATGCAGTACCGTTAACCATTCAATAATCTATGTAGAGTTGTTATTGTACAATTAATGAGTGGATGCGGTTTATTACAGAAGGCCTCTGTATTGATTATTTATGGTAAAATGAGGCATTTTTGCCATATGTTCTTCTTTGATATTGTATTTAATTGAACACATAATCTATGTTTCGAGAATATAATCTGCTAGATATAGGTTCTGTCCCTTTAAGAACATTAAGTCAATACAATGAAACTTTTTATGGAACAGAAAAATATGTGTATTGAGAACAGGCTGTATAGTTACGTTTTCATAAATTATATACATTTTAACAACAAATCTTTTATCAATTTTGTCAAGATTGCCTAGAATATGAGCTATACATACACAGCGGATATGAAGGAAACTGTACTGTCGCTGCGTCATATGGAGCTGTTAACAGCACGGAGGAATGCCTTGAATACTGTCTAGAGACGCCATCATGTAGAGGTACTAAGTTTTATACAGATTATTACTGTAATTTGTTAACTATTATGTATTTTCAGTTTCCTTATTGTCTCTGTTCTTCGCTAAATTCGTTTGCTACAGAAGCTTATTATTGGATAAATAGTAACGTCCCCCCGCATCCCCCCCCCCATTTCCCTCCCTCTGCATATACGAGGTTTATTGGTTATTGCTTATTGCTGACAGCTTTTTGTTAACCACATCAGAAAGGTACAAACGACTAGTTCGTCCCTGCAAAATCTGCCCCTTTAAAGACATCCATGAAATTTAAGAAATTTGTCCATAAGAATTACATTTTGAACACCCCTCATAGTTCAAAATGCTATATTTTAGGCATCACTTACAACGAGACGTTGTCCACTTGTTACCAGCATAATAGTTGGTGCTCTTCGATGCAAACTACAACCAACAGCATGTTTATACAACGATATTGTTTAGACGGTAAGTCAGAGAGGTTGAAATCATTTATTAGCATTTCACATCATAACAGTTTTTGATAAAGAAGTAAAGTTGATTATGTTGCCTGTGTATGTATTTAGTGTTGTCAATCGTGCACTACATGTACTTGCCTTATTTTCAAAAGGCCAAACATTTAAGATCGTTTTGTTCGTAAATATTATGTAACTTAACATTGATGTAAAATTGTAAAATGCTGCAAAAATTCAGAGAACTGTTCGAAAATAACCGTCAACATAACTTGTATACTTAAACAAATTCTGAAAGTTATGGGTCATTATTTGTGTACACTGTTTCTCTTGTGTTGTAAGGACATATAAAAATCATTATTTTCTTTCAACGTTTCAAATATAAGAGGTTATTCTAAATCAATAAGTAAAATTCGAGAAAAACAATAAGCACGGATTTATATTAAGAAAGTTACAAATAAATTGAACGGGGTGCATTTTCTGTATAAGATATTCCCACTGACCCGGTCAACAATGGATTATCAACATACTATGTATGGTTAATTTGAATTTATATACCCAAACAAGACACTACTAACAATATTCTCGTTCCTGTCATTGTAGGTTAATGTTTGACTGTAACCAGTTTTAATTAGGATATAACTTTAACACAAGGTTCCCCGAACTGTCTGACATGAACATATTTTAGAACAAATCGTGAGATAATTAGGTTATAGTATAAATTCCTGTAAATTTTTTTTGTATTCTTGAAATTATACGCTACCAAATTATGAAGCATCAGACCAAGCTCAATAATATGTTCAACATATTTCCTTAAATTGCTACAGTACTTGTATGTAGTTTTTGAACTTGTGTTGTTGATAACAGCCTTTACTTTTATATGTACTTTTTTGTTTAAGTATATAACTTTTGTATATCATTTTAGAGAAATTTGTTGTTGTTTTTTTCACCGGAAACTATGAACGAGCAGTATTAAACTAGATGGGTGTTCAGTAGAACACTTGTGTCGCCCTCTTATGCTTTGTCAGAATAACCAACAATTTTGTGACAAAATCTAAGTGTAAAAAGGGGCATAACTCTGTCAAATATGACCTTGACCAACACAATTTGGCAGCATCACAACCCTTATGTCAAAGCAATACAATTTGAAAGTTTGATGAGAATCTTAAGAAATGGCAAAGTTTAGCCAACTAAGTTTTCGTGACAAAATCTAAGTACAAAAAGGGGCAAACTCTGTCAAATATGACCTTGACCAACACAATTTGGCAGCATCACAACCCTTTTGACATAAGCAATATAATTTGAAAGTTTGATAAAGAAATCTTAAGAAATGGCAAAGTTATAGCAAAAATCTAAGTTTATAAAATGGCATAACTCTGTCAAATATGACCTTGACCTACAACATTTGGCGGCATCATGACCCTTATGTCATAAGCAATGCAATTTGAAAGTTTGATGAAGAAGTCTTAAGAAATGGCAAAGTTATAGAAAAAATCTAAGTATAAAAAGGGGCGAAACTCTGTCAAATATGACTTTGACCTACACAATTTGGCGGCATCATGACCCTTATGTCATAAGCAATACAATTGAAAGTTTGATGAAGAAATCTTAAGAAATGGCAAAGTTATAGCCAACATTAAGTTTTCGTGACAAAATCTAAGTACAAAAAGATGCATAACTCTGTCAAATAAGACCTTGACCTACAAAATTTGGCAGCATCACAACCCTTTTGACATAAGCAATATAATTTGAAAGTTTGATAAAGAAATCTTAAGAAATGGCAAAGTTATAGCAAAAATCTAAGTTTATAAAATGGCATAACTCTGTCAAATATGACCTTGACCTACAACATTTGGCGGCATCATGACCCTTATGTCATAAGCAATGCAATTTGAAAGTTTGATGAAGAAATCTTAAGAAATGGCAAAGTTATAGCCAACGTTAAGTTTTCGTTACAAAATCTAATTACAAAAAGGGGCATAACTCTGTTAAATATGACCTTGACCTACAAAATTTGGCGGCATCACAATCCTTTTGACATAAGCAATACAATTTGAAAGTTTGATAAAGAAATCTTAAGAAATGGCAAAGTTATAGAAAAATCTAAGTATAAAAGGGGCGTAACTCTGTCAAACATGACTTTGACCTAACAATTTGGCGGCTCATGACCCTTATGTCAAAGCAAAACAATTTGAAAGTTTGATGAAGAAATCTTAAGAAATGGCAAAGTTATAGCCAACATTAAGTTTTTGACAAATCTAAGTACAAAGGGGCATAACTCTGTCAAATAAGACCTTGACCTACAAAATTTGGCAGCATCACAACCCTTTTGACATAAGCAATATAATTTGAAAGTTTGATAAAGAAATCTTAAGAAATGACAAAGTTATAGCAAAAATCTAAGTTTATAAAATGGCATAACTCTGTCAAATATGACCTTGACCTACAACATTTGGCGGCATCATGACCCTTATGTCATAAGCAATGCAATTTGAAAGTTTGATGAAGAAATCTTAAGAAATGGCAAAGTTATAGCCAACGTTAAGTTTTCGTTACAAAATCTAATTACAAAAAGGGGCATAACTCTGTCAAATATGACCTTGACCTACAAAATTTGGCGGCATCACAATCCTTTTGACATAAGCAATACAATTTGAAAGTTTGATAAAGAAATCTTAAGAAATGGCAAAGTTATAGAAAAAATCTAAGTATAAAAAGGGGCGTAACTCTGTCAAATATGACTTTGACCTACACAATTTGGCGGCATCATGACCCTTATGTCATAAGCAATACAATTTGAAAGTTTGATGAAGAAATCTTAAGAAATGGCAAAGTTACAGACAACGTTAAGTTTTCGTGACAAAATCTAAGTACAAAAAGGGGCATAACTCTGTCAAATATGACCTTGACCTACAAAATTTGGTGCCATCATGACCCTATTGTCATAAGCAATACATTTGTAAAGTTTGATGAAGAAATGGCAAAGTTATAGCCAACGTTAAGTTTGTGTGACGGACGGACGGACCGACGGACCGACGGACGGACAAAGCGATCCCTATGTATCGCCTTTTCTCCGAAAGGGCGACACAAAAAGGAAATATACCAAAGCATATCAATTACAGGTCAGACGGCCTGCATACGAAACTACACCCAAACATGTGTCCACTGTTCTGCTACATATGAATGTCTTTCGCAACTGAGCTCTCAACACGAACGGAAACCTCTCACCATAAACACTTCAGTAATCGGATACGACCCGGACGTGAACCAAATTTGGTAAGTTAGTCATTTGGATATGTTTAATTAAACTTAATAATTTATTACAAATGATATGTAGAGCAACATATGGCAAAAATTCTGTCATTCTGTTCTTCGATCGCATGTATATTGAACTCTATAAACTTGAAATAAGTTAAGAGCTACCATTTCTGATTGGTCAACGATTTTCATTGGCTGACAGCGGTACCGTGTGTTTTCAACTGTTGTAACGTGGATCAAACTGCAAATGAGTCGATAGTTCACCGCTTTAGAATGATCAGCTACATTGTACAGTATCTTGAAAAATAGGTCCCCGGATTTAAGCATGTCTGCGGTAAACAGCAACCATCGCATTAGGAAATAGATTTTAACTTTTGAATGATATACCAGTAAGTATATCACAATGTAGAGAAAAAAACACGGGCACCCGGAACACGACACGACAGCTCCCTGTCTCAACGTAGTTATCGTGTTGCAAGTTTTCGTTAAAGAACTAAAAATCGATAAACACATTCGTATTATCAGCAAGTGCTAATTTTTGACGTGTTATTTTGCAGGTTCGACGCTTCGGGATCGGCTTATAAATACTTCCAGTGCCTGTACGTTACTCAAAGTATTGGTGATACGGTCTTTCGGGCAGCATGTACTCAAGGTATTAGTAGTCTTATTATTTCAAAATTGCTTGTTCTTATTTATTATAAAAGAAACCAAAACGTTCTAGAAATCAAAAAGCGTCATTAAGCGTACTCAAATGTTATTGTATCAGATGTAAGTTATTCCCATAAAAATCGGAACTTTGTAGAAATATTCATATTGTTTTTGCAAGGACGTTCTGTATACGAAAGGTTTAGAACAAAAAGGAGTGAGGTTATCATAAGCATGTAAATTGCTGGCTTTAACCTTTAGGTATCATCATTTTGTATGAGACGGTACCCACGGATTTGACCTATTATTTTATTACTTGTTCTATACAATGTGGTGAATTTGCTGTTTTGCGCCTACATGTACTATGTACTTAACGCCTTCACGTGGTAAAAGCATTGCGTGTGTCACTTGTCATGGATGCTACTTAAAGAGTTGAAATATCAGTTTTTAGCTTTTAGGATTGATTAGGTTGGGTGTCCGTCCGTTGTCCGTCGTTCACATTTTTTTACAAATGACATATCCTCTGATATCACCAGGGCACTGTTGATGAAGCTTGGCAAGAAAGCTCTTCGAAATTGTTCAAAGAATTAAATTCCATGAGGAACTCTGATTGCCATGACAATGGAATGGGATAACTTAAAGTATCTTCTAATCTGAAACCACAAGGCCCATAAATTAGATGTTTGGAATGTAGCGTTGACTAGTAGACCTTTACAAAAATTCTTCAAATCATGACCACGCTAAGGTGGCCACTTGATTTTACATAGGATTGTATAGGAAAACTGTAAAATTCTTCTTCTCTGAAAACTTAGATAATTGGCATATACATGTAGCATTTCCTGAGGAATCTTTACTTACACTGTAATTGTTTAACTCATGCCCTATGGTCAAAATTGACCCTGCCTGGGGGTCGTTTGATTTTACATAGGTATCTACAAAAAGATCTAATCTGAAACAACCAGGCACAGAGCTTAAATATTTGGCAAATAATCTGGATCACGATTGTTAAAATTATGATCCCTAGGTCAACATTGATCCTGGCATTGGGTCACTTGTTTTACATAGCCTTTATGGGATAACCTTTGAAAGATATTTTTCTCAACAACCTCTAGGTCTAGAGCTTAGATTATTTGGTATGTAACGTCTAGTGAGCCTCTTCGAAGTTTGTTAAAATTTTGCCCCTGTGGTCAAAATTGATCAAACCCAGGGGGTCACTGGTTTTCATAAAGGCTTATAATTATAGGAACATTTTTTCAATTCTTCTTCTCGAAACAACAAAGCATATAGCTTAGATATTTAGTATGTATCATTGTCTAGTAGGTTACTAAGTTTGTAGAGGGGTCACTTGGAATATTAAAAACTTATTCTGTAAAACAAAATCTGGAACTTAGATACAATGTATCTAGGTTAGTGTTAATCATGCTATTGCCGATAAAAGCATAAATTTATTGTATTCTAATATTTCAAGTATAGCTTGCACTGCATACGCGATATATGTCCTGTTCCGTCGGGGTTGATTCGTGTATATGTTACAGGCAAAGTGCTTATTTATCTTAAGGGACACGCCAAATATAACGTCAATCTATTTCTTATTCATGAGACAGCTTTTCTTTCAAGAGCATGTACATTTGTACCTCCCGACTCCCCGGAATCAGATAGGTAGGAGGTCCATAACCATTTACACTAGTGTCAATGAACAGTTAATTATAATAAACGTTTCTGTGTTTTACAGACTGTCCAAGGTTTGAAATTCGCTCGTTGCCTGGGCATAGTGGTGTATGTCCGCAGTTACATTACCTGACTGGAGGTGTGGACATGATGTTTTGTTTGTACAAGTGCCTAGACATCGAAGGCTGTAGAGGGGTAACCATTGACGATAGTGAGTACAGGTAAGGCTTAAAAGGGCTGCAGCATTTGCCTCTATTTTGCTGTGGTAACCGTAGAGTTCCATTATAACAGTTTCAGTTACAATGGATTAAAACTATAATAATTATATGTCATACAATGTAGCACCTTCTGCTGTTGAGTATAATTAGTACAGGTAAAGCTACGACCTCCTGTTTCTATTTTGTTATGCTGTCCGCCAAATTAAGTTTTAAAGGGACATACCTGATTTTATTCTCGAAACATAGATAATGTGTTCAATGAATGTAAAATGATAAATAAAAACGATTTAAAAGAACATCATGATCGAAAAATGCCCCATTTTACAACAATTCATCAAAACAGAGGCCTTCTGTAATGAATCGCTACCACCTATTAGTTGTACAACAACAACTCTACATAGATTATTGAATGCTTTACGGTACTTCATGAAATTTTAAACCGCTGATTGTATCGATATTGATTGGAATGCATAGCTTAAACTTATAGGTTAAGTTATAATACTCCCGAATAGTTTATTAATTATTTTAGTGTTTTTGAGATTATTTAGTTTGACATCAGTTATAGGGTATGACCCTTTAACTGTTTCAACACATTTCTTCCCGTTAAATAGGTAGGAAAGTAAACTAATGGCAATCGCACCTAGTTTACGAAGAACTTTGTTGAACAAGTTTATAAACGTTTTAACCTAATATTTGGGTTTTCAATGGAAGCATAATTTAGATATAAATATTATAGAGTTTTACATTGTATACAGTTGTATTCAGTCATTGTTGTTTATAAATTGACTCAAACCTTCTTGTTAGACACATTTCAAGTTATCTGGATTTCGTTTTAAATGCTGTAACAACCGAAACACAAAGGCCAACATTTCTGCATTTAACTTTTTAACATATGTTACGAAGAGTTGTTATTATAAATAATCAATTTACAATGTAAATGTGCAACAATTGTTTCAAAGTAGCTAGCGACCTTTTGATTAAAATTTCAATACCTGCATCGAGGGTTAAAGCGTTCAGAACTGACAGACACATAAAAGGGAAAAGGTCAGGTTTTCATAATATTAAAATTAACATTCCAGTACTGTCTTTTACTTATCTTTAATGTCTAGTAGATGTTTATTGTTTTGCCTTCTATATAATATATGCCTTTATTCATAAAATCTAGCTGTACATTCCATACTTGTGATAACTACACACGGGCAGAGGGATACAATTTTATGGCAAGACACTGTTTAGAGGGTCCTGGTAAGTCAGTGCAGTTGTCGTTTCTGAAACTGTCATACGAAGTTGCATTGAAAAGTTCACTTTTTATAATTTGATCCTTTTTGTGACTTTATATGTATATTGAAATTCATTGAAGATTTATTCATTTTCAATAAAGGAATGAGATTGAACACTAGTAGGTAATAAATATAGGAATTATAGAAACTGGCAGTCACATTTGTTTATTCAATCACTACAGTGAGTGTTAAAGGGACTAAACGTGTCCTGAAGTTACTTCCAGGATAATTGATATAACCTTTTCCCCTTTATTTGCATTAGTTTTACAGCACGTAATCAGTAAGAACGTTGTATTGAAACTTCATATCTACATGTAAATTGGTAAATCTGCAGCAGGTCTTATTTGATAGGGTAAATTTATCTAGCTGAAGTTGTTTGTTTTTCAGAATGTGCAGCTAACTCCATGATAGTTCAGACATGTATCGGCTGTAATCCTGGGCCAGCCTGCCCTCTTCCATACACAACAGGAACAGATTTTGCACTGTATACAAACTGTTCTGATATCAAAGGTTCAGGTGAAGGATTCTAAGATTTTGTTGGATAGTTGCCATAGGGAGGCACAACTATTATATTGAAATATATCGCCCGCCTCGATAACTTAGCTGAGTTGTTAGACAAGGGTGATGATATATCAATGCGGGCAATATAATTCATAATACCACGTCAAAAAACAAATATATTTATTGCCCTTCAATGCCAATAACAGAGAGGTTCAATAGATATTTTAATCAGTTGATCTTCTTACCAATTGACCAATAACACGGCTGGACATTTCTTGGAAGTGGTAAAAAAAAGCTTTATGTCAGTAGACTGCATTCACCCGAATAACTAGGCTGTCTAATGTCCCTGTAAAGGAGCAAGTGTTGTGTACGTTTTATGTAATCTTCAGACATGTTGGTGTCTGTTATTTGCGAAAGCTACATAGATTCAAGATCTGATAGAATTGGTTTGGTAACCGTAAGGGAAAATTAAGGCTGCGTGGATTTTGATACTCGATACTTGATACTTGATAAGTTTATTGTAGGAAATTAAAGCTGCTCGCTTTCAGTTACCGTTGAAAACAAATATTTTTTTTGTAAAATTGACATATTTATACATAATTATAAAAGTAAATGCTAGAATCAAAATATAAGCAAAAATCTAGGTAGGAATTTGCAAAAATCGATTAGAAATGTCGGTTACGTTACACGGTACCACTACACTTTATGTTTATATTGTAATTTCAAAAGCGTTTACAACGCCTTTGAATTTGGTAGCGTATACTTCAAATTGAAATTTAGAGATATACGTGACAGAAATTTATACTTAGTCTACAGCCTTTTGATATGACTATATGTTCTAAGATACGTTATTTACATACAGTTTCAAGAACTTTATTATTTTACCAAAATCTGAGAGCGAGCAGCTTTAAGCAGGATTTGTGCAGCTGAAGCGTAGGGCTCATCACACTGCACCGTAATGATAGGCCGAAACCGTGCAAAAGTTGTAATGCATTGGTGAAAGATATTGTAAGAAATAGGAATAACTCAAACTCATTTCTAGGTTATGGTTTATGTATGTGAACAGACGTCTGTCCAATCATTGTATATGACATCTATGAAAATATAGGCAACTATAACGAAACGGCTTTACCTGCCTGCTTTATTCGAATGTCATCGACAAATATCATTCGCTAGTTTAAGGATTAATTTGTTTTCAATTAAGTTTCCTTAAATGTTGAATATATGATTAAATAACCCTGACTCTGGTGGCAGCATAAGATAGGCACCGCTATTCAGTTCGTTAATGTTCACCAAGCAGCCCGTTGAAGGACCAATGGTAGTATTCAAAATGAAAGATGGACATATCTATTGTAAATATTTAAACACATTAAATCATATCGCACTTTTGATTTTGCAGACAATGGAAGTGTCATTGTACACTACAGAAGACATAGAAGCCAATGTATTAGATTACAGTGTTCCCAGGTAAAGCAACGGATGGGACATATACTGTACAGACAGTCATGTAATACAGGTAAAAAATTGAACATTTTTGTTTAAATACGTAATTCAGACCACGGTTGAAAATGATGTATAGGCAAGTAACGAGAGAACATGCGCCTTTTGCCTAAATTTTAGACATGTACGTTAATTTTGTGCCTGTACAGATAATTTTAATTTCACTTTGAAACGTGGCATTGTCTGTCTTGCAACTGAGGCGAAGGAAGTGTGAATTGCAAAAAGTATTATATGGTTCAATTACACTGTACGCCGATATTTTATCTTATGCCATGTATTACATGTACCGCTCAGGTTTAAAATATACTGCAGTACCGTAAACCATTCAATAATCTATGTAGAGTTGTTGTTGCACAATTAATGAGTGGATGCGATTTATTACAAAAAGCCTTTATATTTATTAATTGTGGTAAAATGGAGCATTTTTCGCCATAGGTTCTTCTTTGAAATTGTATTATTATTTTTATGTACGTTAATTTAACTCATACTATATGTTTCGAGAATATAATCAATTCTGCTAGATGTAGAGAGTGCCCCTTTAAGTCAAATGTGGAACAGTTAGAGTAAAATACTCTTAACAGCATATCATGATCTTCTGTACATAAATTAACACGTTTATGTTGACAACCAGTAAACGTTGCAAGTGTAAGTATCTCATATGTTAAAGAAAGTGAGCGTTAATAACAAAATAAACGCACTTTAAAGACTAACTGTTAATTACGTGTATGTATGGACATGTACATGTATGTTGTTATATAATGATTATTCATTACCGTGTGTCTTTGCCATAATACTTTTGTGTTTGCAAATGGTCAAAAGGCAATTTGTTTGCAGATAATGCAAAAATTTGAAATCGACTGTATTTATTATCAAGCAGTGGAAACATTATCACAAGTTAAAAAGCGTTTTTAACACTGGTGCAATCAATATTTAACCAAAAAACCTTACCCTATCATCATTTATAAACATTATTCATCAATTATCGTTAGTTGATGTTACCTCATCTCAGCGCAAGGATATTACAAATACTCATACATGTAACAAAACGTGACGACAATCCTTCAGCAATGGACATCCCCACTAAAAAGTGTCCTCAAGCGAAACGAGAGTAAAACAATAGAACTGTTACAAAAATGTAGATATCGATACACCGACATGTTGTTTTTCCCGATACTGAATCAAAAGCAATAAAAGTAACACATATATAGATGTCCTGTTTGTAAAGCCTAAGGAACAAGATACCATCCTAACGACTTGCTAATTCTTTTCATGAACAGACTGCCCAAAGTTTGAGATATTCGTGTTGGATGATCATGGTGGATCTTGTGAAATAATTCATAGTGAAGAAGGTGGTCTTACGTTTCCTTACTGTGTTCAAAAATGTCTGGATATCAGTGGATGCAGAGGAACTACATTTAACGAAACGACTGGACGATGTGATTATCATACTTGTATGAATCACACGACGTTACCGGGTGTAAGATTCATGTGGAAACGCTGTATTTATGCTGGTAATTCTTTAGTTTTATTAACTATGAATGATCACTGTCTCAATGACATGATGATAAAACATAAATGCTTTTTGAACACAGGTTTTCTAAAAAATCTGAACTTTTATATTCTGGAGAAAATCATTCTCTAAGGGTTGAACCTTTGTATATGCAGTAATACCATTTGCGCTACTGTATCCGAGTCACTGACGGTATCATCCAGAAAAATAACTTAAAGGCCCCATGAATACAAAACATGTAATTTACGAAGGCAGCAGTGACGCTGTCTAGCATGTTTAAACTAAGCAAGCTACCAATTTTTCGATTGGTGCAATATCAAATGTATCCCAAATGCTAAATGTAGGTATAAAGGTGAGAGACAGGGAATTTGAATGAAAATAGTCCATGGCAAACAGGTGCTCTATTATATATGACGATTTTAAGAACGAATCGCTAATGACGCCAGAAGGGTAGTCATACATCTGTTTTACCAGCGCAGCATTACTGTGTTAGAATAAACGATTAGTACAGTAACTATCACAGCAAAAAAGCAACAACAACATTATACCGAATATTTCGTTCTAGAACCACAACGTGAATACCAACAAATATGTGCGGGTTGCAAAATTAGCGATTCCTGTCAGATGTTTGTTAATACTTCTTACCTAACTACATGGCAAGAGTGTGAAGCATACTTTAATGACTCTACAGTTTCTGACATGTATATGTACGATACCAACACTAGTACCTGTGGCTTGATAAACTGTACATTTGTGGAGCAAGACGAAAACATGTACCTTACAGTTTTTCGGAAATCTCCGAGCTCTGGTGAGTAAAGCGAAAAAATATATTTGTAGTACGTATTAAATAAATACACATTAAAAACTGATACAAGTGTTTAAATGAGATACCCTTTCCCTCATATCGGGGCAAAGGGGGTCTCGTCAGGGTACATTAATCTGACTTACTGGTGCATACACCTTAAGTTTAAGACATTTAAATAATACAATGTACGTAAGTATTAACTAAGTAATATAAATACCATGAGCTTTGATTGGGTATTTTCGCATAGTTAAGCTATATTGATATGCATGTTTTTGACAAATGAATGAAATGAGGCAATATTTAGTTAGAGTTGCAATGGTTTCTATTGAAATATCATGTGGTACATGTGTTTAAAAGCTGTTCCTCACAATTCATGGGGTGTGAAATAAATTCATACATCAGTTGAGTCAGACTTGAAATTGAAACTGTGTGAGAACATTCTGGTGATCATAAATATGAAAAAAGAGTCATCTTTGTAAATTTAGAAAATGTTTTGTTTAAGAAATGAGGCTTTTAAGGGGCTTTTGCTTTTTTCATATAAAATTCATTATAGAAATTGAAGAATATTTAAAATGATCCCTTCAGATATGAGACCATAAGGGGTGGTACAGTTTTTATTTTGCACTTGATTTATTTGATGTCAATTTTGTTGTAAAACGTATGTTATTTCGGTTTGGTTTTTTTGGCAATATAGAGTCATTAAACCACAGTGATTTATCAATCACTAGCTTCATACTTCAACAGTATTTTAAGTGGCTCGGACTCCTAGTAGTTAACCAAGCACTTTCTAGTTTCTCATTTTCAGTGATTTTTTCTATCGGCGGGGACAAAATATTTCTTGAATTTGCTTGTTAGATCTTTATTTGTTAGTTAAACATACATTGAAAGAGGACTACTAGCAATTGCAATTATTACAGCCATTGATATATTCTAAAATTTCCATTAACTAAATATGCTTTAGCTGGATGTTTTCAAACTTGCTTGTAACAAACCTTATCTATTCAAAATAATGTTTATTTATTGCTATCCAGTAGGTCATAGACCCAATATATTGTATATTTCAGATTGTCCCATATTTCGGTTATTTACTCTGTACGGATACAATGGTACATGTCCAGTTATAGGCTATGACGAGGGTGGTGTTGACCTTGTTTATTGTATTGATAAGTGCCTAGACATGGATGGCTGTCGGTCTGTGAGTCATGACCAGGACCAATTAAAGTGTTTCTATCATAACTGCGCGGAAAGAGCTGAAGCTCATGCAAATTCTACTTTTTTAAGGAGAGAATGCTTGACCTATCAAGGTAAGAGTGTATTATGTCTAAGGTAGCCATGTATATGTTTAAATGTTTAGTGAAGGTTTATTGCAGTCTATTCGGGTTTGGCCAATATTGAGATAAAAATAGGATTCCATATCCTCTGATAACAGCGACGTAGTACCTGAAGAACTTATTTATCTTTTGACTGACTGTATAACTTGTTTGTTTACTTTCTGTCTGTCTTTATTTTAGAATTCGATCCTGTTAAAAGCTATTCACAAACCTGCAAGAACTGCCAGAACACATGTCATGCTACACTGTCAACACAGATTGACATGCATGTAACCAACGACTGCAACATAACTTGCACAGACTGTGCAAGTGTATTATATGACCCATCATCTGACCAATGTTTACAGTACCAATGTGACCGACCCGACATACAAGGTTCAGGTACGGCCGTGATCAGAAAAACAACAAACCCAGGTACATATTAATATTTACTACTAGAATTAAGAAAGTTGGACAAGAAACTTGCGTATTATTGCAATAAATAGCAGTCTTCAGCTCTTGATCGTAAAAGTTGAAGGCATTCACTGCTAACTATGATATGTTAGTGGTACCATGAATGCCTTAGTAGCAAGCTTACTTGTGTAATGAATTAGCAAAGCAAGTGACCCAACATAATAAATTACAACCAATTTTCACACGACGATACTAATCATAATTACATACATAATAAGCAACTGATATTACACCAAAGCCGGTGATTGTCTTTAGGGACACTGTAAGATATTATAATTTATAGCAAATTTAGATTAATTTGAAGACTATACCTTAATGCGTATGTGGTTGACCAATGTCATGTTAAAAATAGCTAAACAAAATTAATCTAAGGTCAACCATAGGTAATGTCAGATTCGTCGTCTTGAGTTAATTCATTTATTTGTACACGGTATATTTTGATACCGAAGGTAGTCATTTGCTTAGTTTTATGTCATTGTCGAGAATCCGACCATTGTATAGATAACAATATGCAAATTCCTCACTCCGGTATGGTTTGTAGTTTCTACATTTGAATTATTTAGACTGTCTAGATTTCGAGATAATAACCAAATTGACGAGCCTTCCAAACTGCGTTGCTTTCGAGTACGATGAAGGAGTTAGCAGCACCGAATTTTGTATCATGAGATGCCTTGACATTCAAAAATGTGGTTCGCTTTTGTTCGATCCAGAAATAAGAAACTGTACTTATCATGAATGTAAGGACTATGTACCTGAAAACACATTGGGGATTCTTTTTGTTAAGAACTGTTCAAGTGGTAAGTTATCAAAAATACGAACGGAAACGTTCAGTACTTTAATGTACAATATTGTTGCAATAACGCTGTTATATTGTCAGTAATAGTGGATATCAGTAAAAATTAAAATTGGTTTAGTGCATGGAAAACACTTTAGGACTCCTAAAAGAGATGTTCTTCCGTAATAACTGCTTTTCTATAACACAAAAGAATAATAAGAATTCAGTGTTCTAGTTGGTAAAGAATTTGCTTTGCAGCCAAGATAAACTAAGTTCGTTCTTGGATCAGTCTATTTGAGATCTGTGCGAGACATATTCTATTACACAAGTTTCAGACTGCACACATGTAATGGTCATTAGTTGCTCGTTTCTAATTAGTTATTGCTTTGATCATAGGCAGTGGCTTTAGAGCCATTAAGTAAGTTAAGAGACTATGTTTCGCAATTGAGTTAAAACGAATAGGACTGGTCTAAATTCAAGATATAATAGTATATTCCTACATTCAAGTGTAGCCAACGTAGAAAACGTCGCTATTGGGGTTTACAGAAGCATAGTTATGTTAAATAAAACATCGCTTGAATAACTTACTTTAAATATAAAATCCATTACGATGGTGAACCTGTTAAAAATAGTGTCAAATTGATGAAGTTCTTTTCATGGGTTTTGTTTACAATTTTAGGGTGCGCCTCACCGGTAACTCAGACGTGTCTGAATTGTCAACCTGGATCCTTATGTCAGACATCATTCGACAGTACATCAGCCGTCAGCAGAGATTCATGTCAAGCGTTGTGTGACACAGAAGCACTTTGTGAAGGTGCAGTGTACGACAGCAACAGTTCGGACTGTAAATTCTACCAATGTTCGTTTGTCACTCAGCAATATGGGTCAACATTCTACAGAGACTCCTGCAATAATGGTAACGTGGTTATAAGGCAGTCCGTTTTTAAATAGCTGTTGTCTAAACTATGTTTGTAATAATTTGAAATCTATTTAAACACTCATGTTTTAATTAGTTATTTAGTTTATACTATTTTATTTAAGCTCGAATGTGAAGAAACCTCGTAGCTTTACGAGTCACTCTTGAGTCCGCTTCCTGAAAAAACCAGTACTGGTGTCATATGTCGAGGAGATACGGTCCGTGACCCCAGTGGGGCTCGAACCCACAACCTCCGGCATGAGCGGCAGACACCGTAATCTCTACACCACCGCTACCCTTCAATTAGTTAATTGACGGTAGAAATGAACAGTTTCCACAAGTCACAACATAACAGTAGCATGCTTATTTTCAATATTCCGGTCCGTTTTTATGACATGAGTGTGGCCTAGTCACGAGCATTTTTGAAGTGTCATATTTAAAACGAAACATCAAAATAAACGAAATAGACAATGGCCCAGTTGTTCAAAACTTACGTTAACTTTAACAACTTGTTAGCTTAACAATCGTTAAATTTTAACTTTGTCGTTAGCTAACAATTTGTAAAATTTTCAGTTGTGCAAGCATTGTTAAATTTTTTGTTAATTTAACATGATTTTAACACTAACTTTGTTTGAACAACAGGTTTCCATAACAGCGATATTTAACAAAAAAATAACATGCTGTTATTCACTTAACAACAATTTCATTGTTAAATATTTAACAAAAGTTTTGAACGTCTGGGCCAATATCTATTAAGATATTTGTAAACAAAATAACCTAGAATTATGTTCTTGTCGGATAGGGTATTCTTAAAATGACTTTGATTGCAGATTGTCCTATCTACGAAATGTACATACTGGATGGATACAAAGGCGACTGTGAGGTGATTTCTGTGATGACGGAATACATGGTATTATATCCGGAAATCTGCTATCAACATTGTTTGGACACGCTAGGTTGTAAAGGTGTAACATATTCACCATCACAACAAATGTGCTCCTTTCACACATGTGACTGTTATAAACATTCTACTGAACAACCTGGAGAAATCTTTATGTGGAAATACTGCCTAAATGGTAAGTATAACGAGTGTTACAAATTATACACTTAAAATTGAATTTGAAAGCCAGTTAGATACTGCGTTCTCAGATCTTAGCGACTATCCACTCACCCTTACTTCTAATCATCCAAATAACATTAGGCTTCCTGTTTCAGGGAAAATTTGTTGAATAAAAAAAGCCGATTCAGTGAGTTTATATCCCCCGCCCAACGGAGCAAATCACCGAAAGAGAACGACTGGAAAGCGTTTAAAATCAAAACATGCATTTTTAAAATTTTCACCACCCCACGTCTTGCAAGTTATTGTTGTAAGTAAAAATCAGTAGTGCTATACTTAGTAAAAGAAGTCTTGCGAACAGGCGTATAATTCTAGTTATCCATAGAACGGCTCAATGTATTTTATATAACAGTATCACTGTTATTTTCACTGTATGTCCAAAACGCCGCTAAACCGCAATTTTCCTGAATTTTGAGTGACGATTTAGAATTTTGTTTTAAAGTTTAGATCGTTAATACACGCCTACCAGTTGGCAAGGTGGTGTAAAAGTGGATCTTAGAAAGAGTGGTCATTAGATTGTATGAGACAATTACATTTTGATAACCGGTTTCAGAGATATAGAATTATATTGACTAAAAAGAAAAAACAACAATTAAAGAGCAATAACTTTGTAGAGACAGACAACACCAGAACAATATTATGCCGCCTTTGGTGGGGGATGATAAATGGGGAGTTTGTAAGTATGCATCTTAAATATTTTGTTCCATTTTTTCAGATGTAACAAATTTTACTCAGATCAACAGCTCCATGAATAATTCTATTATAACCGGAACAGACATATATCCGTCTGCTACTAACTGCAAGCCAGATCCAATCTTCATCATGCCATGTCTGTGTAGCACTGGGGCATTCGGTAACTTGACAAATGAAGAAATTGTTTTGCAACTAATAAAGAATTTGACCATAGATGTCAAATTAACATCCGCTCAACGCAGAAGGTACATCTCTGCCGAAGATAATCGTACTGTAGCGGTGGCAGTAGGTAAGATCTGTTGCGTATTTACCATAATTTCATGATTTCCCACACGAACACGCTACATACTTTCAGTCTGTTTACTAAATAATCATGTGTCACAAAATCAGTTTTAGTTCTAAGGATTTCCAATGTTATTCCTTTGAAATTTTCTACGAAGAGGCTTATTTTGCAAACTTACATGTTTGTCACTAAACATTTCACTTTCTTCAACTGATTAATATTTGGTTAGATTATATATATTACATGTGCGATTATTTGGTGTGTTTCATGATCTAGGATAATGAAATCTATACTTACAAAAGTTATATGGTTGGGGAAGATTTCATCTGGTATGAAACAATGTCTGACTTGTATATATTCGTAAATTATACGTTTGCAGTAAAATTCCAAAATATTATAAATACTATTAAAGTTACACTGTACTTTTAAGGGACGTTCGGGCTCTCCATTTTAGTCAGTGTGATAGCTACTGTATTTGCGATGGATTTGGTAAAGTTGGGGAAAACGCTTAGACATGTGAACAGCAGAATATCAAAATTAAAAAGGATAATCGGAAAATGGAAATGCCCTTCTAAAAATGGATCATGTTCGTCACTAAAGATGGATCAAGATAGTGAAGATGAGCGTGATATAAATTCATTCGGAACGATAGATGAGATACAACATACATACGCTGAAGACATAGTACGTTCAGTTAGTGCTACGGAAGTGAATGTATTTACAGACAACTATTCGAAGGGTAGTGTGCATTCTGGTGAAGAAATAAATCTATTGCGTCACACGTACACCGATAATATACTAGTAAACAATTACTTATAACGAGTCTTATGCATTGTCAAAGGCATCACAACATATTTGAATTGAACTGGTTCATTACATCAGTTTGTGCTGATAAAACATTTATGTCGTTTTAACACATCTAGTACGATACACTAAAGTTGCAAATTAAAGAATGTGGGTTGTAAACAGTAAATACGTCAGACTGTTGAACTATTCTACTCAGGCTAAGTTCAACCGTCAAAACCATTACAACAAGTAATGACATAAGAAGACAGTAAATAAATTTGAGTGTTGGTTAGGTAGATTCATGTTAGTAGGTATAAATTGGGGTGGCAAAACTCCCAATTTGGGATCTTTTGCCCAATATTGGGAGTTTTTGCCACCCCAATTGGCGCCAAAATTTATTGTAATTTGAGTTTTCACTATCTCAATAAACTTGGTAACATGACCTTTATAGTTTGTTAAAACAATGGACTTATTTTAAACAATGATATTCATTACAACCTTTGATCTCTTATCAAGATGTAGATTGTCTCCCGACGGACCTAAAACAATAACCTCATGACCAAACAGTGATAGTAATTTTAACCTTTGAATATTGATTTTATCAAAGCAAAGCAAGGTTAACCGGTTGCCAGACCATTGTTAAGTTGTAATGTAAACAGTTTTCTGATTTTTCTTTTTTTCTTTTTTGTAAATAGAATAATCCTATCATGAAGGTTTTCAAAGATACAAGTAAAATAACTTTGTCACAGTCTACTAACCGAAGCAATCTTTATCATTATTTGGATTCAGTTAGCAAGCATAAATATAACAGAAAACATCCATTGCTTAAACAGTCAGTCTACTAGAATATAGAAGGCACTTTTCTGCTACACAGACATCAACAGTTTTGGTGTTTCGGATTATAAACCCACAGGAAAAAACCTCTGCCTCTCCGATGGTTAGCATGTTTACATTTGGTAGATTTTCCAAGCTCACTTTAGATTCAACAAATCTATCAAATGTAATTCTATCAATCGCAGTAGTATAAAATGGGGGATCCCCCCTAATATTTTTGCACATACTGATATTTTTGCACATACATGTACCAATATTTGTGTACATACACCCTTTACGATGTAGGGGAAGTAACTGCTACAGAAATTGGGGGTTTATTATCGCAAGAGCGATGCCCTTGAATGATGTGTGGATTGAATAAAGTACATTGTTTTAAAACAGTCTATTTTCAACCAATCGCGATAAAAGAAGAAGCATCAATGTCAATAACCTCTGAAAAACTAATTTTTTGATATATATTTAAAACGATACATTTGAAGAGAGTATAGTTTATGCACGCTGAGAGACAGCAGCAGACTTTTCAGGTTATAACGACCGGTTCGGAGACCATATTATCGCTTTTGCGTCCGCCATTCAATTCGCACTTAATGTCCGGTGTGTAAATCTTACATGCATGAGTCGGTTTTCTATAGGATGTGTAGCAGAGCAAAGGTCACATAATATACAGTAGTCGGAACGTAACAGTTGTTGAAATGTGCGTATATCGTGCGTGTAACGTGCGTATAACGTGCGTGCGCTCACCGTGTATTTTGTCAATCGTGTATCGTATATCATATCGTATCATTCATCGTGTAACGTGCACCATATACTATACACGATATACGATACACGATATACTATTCCCGGTGCACGATAGGCCTATACGGTAAATGTATACGAGTCTATGCTTAATTCAGTCGTTAATTATTTTACTAAGTGTGTACATCTCCGCAAAAAGAAATGAAGTGTTGTCTTCACATTGTTTTATTTTTCATTCGCCAGTGCAATACGGGCAATAATTACTTCCGGGACAGGTGGAAGACAGTTTGCACCTGAAATCCGAAATTCAATTATTTTTTTATCGACGGAAAGGACATAATATTTCTTCAAAACTGTTGTTGTCACAGCATTAATTTATTAATAAGTACAGTAGACAAAGTATAAGGAAATTCAGTCGGAACTATAACAGGACAGGGAACATCAACTACTTTAGAAGGTAAGATATTGAATATTTATTTGGTAAATAAAAGTAATATGAAGAATCAACGATAGTTTTACAAAATCAGTTAACGTCCGAGCAAAAATTTATATAATAATTGTACAGTACCTTATTAAAATTACATCTTGTTTAAGATAATGCATGTAATCGCCACTTTAATAACACAAAAACTATGAATGATTTATCGAAAAAATAATTATGTTGATTGTTGATTGTCAAAAAACACAAATGGACAGTGTCACTCTTTCGTGTAGTGGTGCTTTAAAGAATGGTGTTGACATTAATCTGCCCATTTTTTCGCACCTCAGGATCAATATTAAAATGCAAATTTGACACTTACTGAAGTTTATTTCGCACCTAATTAAACTATAGACATATGTAACTTTCCGAAGTATTTTTGCTATTGTGTAGGTGCGAAGTCCGTAATTAATCGGTCTTATTCTTTTAGTTACAGCGAATCAAAACAAACAGATTGGTGAAAAAAAATCAAACTTTAAGTAAACTGTAAAACGTCAAAAATAATTGTATAACGTGTTTCCGTCTAACGTGTAGCGTGCAGCGTGCACCTCGTATATCGTTCATATCGTGTATCGTTCTGAATCGTGTACCGTGTATTCACCGTATGTGTAACGTGTGTGTATCGTGCGTACATCGTGCGTGTATCGTGCGTTCAGTGTGACAACTGTTACGTTCAGACTACTGTATCTCTACAGGGGTATAGTAAGAATTCACTATTATATATATCAACACTATAAGCCACACGAAGTGACAAGATGAGTCATTCAGGAGGTATGATGAGGTATTGAGGAGGTAATGAGGAGGCATGAGGAGGTAATGAGGAGGTACGAGGAGGTTTTGAGGAGGGTCACTTCTTGTGGCTTATAGTGTTGATATATATGATAGTGATTTGGTACAGACGGCGAGGTCAGTTGCTAATAAAGCGAGACCGTTATCTCACTATGGAGAGTAACGACAAGAACATCATATTTCATTGTAGGAAATGTGGTTAGTTTTATTTTGCTTTGGAGAAACCTATTACACCACTTCAGAGTATTTAATGAAGACTGAAGTACCGCTCGAATACTGCGAGAAGTGCAAAGTCGCGAGATACTGTAGCAAACATTGTCAACTTTAGGACTGGTCCCGTTTTCATCAGTCGATATGTATATCACCTCTCTCAAGTGAAAATAGTGACGATGGAAAGAAGGGAAAAATAAGACAAAAGATAGAAAATGAGGCAAGAGGAGGAAAGGTGAGGGGGAGAGGAGGAAGGAGGAGGGAAAGGGGAGGTAGGAGGAGGAGAGAGGAGGGTAAGATAAGTGAACAATAAGGTCGAACTGATAGATAAGCTGGTAGTAAGTAGGATATATACCTATTTACGTGTGAATATCGATATTACTGCAACGGTGGTTTTTAAACGTCTTAAAGCTTGAGTCTTAAACGATAAATAAACAGAATGACATTTTTTACTTCAGTGATTGCTTGGATGTCAAGAAGTGAAGACGCACACTTGAGAAAAATGGATATATTCGATACAAAAGAAAAGAGAGTAAAGAGGAAGTTTAATTGGAGCGCATCTCGTAAAAGCCATGTGCCTCATTCTGAAATGTATTTACGGATGGTCCTCCCAGCGGAGCAGACGACAGCTATAGCTAAGAGTATGCTTGATCGTCAGTCCAAACCTAAAGTGACATTAATCGATCTGGAATTGCAACGAATGAAAGAAGTCAGTAAAACACGGAAGCGTAAAGGTTCCATAGGGAAGTTAGATGGTATTAGTAACAAGAGTACCAAGAAACTTAGGCAGAGGGCACCATCTGCGAGCAGAAAGCCGAAGCAGACCTCAAAAGAAGATGAAAACATCACTACTATTGGACAGGTATTAAACTGAACACTTAGAGGACTCCTCCTCATTTGCAGTTTAGCCTTCAAGCGCGATGTTTGAATGTGATATATGTTTCAAAGTCTTTAGAAGACGGGATAATATGTTGCGGCATAAAAGGTCTGCACATCCGGACGAAGATTCAGAGGAAGACGTGATGTCAGACATTTCTGTACAAGAGGACATTTTTGGACCTGTTAATGAAAACAATTCTGATAACAGCGACGACGATATGTCTGTAACATCTGAGAAGAGTTTGGATATTGACCCTTGGGAATACATTGTAGAGGAAGCGTTTGATAAGTGCCAGTCTCAGTATGAAACCGAAGTGAAGGAGCTTATGGAAGAAGATACCGAGATCAGTGAAAGTGAAGCCAGAGAAAATGTCGTTGAGGACATGAAAAGCACTTACAGGAAAGCCATGATGATCATTTTCGGTAGAAAACTGGTATGGTTCGATGCTATGAAGAAGGATCCCATCTATAAAGCGATAAAGAAGACAGTCAATCAACTAATTGCAACAGAACACTACGAAGGGGAGGAAGCCTTAAAGTACGCCATTCTTAAACGGAGATTTCTGTTTGATAAAGTGCTGGACAATTACGTCACTCCACAGTTGGAAGAGGAAGAAGATACGGAACAAATGGAAGATACTGAGTGAGAGTGATACATGTATAACAGGACTGTCAAACTTGTTCGGCTAATAGTAAAACGATATTGTCGAAGCTAAAGTGAGCTGCGTGTCTTTTGTATAAAAAACAAACTTTATGATCTGTGACATTCCTATCAACGAATTGACTGACTTCAATTATTTGTTCCATCTGGAAAGAGGAAAACTTGTGTCTGTTTTATTAAAACTCACGCTTTTATATTAAAGAAATGTAGATAATTTAGAAGAAAAAAACAAATGTAGCTAATAAACACAGATGTTGCTTTGTGACTTCTCTTTCTCGGTCATTTTTCCAATAGGTGGTGTTTACCATTTACACACTGTATCGGCAAAACGCAACGGCTCCAATTTAACGATGCTGCTCCAACTAGCGTAACGAAAAGGCTCCAATAAAACATGGCCGATTTCGTAAACAAAACACACACGAGTCTAACAGATTCGTGTATATTTTATAGTTATTCGCAAATTCTGATGAAATGAATACTCTTACGGAATGCCCACACCTGTCCTGCATGACCGTAGCTTGTCGGCTTTTTCAGACATCCGTGCGTGTGAAAGTAATGCAAGTTGAATACAGAGGATTCAACGGTAAACAGTGCGAAAACACACCAAAACACATGGATTTTGCACAAAATTAGGGAAGTTAAGGTAACACAAATGCACTGGCATGTAACTTTTGGTCCAATCTCGTAAGATTATACTCGTAGTTTACCGATCTGGTATGTCTATAGGCAAAAATCTACATTTTCAGCAATACAACGATTCAGACTCCAATTTAAGATAAACAGCTCCAATTCGTTTTTTCACCAACCATTTTCAAAGACGTTTTAGAACAATTGCAGTTATAAAAGAATCTCTTATCGAAAAATCTCACCTGTTTATGCCATTTTGTCCCTCCTCATTGTAAAATAAGCATAGAGCATGAAAATATTCCAAATACTTTGCTAAAATGACAGGATTCATTTGACACATATAGCCGCAAACATTCAGGAGACCGAACCAAACGACTTTTACCTCCCTTAGATATCCCTAAAAGGTTAGAATCCGTTTGCATTGGTCTGTTTCTCCTCACTACCTCCGAAGCTTTCATTTTCACATGTTTGAGAAATGCCTTACGGTTTTCAAACACGCAGTAGCAGCATATACAGATATTTGAATAATACTCGCATGTATGCCATACTCTGAAGTGGTGTAATAGGTTTCTCCAAACCAAAATAAAACTAACCACATTTCCTACAATGAAATATGATGTTCTTGTCGTTACTCTCCATAGTGAGATAACGGTCTCGCTTTATTAGCAACTGACCTCGCCGTCTGTACCAAATCACTATCATATATATCAACACTATAAGCCACAAGAAGTGACCCTCCTCATAACCTCCTCGTACCTCCTCATTACCTCCTCAATACCTCATCATACCTCCTGAATGACTCATCTTGTCACTTCGTGTGGCTTATAGTGTTGATATATATAATAGTGAATTCTTACTATACCCCTGTAGAGATATATTATGTGACTTTTGCTCTGCTACACATCCTATAGAAAACCGACTCAAGCATGTAAGATTTACACACCGGACATATATGCGAATTGAATGGCGGACGCAAAAGCGATGATATGGTCTCCGAACCGGTCGTTATAACCTGAAAAGTCTGCTGCTGTCTCTCAGCGTGCATAAACTATACTCTCTTCAAATGTATCGTTTTAAATATATATTAAAAAATTAGTTTTTCAGAGGTTATTGACATTGATGCTTCTTCTTTTATCGCGATTGGTTGAAAATAGACTGTTTTAAAACAATGTACTTTATTCAATCCACACATCATTCAAGGGCATCGCTCTTGCGATAATAAACCCCCAATTTCTGTAGCAGTTACTTCCCCTACATCGTAAAGGGTGTATGTACACAAATATTGGTATGTGCAAAAATATCAGTATGTGCAAAAATATCAGGGGGGATCCCCCATTTTATACTACTGCGATTGATAGAATTACATTTGATAGATTTGTTGAATCTAAAGTGAGCTTGGAAAATCTACCAAATGTAAACATGCTTAACCATCGGAAGGGCAGAGGTTTTTTCCTGTGGGTTTATAATCCGAAACACCAAAGCTGTTGATGTCTGTGTAGCAGAAAAGTGCCTTCTATATTCTAGTAGACTGACTGTTTAAGCAATGGATGTTTTCTGTTATATTTATGCTTGCTAACTGAATCCAAATAATGATAAAGATTGCTTCGGTTAGTAGACTGTGACAAAGTTATTTCACTTGTATCTTTGAAAACCTTCATGATAGGATTATTCTATTTACAAAAAAGAAAAAAAAAGAAAAATCAGAAAACTGTTTACATTACAACTTAACAATGGTCTGGCAACCGGTTAACCTTGCTTTGCTTTGATAAAATCAATATTCAAAGGTTAAAATTACTATCACTGTTTGGTCATGAGGTTATTGTTTTAGGTCCGTCGGGAGACAATCTACATCTTGATAAGAGATCAAAGGTTGTAATGAATATCATTGTTTAAAATAAGTCCATTGTTTTAATAAACTATAAAGGTCATGTTACCAAGTTTATTGAGATAGTGAAAACTCAAATTACAATAAATTTTGGCGCCAATTGGGGTGGCAAAACTCCCAATATTGGGCAAAAGATCCCAAATTGGGAGTTTTGCCACCCCAATTTATACCTACTCATGTTACAAATAAAGTTTAGTACATTTTGATTAAGACTGTTTATAGTCCCGGCCGACCGTTGGATTTCTCCTCCGGTTATGATAGCAAGACCCTTTGTACATTGTATCCGATCTTTAAACTTTGCAATGCTACAGATACTCACCTCTCATTATTTAATATTGCAGACAGACTCATTAACGACGCTATTTTGAATAAATATTTTAAATCAGCGCCAGTTCCAGAAACAATCCTGTTAGAGAGCGTGATATGTTTGTAAATTTCTTTGAATGTGTTTAACAACATAATTCAGACATAAATTGCAGCGTATTTAGTGCCTTGCAGAAACCTTCAACCTTTTCTTTCTCATCATACAATGTTCAGATGACGTCTGTTATTGACAATTTACACACAACCTAAGAATCCCAATGTGTCTATGTTTAATTAGTGGAATGTTTCTACGACATGTTAAAAAACAGGATTTACGTACCGAAACAAATATACCGTAACACCTTCATCAACAGTTGTTTTACAAAGTATATATGGATAGCGAGCCCTCTTACAACATTATGTACGTATATATTATATATATCGAAAAAGCATGTATGCACATGAATTAACAACAGGTCAAAAGTATCATTCAAAATTAAACCTTACTACCGCATGTCTTCTGACAACCTAAATAAGCACAAACAGATCTGTAAACAAATTGGGTGAGGCAGAGTTAAAACGTACGCAACTACACCATATTAAAAGATTTGAAGATAACATTTGTATGAAATTGTAAACAAAAGGAGAGCGGTGATGTAGAGATTAAAGTTTCTGCCGATCATGTCGGAGGTTGTGGGTTCGAGCCAACTCCTCATATGAAACCAGTACTTTTTTCCAAGAAGCGGACCGGAGACAGACTCGATAAGCTTCAAGCTTTCTTCACAATCGAGCTTAAATAAATAAATAAGCCTCGCCACCAGGCTAGATGATAGTATATTTTCATTATCCAAGCAGAATATTTTCTGGCCCATACATGTATCTACTGACAGGGCTTGATCACCTACATTTTTGGTAGCAAAGGGAATTAATTGAGTATCAAATAGTAAATGTAAGGACTGAATGCCAGTCTATAAATAAGTATAAACTAAGTCACATTCGTGAAACTTAGTTAAAAGTTATAGTAAATATATAAGTTATTATCTGTACATAAATTTGGCCATGCATTTCATACAATCGTTGATCTCAGGTACATTTCATGCAAGCATGTGTCGATGTTGATCATTTGTTATATAATCCAATAAAGGGGACATTTGTAGCGGAGTATGAATTGAAAAGTGTTAATAAGACAGTAATTTTAAAAGTATAATGTAGTAATTCGATGGTTTTCCTGTGGGTTTTTTTATTGAAAACTTTTGTAGTCTCCTTTTTAAACTGACATAATTTTCTCGTCGGGAAGTCTAATTTACAAAAAAAATGTACTTTATTTACTAGTTATTAACGCTGAGTGTCCAGATGTTACTGAAGTGTAAATATAACGAGGATAATTACAACTTGGTGATTAATAATGGACAATATCGTACCGAACAACTTGGTGATTAATAATGGACAATATCGTACCGAACAGCACTTACAAAAATAACGTACTTAAGCATCTTTAATGGTTCTTTTGTCATCATTATGTCAGAAATAATGTTTTGTTAGCTGTCGATTGTGTTGATTGTTCCGGAGCATTCGTTTGTACATTGAAAAATATTTGATAAGGTGAAACATGATGATCAATAGGTCGCCTTTGTTAGCTTACAACTTTCCAATTTATTTGCAATTTTACTTGCCAAATAAGCGCATTGCAAAGATACCGGCAACGGATGTAAAGGCTTGACTATTTACTTTGTACTTCAAAAGCATTGTGTTTCTGTGAAAAGTAAAATTCAAAGACTAGTGAGGAGAAATGAGACGTGCTTGATGAAAACCCAGGTCTTATTGACAGGCCTTCCTAAATTTATTTATCATGTCTTATCTCTTCGGATATCCGAGTTGTGAAAGTATCGGTTTCACACGTCACCTACCGGTTTAAATCCGAAGTTACAAACATTTTTGACAACGCCTTGTTCAAAGGCGGTGATCTCTGATTTACAATTTATTTGTGCCGTATTGTCTGTTTTGTGTCTGTGATGTCGTCATGGCACTTAACTAAAGACAGTCCAGTTATATATGTTTCAATATTTCAACTGTAGCGTGGACTTTATCCGCTACCTTTCTTTGATTCTTGCTATCAGTCTATCTCTGATCTATGTTGCTGTGCTGTTTGGAGTCAAAGAGCATATCTAATTGTAATACTCTATTAGCTATTGAAACCATCACATTGCTAGCAAGACAGAGACATAGAAGTTCTTCTACAAAATTATGTTTGTACGTACGCATTCTCTATAACTACTAGTAAAGAACTGAACGAAGATCGATACACCGGTATCAGTCACTCGAATTTCAGACATTTTTTTCGTTTTCAAGGAGAATACGACACTACCGTTAGATGTATAGATTTGCCTCCTGTCCTCCTGCTCCCTCAGTAATATGAGCTTCAATCCTCTGAAGTATTTGGTCTTGACTGGGATTCTCGCATGTAGTTTTGAAATGTTACGATCCAGATCAACTGTGTAGATGCCTTTCGAAGAGCGAAAGGGTTGGTTTTGGCACAACAAAGCCCAACAACATGATTTTATAGAATTAAAAATATGTCATTTTGCTTAATGACAAAACGTTCATCCTTGCTCGAGTAACAAAACGGAGGTAGGACTCTATGGGAACTCCAGGAAAATGTAATATTTTAAACTCTGCGCTGTTAGTCTATAGCTGATGACGAAATATCTTTTATCTCATCTAAATGCAATATATAGTGTATGCTATGGATAATACAAAGAAACTATCAGCTTGATATCATAACTCAAACAATGAGCATCAGGGCTGAATTGGTTTCATTGCTTGTCATATTTTTAACAAGTGGGGGTGTAAAGACTGAAAAATGGGGAGAAGAACAACTGAATGTGCATACACGTATTGTACATCATTCTGGTAATGTAGATACGTCAGGGGCTTCGAAAGCACTCAATACAAGGCATCTGCATAAATGTATTTCTGACTGTTTTGTAAATGCAAATTCTTCCTTTTATTACCGGGAATCTGCGCAAACGTGTTATTGTTATACAGATAGACTGGTGTTGGATATTAACACAGTAACGGATGATACAGCACCGATTTATGGGTTCTATATGCATGGATACCACGTAATGAAGGGTAAAATTTATCATTATTTTTATATGCCAAATGCATGGATATCGGGTACCGTAAGGTAAAATTATATTTTTGATTTTCATAAAATTATCCGTTATATGGAATATCTCATCTTCAAAGAATTTTGTTTTTGTCTCTGTAAGCTATGTAATCTTTATATAAATGTCAACAGAAGCACCCCGATGGGATCAAGCGCTACGCAGCGAGTTCAGATACGATCCGCTGTCAAACGATTAACTTTTCTTTGTCCTCCATTAAAACTTACACCTTTACTACTTCCACAGAAATAATATTAAATAAAACAATAAAGTTCGGATCATTTTATTGGAACGGGTTTCTATTTTCTACAGAACCAGAGAATGATTTTTACATCAACAGGCATAGATGTGTATATACACTGTATATATATAGATACTGTACATGTAAATTCAAATACTGATTATAGTAATGTAATCATCAATTTGCGTTTAAACGTTTGTCTTATAATAGCATCTAAGATTTATATATTGATTAAAGTTATGCTGTTAAAATATATATTGTATTGCTAACTGAAGGTTAATCTTTACTGATGCCGTGTCTATGCGACATATTAAAAACAGATCGAAATACTTTTGTTAGATTGCAAATCAGAATAAAAATATCAGTATAAACGGGTTACACGTAGAGCTCTTTGCTTTTAATAGAGTACTTTTGATAGAATTTTGTTGTATATCGTGTTTCAGATGTTTGAAAGTTGGTCATTTAAAAAGTGGGAAATGATCTCATCAAAGCCAAGAGACTGTCTTTCGCTATTCGAAAGTGGTTTCGTTTAAGACGGTGTATACTTAATACACCCATTTCATAATACTGGGGTGGAGGTGTGGTGTGATATGACCAATGGCGGATGGACGGTGATACAGCGGCGGCTTGACGGATCAGTTGACTTCTACAGACCGTGGAATGACTATGTAATACGATTCAGAAATGTCACCGGAGAACTTTGGTTGGGGCTACAAAATATCCATACTCTTACAAAAAATCCAAGTTCTCTTTACATAAACATGACAAGTTTTGGAGACGTGACACCTTCTACAGCTTATGCATATTATTCGTCATTTTCACTTGAAGATGTCACGAAAAGTCGATGGATTCAGTGGAGACTGCGGCGACAGTCTCTCTGTTCATAATGGCAACCAGTTTACGACAAAGGATCGAGATAATAATGAATCTAATGAAAGCAATTGTGCCGTAACATATGAAGGGGCATGGTGATACACTCAATGTCATCACAGCAATCTAAATGGCTTGTATTTGTCTGGAAATCACACTAGTTATGCAAATGGCATAAACTGGCTAAATTGCTGGGGATATCATTACTCCATGAAAAGTGCTGTCATGAAAATTAGACGTACATTGTAAGTTGAATTGAAAATATGTTGTAATCATTGCCAGATATTTTCAGTTCTACATCTACTTTAAATCTCGAAATGCTACGATGTGAATTTGCATTTTTTATATGTTTGATAACACGTGTTTAGTGATGTTCATGACAGAAAGCGTGTTTATTAAAATGTAAACTTATCATTGATTAGCCACGAAATGAAGAGTGCCAGGTCTTTATATATTTAAGCGAGGTTATAAGATTCAAACTGACAACCACACGGCCATCTTTTCTAAATTGCTGACGATGTATCAAGTGTAATGACCGGCTCTGTCACATTCAATGTTACAGAACAGGTATCATTTTGCTGTTAGCTTATTACATGTGTTTTGTAGCAGGGTTGTATCAATACATTAAATACCGGTATTTAAACTCGGATTTAGTGCTTCAGTTTTACTACCATGCATTCTGGTAAAGATGGGGATTCAAATGTTGTGGTCACATGTTTACAAGTAAACAATACCAAACTGTATGTTCGGGAGTTTACATGTGCCCTTCCTGAAGTGCCGTCGGTAGCTACAATACAATGTGTGTAAATACCAGGTCATCTATACTTAATTAGTTAATTAAAGATTTAAAGGACGTACTAAACCTCATGCTACATGTACTTCTGTATTTGTACGGCTAATACATGAACGTGATAAAGCTTGAAAAATGTATAGGAAAAACACTCTAATGAAAAGTTTTAGCGTTTTAAGCCACTTAGGAACAAACCTCAGTCTATTGTACACACAGTTAAAACAGTACGTCACAAGCGAAGTTGAAGAGCATTAAATGATTCAAAATCTTTGTTTAGGTGTCTGAAGCAACTGGGTATGTCTTCAAAAAAGGTAAAGTCTTCTGCGTATAACGGAATACCGGTAAATAACGAAGTAATTAAAATGTTGCAGAAAAAGATTAATACTTCTATTTAATAGTAGTTGCAGATCTTTTTACTAAGTTACCTGTATCTTTAAACAGATTAAGCAAGAATTTGTTCATGAATTTTGCTATGGCAAGGATGTCTTTGTTTTCATTTGAATATCACAACAAAATATTACGTTATTAGAATAAAATGAATGCAAAAACATCAACTGGCATTGGTGGCATACCAGCTGGTTTTGAAAGGGACTCTGCTTCGAGTGGAGATCCCTTGATATATGATGTAAATTTGTTTTTAATAGAAAAATGCTGAAAGAGTAGTTTGATCATATTGAATATTAATATTGACTAATATATTGTAGTTAAAAAGGGACCATACTGTTTGGCACAAGGCAAACGCTCAAAAGTCAGATTTGCTTTAAATATAATGTGCAGTGGCACGAAATACCTGTCAACGTCAGCTTGGAAATGAATATGTATATAAACAAACCTATTCAACACAAAATATTTCCATATTACTGAAATATCAATGTTCTTCTATTGTACTTTATAACCATTTTTTTGAATATTATATTTACAGTTTGCCCTACTTTCCGATCCGACCAAATGCTCTCATTTCATTCAAAGAATAAGTTCCAACATTTACTATATTGACTCACACGTTTCATATTGACTCAATATCTGAAATATGAAAATGATAATTTCACTAGTTAACATCCGCAGTATATCTCTCAAAATATGTCTATGTGATTATTTGCTATTAGTTGGACAAACAGTTAGCCGGTTACAGGTCCATATTACAGAAGAAAACAAATTAATGGTGCGGTTCGCTTGCAAACAATTTGCTTATTGATGTGAGACAGATATATAATACATATGTTAATATATATAGTAAAAAATTTGTACAGTATTATGATGATTATCCTTACGCTCAGGGCATTATAAAATAATTGGCCCGCGCGTGAGGGCCGATTATAATCGGCCCTCAGAAAAGGGACACGCGGCGTCAGCGGCTACAAATGACGTCACCTCTTGACTAAAATGGCCGTCAGCGAGAAATCAATTGAATCGCGATCGAAAGAGATCATTAAAAACAAAGTGATAGTAAATAGATATTCAATTATGAGTGTAACAAGATACAAACGAGTTTATGGAAAGTAAAAAATATCATAAACACAAGGAAAGAGATGACGCGCAACGATAAAAATCTTCAAGGCATGGCCGTGACGTGAAGAAAAACACAAACTTTAAATCATCACTAATTAAAATGAACATGATCTGTGAATTACACTTTTTATTTTTTATTTTTCTAGTATTTAGTAGTTTTGTACATTGTAACGTAAGATATGTATTATAGACGTTAATTCACTGTGAAACAGAGTTATTATATTGATACTTCCTGCCTGTATCAATCTGAAATTCAGTTGAAAACGCACAACTGCTCAAACACATAGGCAACAAACAAAAAACTATTCAGATTGTTTTTCTTTTTCATAGCGAAAGATATGTTGGACGCTATGTACTTCTTCGTGATCGTCAATACCACTGTCATCATTTCTCGGAGTTCGTTTTAAACAGTTGCAATGCAAAATATACTACTTTCAAGTGTAATTACAGATAATGAAAAAATTATTACATTTACAATTCATTGAAAACGTGACAAAACTGAGTATGTTAAACTTCATTTGCTTCGCTGTATCCTTTGCAATAATCATGGATTGCATGAGGTGAGTACTATACCGAATTTTATTGAACGAGTAGCACTACATGTACAAGTCTTTGAAACCTATATTAGACGAGATGCTAGTCGAGTCCAATACAATTTACAGCTGTGTACGAGTCTAACAGAATTGTGTATTGTTCTCAACAATTTAAATTTACCTCTTAATTTCCATTATTGCGACTGCCATCTAATGTAATTGTGAGAGAAAATCCATTGGGAACTGAATGTTAAATATTGAAATTGTAGGACATGTGACACAAAATGAAAATCAACTATTAATAAAAATTGTCTTCAAAACTAATATATTGTAGATGGATAGAAAATGATGGAACTAAGAAAATGAATACCCATACCGATATGCTTATATCAAAATTGAATATTCTACAGTTATTTTGTTCGGTGATCTCCATGTTCTTATCTGTTTCGGATGACTTGTCATTATACAAGTAACTCTTAAAGTATTCATCCATCATACAGATTGATAAATCTCATTTGCAAAAGAAACAATAGAATGAATCCTAATCACATTTATAGCATCGACAGACGAAGTATCCGCCTAAAACTATATGGGACGCTCGTAGAGTCCCGATATCGGTCAGGGGTCATGTGACATATATCGGGACTCCACACGCATCCGAACATGGATATGAATAAAAACAAGTTCAGAGAGTCCATGGAATTATATTGGACTGTCACGTGGTACAAATGCTAGAAGGCTATTAGTTAAAGTTTATATGTTGTGGAATAATAACATTTCTTCGATGTTTATTAAAATTCGATTCCCACTTCCATGGGCAAAATCATTTTCAATGAACTTATTTACTAAAAAGATAATTTCGCCACTACTTTACGCACAGTCGTTTTGAGAGTATGTATCCGTCTAAACGTATCTATTTCATGTATATACAATGCAGTTTAAGTCAATATAGACAACGCAAACTGTCTTTATTGAAATAACAGCATTTAGCATATATTTTAACGTCTAAATCAACTTTGTTGATACATGGTGCCTTATGTATATTATGTATTTCTTTTGCAAATTACAATTTTAAATTTAGATATAATTTTTTGTAACAACTTTATGCGCAAATCGTGAACAGCTTCATGTGATAAGATAAAAATAATGATATTCATTTTCATACTCGCATATAATAATATTCATTTTCATACTCGCATCATTTTAGTACCTTTTCTTATACCCACCTCTTGTGTACATGTAGCCCAGGAAAACTCTTTTACCGTTTTCAGATGAATATAATTATGCAGAGGATACTGTATACGAACATCGAATGTAATTAATTCACATACGAGAAAACAGTAATACATTATACATATACATTCTTGAATTCAGGCGTAGTTTGCGGACAATGTTATCGATATATCACTGTATCGTCGATATTTCTAAATTGATACATCGATACAAAAAATTTAATCAATGACATCCCTAGTTCAAGTAGATATCCACATCTAGTCCATTCATATACTAAACGAAACTGTCAATACAGCAAAGAACGAATTCAAGCAATGTACTTTTGATATTTAAGAAGTGTCGCGTAATGATCATGGTACTGCATGCACCTTAGCATACAACGCCTCCACCAAAGAAAACAAATGAAATTTTCTTTTAACGACAACGCGAAATGACAGAAACGCAGACACATACAACCTTTTGTTCGCAAAACGGCTAGAAACTACATGTATATTAACGTCAAAAATATCGTATGACATCCCGTGTATTACAAAACATGTGAAAGTCCTTTAGCATAGCATAGAGCATAGTGATAACATTTAACCGTCGTGGTCTAATTCCTGTCTGAACTTGCATATGTGAATTATATCAGACCAATGCGAAGTTCGATAATTTTACAACATTATTTCTTTCAAGTGATGGAAGACTTTTGCAGTTACCTAAAATGACATTGTTACAAACTTCGATAACAGGATAGATCTTATTCAATATCTCATAAAAATTATAAAAATGATTCAGATACAGTCAACCTGTGTTAAAGACTACTCCGGGATAAAACGTGTGAACATAAAATGCATATTGCAAAAGCCTGTCAGACCACCTGTCAACAGAGACAGCAAACATCTCCCAAATGGCTTCCAGCGTCTTCGTTTTATTTACAACGGAAGCCGGAGATAAACGCTGTGTATCCAAACTGACCAATGAAAACATGACTTACATGTACAAACGAGAAGTTTTGTAATCATTTCGGGCATGGACGATCCTCCTGACGCAATGACCCAGTATCACCCGGAAAGACTTTTAACTGTCGCTTGAGTCCCAGCAAATAACTAACAAGAACTACCTTTAAAAAAGATAGTCGGCGCAACTTTTAGTATATGAAAGCGATTGTTAGCTAGATTTTATAATAAAAATTAATTTTATTCAGTCGGAAGGTGCCAAATGTCACAAAGTGAGGGGAAAAAACTTACCTTGACCGGGATTCGAACTCATGTTACTTCCCTTGCAAAGTTGTGCTAATGCTCTCCCGATTGAGCTAACTGGCCACTTATGAAATCTGTCTATAATATGAATTAAATATCTATCGCGACATGTGTATCAGGAAAACAAACTTAATCCTTGTTTTTCTTATACGTTTTTTAAAATATGCTACTCGAGTTATTGACAGTAATTCACTGACCGAGAAAGTATAAATATTACTCCTATAATTAACATTAATTTGGAGGTAACAACATATTATGTTGATAGTTATGAATTATATACGAAAAACTGAAAACGCAAGAGTATTTTATTGTCTACTCTCATTCTCACTATATAGGTCCGTGGATAAATGAAGAAATTTGAAATTATCGTATTACAAATCAAATAAAATGACCCAAAAAGACCGAAAAACAAATACTGCCGATCGAAAACAGCTTGTTTTTCTAAAGATAATATTATATCGCTTGCTGTGATTGACTATTTACAAATTCCTACATTTATTTAACTTAAATTGTAAATTATACAGTATCTTTTGAAAAAAAAGTTGTTTTCGATCTACATAAACTGTTTTGTTTTTCGGTCCTTTTTCAGTCTTTTTCAGTCTTATTCAGTCTTTTTCGGTTGTTTTCGGTAATTCTATGCACCCTGTAATAGGTCTTTTTCGGTTGTTGTCGGTAATTCTATGCACCCTGTATAATCCAATCAGAAGGTGCCCTATAACGTAAATTTTTCATTTCAAATAATGTTATACATTCTACTCGTCATTTCATTGGTGATTGAAAGGTTACGAACTTCCGGGCAAAAGCGAGGCTAATACGGCTGCGCCGAAAAAAATCTTTACAGATTGTATTGTATACATAGTTTTGAATTAAACTGATTTATTTGACCTGATCATTTCGAAAGAATGCTATGTTTGTTTTTAGCTTTGTCGATGGTGCGCCGGATTTTTCCCATGCCTAGCCGCTTTCCTGCGTATTAGTTTAGCACAATGCCTGTCATTATAAATCATATACATAAGTGGCTTCTGTTTCCTCTATAAGATCGCCTTAAGTAAAGTTAAATTTCTATTTTTTTTTATAATGATTTCCAATATTTTACGTTTTACATGACTATTATCCATATTTAAACATAAAGTGAGGCCTGGATAGACCCGAGTTGTTTATAAAAGCACCCGAACGACAAAGGGCTGTCCGTAAGACAATAAACAACGCTAAGGATTCTAACATGACTTAATATCTCCGAACGAACAAAAACGCAACGTGCTTTGTTCCAGGCGGACATTAACTAGTGCGCAACAAGGCACAATTTGACGTCATTTACGACATCGCAACGGCCTTCTCGTCAAGACGTATTCTACCGTATACTTCACACCCCTGCTGAACTGACAAACGGAATGAGTCATGCTACAATAATTTAGTTTTTCTGCATTAAGTGCTGCTCCCCTTTTCTTACATTGAATAGCAAGATTTTGCAGTGCATTTAAGAACTACATTATTGGATACCAAGAATATCATGTTGTCATTGTCTGAAAGATTATACTGCGAATGGCTTCCACATACAACTCAGTTCTTTTATGTTACATGTATTATAGGCATCACCATGTAATAACACATTTAATTCATTTTCAACATTTTGTTTACAAACTGAACATAGTCGTAACATGTCGCTAGGCATATTTTCATATCTGCCGGTTGTAAGTCTAAGGAGAGCTACCCAACATCTAAATTTAGGTAGAACAGAGCTATGTTTAAAATTCATTGGGATAGTACTCAACACAGAGTACGTCTTCAATTTATTTGTACCTCCATCAAAAGATCCAACTTGGTTTTGAGCCTTCCAAGCAGCAATAAATGTATCCATATTTACCTTTTCAATTTTATCAGTGAATATCCGAGATGACATGCTCATGCTAGCATTAGACCAATTTACGAACTCTATATCAGAAAAATGCTTTAATTCCAATTTATGCACATTTTACTTTCATGATGGCCATATGCTCAACGGTATTTATTCAGGACAATGAGATGCTTCACAGGCCAAAACTGTAAACTCACATAGTTTATTAAAAACTGTGTAGGACATCCACCTAAGTAATTACTTTTAGAAATCAACAAACCCGGGCTCTACACGCACTTTTGGCAACACACTTTGCTGTTATCTTAAAATTCAAATATGCATCCAACAGTAGTCCCTGATAAATGTTTATATCTACCACACTAAGAGAATGCTCGCCACATGTGAATACATAATATGTATATTTATATCTACTCTCACAGTTTGGTCCGAAATGAGCCACATTACTTTTTATTAAATGAATAATCCTACAGTACCCAACATTCAAAACTGGAGATCGTCTTCATACTGGCTTACAGAACAGTGTCATCTGCATATGATAAAATAAGAATGTTCTCGCAATCCAAATTAACTCATTTATCGACAGTCTTAATACTACTAGTTTAGTCATTTGAACAATCATAAACCTGTGAGAGATCTGCTGCTCTCGACGGGAAAGGTAAAACTATTTATTATACATTAAGGTGAAAAATCGGGGAAAAAACTGAGGAAAGGAAGAGACTACTGAAGGAGGATATCACATCAGGTCTGATTCGAAATTAACTGAGCAGCAGCTCCTTCGCAGAAGAAAATGAAGCAGATAAACGACAGCCAATACAAAAGAGCACTTTTTAAAAGATAACAATTAAACAGACAGACAGATTGCACATATAACACATGTTTATAAGAGGTTTAAACAGATAGTAAGCAACTAGCAACTGAAGCATACAAACCAGCCATAGTGCTAAAATAAGCAACCAGTAGCTGAAACTATGAAGCAGGGAACAAAACAAGGGAAAGCAAAGGGCAAAATAAACAATGATTAATAAACAAGAATCTGGGATGTTTTACATAAATACCTGGTATACCCCCTAGTCACCAAACAGTCGAACAGCCTCATTTTATTATATTTATGTTTATGGATTAAAAGCATCTGCAGTGAATCCTTTTAACGACAGCTTGCACGAATGGTTTTTAAACACATGGGACAATTGCACGTCTTAACAGAACTACTCACAAAAACAACAAATTCCTATTGCAACGGCAAGATGTACACTTTATTGTGCAACTAGTGAGGGGTCAGACTTGTAATTCTACATATGATATATACAACCATACTATTATTGTCATGCATTACATGTCATTTTGGATGAACATTTTCGTATACAACAACGTAAAAATACATATATACTCAGACAAAAAAGACAGTGTGCATGACTCTTTCTCGTGTAGGAAAGTGTGCATAGGGTTTAGTCAACAATGTACGAAAACCTATAGTTTACACATACGCATATTGTATATCAAATTAAAGGTTAATTTATGGTCCATATGATTGCATCAATGATTTCACGTGTTTTGCAGAAAAACGTGATTTTTATCATTGATTTATAAGGTAGGGGTCAATTTTAAAACTCGCAGATTTGAAAGAAAGTAGCCAGAACACTGAAAGATAGGTTTTACACAACGCTTTTCTCCTAAAACTAGCTAATTTCTAGTGTGACCACCTCTTCGACGTTTAACTGCCAATAAACGAGATCGTATTAACCTGACGTAACGTCTGATGACGTCATTGGAATCCTGTCCCATTCAAACATCTAAAAAGGTCTACCTGGCTTGTGCCTGTCAGAAATGTCTCAAGTTTGTCGAAATCGAACGTTGAGGCGTGAAATTGTATTCGTATGACAGTTTAACTACCGTGCAACGTCATCAATGGAAGTTCCAGACGCCAGCATTGCAAAATATTGTATCAGAGCTTACGTCAAATTAAAGGACAATGAAAATTTCAACATGACCTCAACTGAGTGCAACCTTATGATACATACTGTAACAAATATTATCTCATGTACTTTTGTGACAGTACTGATATACCTATGTGTTCTAAAACATCTTTCTTCTTGTCATTTATTTTTTCTTCTTCCAAAAATGACCTTTTTGTCTTACTTTACTTAGTTTCTATGTTAAACAAAATCGTCTTCACAACCATCTTGCCATTACATTTATATTTATCAAATTGGAGAGGGCCGTTTACTGATGTTGCTATAACTCGTGGCCCAATCCATTTGTCAAATGTATTTAAATTGTTTCTAACCAAATGTTATACGTGTACTTGTACATAGAACAATAAAATAGTATTAAACTAAACTGAGTGCAACTTAATGATATTAGTGTACTTATTCTATGCTGAAAATTT